>JABFDZ020000138.1:2680023-2691023 GCA_019775955.2 Pollimyrus isidori | reverse complement strand
ACACCACCATCGCCCATTTTTAACTTTTTAATTTTTTTTGTTTAAATACAAAATGGCCCCCAAATCTTGGGTCTCTATCTTTTTTGGTTTTTTTTTTCCCGGGTTGTTTTTTTTCGGGGTTTGCCCCCCCCCCCCCCCCCCCCCCATTAGCCCCTTGCTTGCAATGCCTGATTGACCACAGAACCCCTCAAAGGGGTCAGAGGGCAGACTAAACAGTCTGGTGTCATGGAAACACAGCCACCACCAAAGAGAATGGGATAGAGGGGGCGGGGTACAGGCAAGGTGTCAATCAAATCTTTTCAGTCCCACTTCAGAGTTACAAAAGGCTTGGAAGAAGGTCGTTGTGCACCTGCATTCCCAAACCGGCTTGAGGTCTCCTGGGCAGAACAAGAATTATGGGTCCATTCATTCTTACCATTTCATGCACCTTCATAATTTTTTTGACCGCAAGCCTAAAGTGTAAACATAAAAAGAAGTGCATGTCCATGAAAGCAAATCTGACCAAGGGACATGTCATCTTTTCCATACATCAGCACGTCACTACAATGGCCAGGCATTCAACTGCAATTTTCAGTTTATTTCAGTGTATTTCTGATATATGAAAATTACAAAGGTGATTATTTTATTTGACCGGTCATTTTACTATTCGTAATGATTAGCTGCATCCAAGAGCCAGAATTAGAATCTATGAAATGTCTTTCCTCACTTAACACACAGCTATCTGTGTGGCTGCACAAAACCAGAGTAACTATAGCAGTGAAATCCTGCTTGATGAAAATCAATGCGTATGAAAAACATAATGCACAAAAACTGACATAAGACACAAAAGAATCACTGTTCAAAAGAATCAAAGTTAAGAGAAAGTTATTTAAAAGTGTTCTCTATTTTGTTTTCATTTAGTCCTGTAATGGAAAATAAGCAGACCATAGCCAAAAATGTACAGTCAGCTGAAATAGAGTGATACCCTAGGTAGGGTGATACCCTTTTAAGCAAAACTATTCTTTATATCAAAGTTTCCAAATCTGGTCCTCAGGGTCCCACAGATAGTCCACAGATTTTTTTCTACTGGGAACCAGGAGGGAGTAAAAATGCAGATTCTGCCGGGCAGGGAGTGACCGCGTTGGGGACCGCATTGGAAAACACTGCTTTATATGATGGGAAACTGAGTAAGATAATAAAGATAAGAATGCACACACACGTGGGTAAGAGTACATGTTCAGCCCAGGCATTCTGTAGTTGTGCTTGGTGACAGAGCTCTGCTGTTCTTCCTGTGTTTATTTGTGCACGCAGTGCCTGTCTGTTTCACAGCTGTATGAAGTGAGGCAGAGAGGATCTCCCATCCATGCAGATGCTTGCTGTCTGTGTCATGTGCCGACCTTATAGCGAGTTCACAGGGCCATTTGCACCGGGGTCTGAGCCACTTGTGGGTCCACGTGGGGCCCGTTCCTGCTCTTCTGCATACCAGTTCTGTTCTTTTGATGCAGCAGAGGGGCTGGCGGAGAGTTTAGCAGATCAATGGGACACAAATGTATTTGGATCAATACTGAGCCCAAATGGGATAGAGTGAGCAAGAAAGGGGGGAAAGTGTGTGTGTGTATGTGTGTGTGTGTTTGGAGCGGGCTGGCTTCTCAAGGGGTAGCTGTCTGCATAAACATAAACTGAGTGAGCCCAACAGCGCCATACTGCTGGATTAACACATAAAAATAAAATGGATGACATTCTTGGTTATGTTATTGATTATCTATTAAATTAGTATCTGCAAATGGGCTATGAATTAAGAGACAAAATTCACAGCCACATCCCTACAGGTAGCGTGATAAAATCACAAGCCTGATAGCTGGATGGCTGTACGTGATTTTTCTGTCTTTTATTGAATTAATAAATTCCTATAAATATAAACAATAATAGCACTTAGAATTGAGGTATTGTACATGCAATGTAAAGGTTAAAGACAGACATACTGAAAAAATGAAAGTGAACAGGACTGGGGGGAGGGGAATGGGAAGTGTTGTGTTTCCCTACCCTTGACCTCTGACCTTTTGGCTGAAACCTTCCACATTGTCTGGGGAGACCAGACAGACTGCATCTGAGCACAGATTCACCTTTGACCCTGAGCACACGGCTAGGCCTCCACCCCTCCCCCAGCCCGACAAGCGACCTTCACCTGCCCAGCCCATCCCCCGCCAAGTGAACTATGCACCAACTTTTCAGTCTCAAGCCCCTCGTATCGCCACAAAGAGTTCATTAGTGCACTTCTTCAGACAATACAGCAGCCGCCAATAAAGACTACATGTAAGAAAGGCTTAAATCTATAGAAATATTCTCACTTTGATACTTTATGTGTTTATAAATTAAATTTACTGGCTTAATGAAAACTCCCATTCTAGCAAGATGAAACAGCAAGCGCTTAGTGGTTTACTGTTTTCCATCTCTGAAGATATCCACACTACAACAGTGAAATTCAAAGATCTGGAAACATTTTAGCCCTTACTGAAAATGCTTCCCTGATGCAGTTTGCTCCAGATGAAGGAAACCCTTTTTTACACTTAATATTTACTTTTGAATATCGGGCCTTTTCTAAGATTTCCTTTAAATTATTATCACTTAACCTGGAAGGCTATAATTTCCATTCATACAGCAGGTCTATTACTGTCCAATTATTGTGTCATATATACATGCCAGAATCTGAAAAGAGGATTTAGTACATGTATAATGATGGCATTCTTCTAAATCATTGTCGCTGCATTGTCACTATTACTTACAGCTTAAGAGATTAATTCACCGGTGGCATTCAGCTTGACTGTAGATTTGAACAATAACAGAGTAGTGTTTATGCTAGGCTTACCCGCCACTATTTTATTGTTAACTACTTTTTGAAGTTGAAGCCACTGAAGCCGCTTTCATTTTACAAATGTTTCTTGATCCCTAGTATTACGTCTGGACTGGAGTGAAGAAGTCTGCAGAGAGGTTCACAGTAACCTCTTGCAGAAAGTTATGTCTGGTTCAGGACAGACGGGATGCCGCAAGTGGTCTTAGAGATCTGCTTTTATATCATGTTTGTGGATTTCAGTGCCTATCTATCAGTTCAGTAGACATCATGGCAGAGTACAACTGTCAAACAAGAGCTTGATTAAGCTACATGTAGCTCGGTGGTTTCAGACTGGTTTTTGCTGGGGGACACAATGGTTCCTTAAGTTTAGTCTTCAAGCATCAAAGCGGCACATGTCAAGTGGGAAACATGGCCAAGCTTTGGTGGTAGCTCTCTTTGGCCACCCTTGAGCTTCACTTTCCTTTCTCCCTCTCCCGATGCTCCTCAGGGGAGCTCAGAAGCTTGGCATGATGCTCTGCAGCTCCTGCCATCGACAGCCTGACCTCCTCTCATAGTGCTCTCTGTTTGGTTGGCTGGCATTGGCATGCAGGGAGGTAGCCCCAATAGCAGGCAGCTGGACATGTCAGTACAAGCAGCTGCCAATCAGCAAGGGCAACACACACAATGCACATAAATTTCAGGGTGCTTGTCTTGTTATTTACCATTGCTTTTAGAGTCAACCAACAAGTACATTACTGACAGTGTCAGACAGCTTGTGTGTCTGTCAGTTGATTATTTGATACTGTATGTCTGTGGTTAAAGCATTAGATCATTTACACTAATGTACACCTGGAACATTAGGTGTCAGGTGTGAACTATTGAGACCAGATTTTCAAGTTGGAAAGAATTAAATAGGTGGCTGAGTGCTTGGATAACTTCCCAAATGACAGCAACCAAGCAGACTCCATGCAATGTGTGAGACCAGCATCCCTAAACGCTTTGGCAAGAAATGGACTGCACCGCATTAGAAGGGCACACGGACCCTCTTGTTTTTCCCTCTCCTACCCAACCCCCAGCACCCCAGGCTCCAAGAGTTGGGAAAGGAGCTTCTATACAGAACAGGCACAGAGAAAGAAATGGGGATGAAAAGAGACGTATAGGGTGATGGTAGGAAGAGAAGAGACAAGTACGAAGGAGGAAAAAGGAAGACAGCAAGACGGCACACTAACATAAGAGCCAGCCTCGTGTCAGTGCTGTGACCTACTAACGCAGGGCTGAGGAATTCTCACTGCCGACCTGAACACATTCCTAGGGCCTGGAGACATTAACCCACACATTGCCACAGTATCATGTCAGACCATGGGAGACCCTATCTCCTTGTAATGCTATGCAAACAATCTTATGCTTCATCATATAATGGGACTGAAACACAAGACACTTAGAGACATGCAAACATAATCTCCTGCAAGGCCCTGGAGTGCAAAGCATTACAGTGTGCCTATTGTTGACTGCATGCTAAACTTGTTATAGGCAGGTTTGTACTGAATGCCACAACACTGAGCTAAACAAGTAAAGACCTAGATTAGCAAGGATATATGTATAAAACACAAAGAGTAAATAAATGCTAAGCTACATTGTTAAGACTTTTCTTGGCCATAAATAGCATGGAAACCATACTGACTACCCAGTTATCAAAGAAGGGGAATAATATAAAACTTTTCAAAGAAGTTCAAAATTACAATATAAATGAGGCAACATTATTCCATCTGAAGATATTGCAACTTGCAACTGGCAGCATTTATTTACGAAATGTATTAAGAACTGTTCACTAAAATCCATAACCAAACCAAAGAGTACATGTATTTGCATGCCTATTTGTATGATGGTATAAAACCATAATAATGGTTTCATATAGACTAAACCACGATTTGTTACTTTGTACTTCGATAATAAGAACCACTTTGTAATATTAGTAAGTCCTTGCCTAAAAGGAACCTATAGAGCAATAAATTAAATTTAACCTTTGGTTGCTGTCACTGACTTAGGGCAAATTGAAAAGAAACCTGTCCTGAAAAACAAACAAGAGAAATATCTCAAGATAGACCCAGTTGTTCGGCCTATAGAAGCATTTATTTCAAGATAGACCCAGTTGTTTGGCCAGTAGGAGCATTCACTTGAAGATATACCCAGCTCTTCGCCCTACAGGAGTAACCACTTCAAGGCAGACCTGGCTATTCAGCCTAAATGACCACCTGCTCTAAGATAATTAATAATAATAATTTGTTACATTTATATAGTGCTTTTCAAGGCACTCAAAGCGCTTTACATACAAGGAGGGGGATCTCCTCAACCACCACCAGTGTGCAGCATCCACCTGGATGATGCGACGGCAGCCATAGTGTTTAGCCTGTAGGTGCATCCACTTCAAGATAGACCCAACTCATCAGCCTATAGGTGGATCCACTTCAAGATAGACCCAGATATCCAGTATATAAAAGCATCCACTTCAAGACAGAAACAGCTCTTCTGCCTATAGGAACATCTGCTTCAGCATATGTTCAGCATATCGGAGCACTTGATTCAAGATAGACCCGATTCTTCGGCCTATAGGAGCATCCACTTCAAGACAGACCCAGACATCCAGTCTATAAGAGCATCTACTTCAAGATAAACCTGGCCATTTGGCCTAATGGAGCATCCACTTCAAGACAGACCTGGCCATTTGGCCTAGTGGAGCATCCACTTCAAGATAGACTCGGCTGTTCAGCCTATAGAAGCATCTGCTTATTTGGCTTGAAACCTGCAAACCATCCAACACATGCATTCCATCCCCCTGCACTTGTCTGAAGCTAGTCATACTGCACATAAAGACCTACAGCCTCTCGCCATAGCAGAAACACACGTATGAAACATTTGCAGGTTAATATCTTCAGTCAGGACAGGAAATGTGTTTGAATGCAGGAGGGAACCCAGAGCCCCTGGAAAAGTACTTATAACAATGTAATTTTGTAACACCAAAAGTTAGGACCATCTGATACTGCTGTGTCGTAGCATATATTGAACAGTGTGAAGTAGGAATGGTACTTTTTGATTTCTTTAGACTTTAGAAAGTTTTAAGAATGTCAAGAGTGTCAACGAGTGTACATCACTCGGGCAACACTTACAGCAGAGGACACGTTGCAGGGTGCCCTTGTGAGGGGGAGAGGGGGTACTCTGTGATTCCGGACTATTTAATGACAGCGGACTGCAGGTGGCCCGACACTGACACAGTCTGGAACACTGACGCCAGTGGGATTTGCTTAACATGGACCATGAGGGCCAGAGTCTATGGGAGATGATCACATGCTTCCCCTGCACTGTGCTTCATAGCCTGTGGCGCGTAACCCCCGGAGTGCTGCATAATTCATAGACCTGCTGAGTAATGTTTCATAAAGTGAAACACATTAGCCATATCGATCCCATTGCAATCAAAATGCGTGGGCACTTTGTTTTAGCACATTGGGAACACTCTTTTTGTGAAGTTTTGCTCCACACAGAGCATATTCATTTGGCTCACCATGCATTTTGTTACTTGTGAATTGTCATGTTATTTCTGATCTAAACTTGAGATTAGGGAGCATCTGGGGTGTGCTCCCGCCGTGTGCCATGTACTGCCTGGGATAGGCTCCCAGAGCCTGTGACCCAGCTCCAGGTAAGCCAATGAAATATGGATGGATTAGGAAGCATATGACCTACAGAGAGAATCTTCTTCCCTAACCCATTTCAGGTATTTATTTCAATAGCCGGTGTAATTTATTCTTTTGTACATGACATGAGTGCTCCCTAGAAAAAGACATTGAAAACATAGAGATGATCTCTCACTTTCTATTGGCCATATACCAATTCAGGTGCATCAATTTCGCTTAAGAAAACAGGAAAAGTCTTATGTGCTAAATACAATTACTTTCACACACTATGTTGATGAGCGTTGAACTAAGTTGTTTTCATGTAGTAATAGCTTCAGATGAGTTAAACCCTTCGTAGCAAGCGAGAGCTCAGCAGAGAGCGGCTTTATGTAGTTTAACGTGCCTTGTAGGCTCATTCATATGAACTGTACACCACAGCATGGTGCAGGCTGCCCATTACAAGCTGCTAACAGCTACAGCACAGGGCTGACTGAAGGGTAATCACCTACTTTTCACCACTACTGCAACCGTACTCTGCTTTCCCCAATCCCATCACCTATGTATCTGGAGGCATAGAATCTCTGAGATCTCTGTTCCGTAGGAGCTGAAAGGGATTTTTTACGGCACAGTGACTTGCACAGTTGGGGGAATCACCGCAGCATGGTCCTCCGCCTCTGGTGGGCGGCATGCGCTTGCGACGAGACACCCGGCATGGCCTTTGTGTGCCAGCGTGCCTTCAGACGACACAAAGCTCCCGAGTGCATGCAGGCGAGCGGCGTACGTGGGCCCGAGGAATGCCGCAGCAATGACGCATGTGTGCCCCTAGTACAGGAGGTTAAGGATAAAGATGATCAGGAATCTATGGCCATATAAATCAAAGAACGCGAGGCAAGATAAAGACAAGGGAGAGGGATTCTGTAGAGAGAACACCTTATCTGGAGGCTGCATATTATATATGTTTATAAGGATATACACATATACATGACATTTCACTGGAGATGATCAGTTCTTGTTGTTTTGTAATGCCGATCTATTAAATCTATAAGGAGATAGGTAGGTAAGCGACACGCGATGCAAGCAAGAGAAGACAGATGAGAGGATGAGCGTCTTATGGACAGAAGGAAGGGGGGACACCCCAAGAACGGGGCTACATTTTGTGTGCAATGTCTCTCCCTTTTTTTTTAAACAACAGGAAAACTACACGAATGAGTCCACATCAGCGGTAATACTGAGTATGAACCTGCCTCCCTTCCCACATGTAACACACACACACTGACGCACACACACAAACAAACGAGTGTGGAGTTCAATAGTGAAATGAGGAAAAATTAGCCCCCCACCCTATTTCTCGCTCTTCAAAGCTTCCCACTTCTGGGCCCCAGGATTGGGGCTCATGTTAGAGTGCACACAGACACAATCTCTCTCTCACGTGACAAAATTCTCCATAGGGAGAAAAAAAATAAGCCATAAAAAAATGCAATAAGTTTATAATTTTCCAATGCGGAACATTTGAATCCAAAAGGAGATATGTGAATGCAAACACACAATGTGTAAATGAGAACAGGAGAAAAGATATAGGAAATATTCAAGAACGTTTATATTATGAAGTAGGCAAATGCAGAATATCCTGTTTTTCACAAATTATGGAAACATAGCAGAAGGAAGTTAAACACAGGAGGAAAGTAGAATGAGGTGAACGAATGTAGGAAACAGATGTTTAGAAGAGAAGCATGCGTGTTCGGGGGTGAGGCACATTCATAAATGAATGACGGTCAAATAAGAAAATGAAAGAGGCAAAATACCAGAGTAGGTTGGATGAGTCTAGACATTTTTTTCTTGTTTCCTTTCCCGCGATTTTGACTGATTCCCATTTGGCCATCTCCCGCTCCGTCTCTCTCCCTCCCTCTCGCTCTTCTCGTCTCTCCCTCTTCGTCTCGCAGCCCAGTGCCAGTCCTCACTCTGTTCACGCTCCTGCCTTCCTCCTCCGTTTTCTGCTTCCCACATCTCCTCTCGTCCACCGACACACTGTCCCTGTGCTCTTCCCTCCCTTCGGCATCTGGGGACGAGGGGAAGGGTTTAGCTGGGCAGAAGAAAATATTTGGGAAAAAAAAATATCACAAAATCTGAAATTAAAATTTCTGGACAAAAAAAATAAATTGCTGGGTCTGCATGTGCAGGCATCAGTGCCTAAAGAGGAGCAACACGGGCCTGCCGTGGTGCCTGGGCAACCCTGCACAGGGGCAGTGCAGAGCAGTCTCTCTGTGCACTAGCAAACACACTCGAGAGCAAAACGAATTACAAAAAAGTCTGAGTCTGGTGTGGTGTCTGAGAGCAGAGAGCAAGGTAGCGAGGGAGGGAGTCAGCAAGTGTGTGTGTGTGTCTGCGTGTGCATCTGTGTGTGTGTGTGTGCGTCTGTGTGTGTGCGTGTACGCTCAGGGTAGCAAGGGAGGAGACGGGGGGAGGGTGAGTGGTTCATGAAGGAATATCTTAGAGGGAGTGAAAGAGGAGGAGTATGTATGGGGGGCTGATAGATTCTTTTCTCCTGGCTTCCGGTTGTATTATTTCCCCCCATTTTACATCCCCTTTGTCTGAGAAATGGTGTCTTTCAGTTAATTCCACTGCTGCTGTGTGTCGCATCTCCCCTTTGTTTGTGAGAACATTTCAGCTCCAACAATAACCTACACATGCACTTGAACTCGAAATGCTCTCTCCTGCCTCTCCCTCCCCCGTTCCTGCGTTCCCACCCCCTTTCACTCCCTATTCCAGTCTCTCACCCCCTTGAACTATTGCAGACATGAAACAGCGCTAGCAGGCTACCAGGGAGAGGGAGTGGGAGAGAGAGAGGGAGAGAGAGAGAGCAAAAGGCATAAAGAGGAAGGGGAGACGAAGGGAAGGGGGACAAAAAAGGGGGGAGAGATACTAGGATGGGGGAAGGGAAAGACTTTTGGTTGGTTCAAGGTTGAGGTGGGAGTTTGGTTGTCACCATTCCCCCACTTTAATACCCCCCCAAGTGCTGGACAAATATTTTCATGACTTACAGTCCTATCTGCATTTTACTTTTATTTATCTTAAAATAAGGGTCCTCTTCAGCTGTTACTACCTATTTAAAAATGCAAATTTCTGTACATGGAACATACTATATAGCCATGGGCTTAGATATGTAATACTGTTTAAAATATACTATATTTTGGTTATTTCACTGACAAAACATGATTCAAGTTATTCTGCAAAAATGTCATTATGATTATACATTTATAAATATATGTCATATTTAAATATAGTGGCTGTAACAGCAAATTAGTATCCAAACACTGTGTAAGTGATTTCACACATGTAAGAGTGGAATGTCTTGTTATGACTGCTGTATTTTTCTAGATTGTTATAGCATAGATTTTTTTTTCTAATTGTCATAATTCCCTGAATGTGTGATACGTAAACCTCTGACCTACTCCTGAACTTCTGACCTAATGCAGTTTATTACCGGAAATGTGTTTTTTTTTTCCAAAAAGGAATCTGACAAATGTGATTCTTTATTTGGTGAGGAGCTAAAATGAAACGCCTGAGACTGTCCGGGTTTGATAAGCAAAGCCGCCAAGCACACCTGTGTGTAGCTTTTCCAATCACTCCCAACAGCAATAGCCTCACATTGGCACAAGCACCCAAACTGGAGGTAGTGTCAGGTCACAAACAGCAGTGGCTGGGTATTTAAGATGGTGGGTGTATGTTATGTGAGTGTGTGGGGAGGGGGGTGGATTTTGAAGAAGGTTGTGTTGGAACTGCATCTGTTGACAAAAAAAATGGATGGGGAAGGGAATGAGGCCCAGCAAGTTTTTACATTTACATTACATCTACATTTACAGCATTTAGCGACTTACAACCAGTGCTTTGTCCATGACTGTTCTTAAATCTTTAAGATAGATGTCACGGAAGACGAGGCAGACAAACACAGATCAAGAGATGTGGGGACAAACGTGATTTAATGAATAACCAGATTACTGCAACAGGAACACCGGGGCAGCGGAGAAGGTGTGCTCAGTGGCTTCTGAGCTAGTATGACAGGCGGGGAGCTGAAGAGCAGGAGTCTCGGAGAGAGACGAAGTCGGGATCCGTGGGGCGTTGGGGGAGTCTCGTGGTCGATGTCCAAAAGCAGGCTCAAAAGCCAGGGAAATCCGTCCAACAAACAAGCACAGGACTAGGAGACACTCGGTGGGGAGAACAAGAAAAGCCGGGATCCGGGGAACAGGTAAGTCACGGATGGGAACAGGGCTGGAGAGGAAAGGTGAGAGGTTAAGGAGAGCACAAAGGGTTAACAGATGAGGCACGGGTAGGCAGGTACACGGAAGACGAAAAGTATGCTCGGTAAGCCTGGTAAACATTAGCTCAATACTTCGCAGGGCAGGAATGGACGTCTGCTTCTTTAGTAGAATGGGAATGAGTGCAGATGCCTTGCACCCGTCAAGACCCCGGCCCCCGGCGCGGGGCGGGGGGGGGGGGGGGGGGGGGGGGGGGGGGGGGGGGGGGGGGGG
>JABFDZ020000138.1:2650610-2670690 GCA_019775955.2 Pollimyrus isidori | reverse complement strand
TCGCTCCATTTTCTTGTCATTTTTCGTTTTCCGATTTTGGTTTCCGAGTCGAAAATCCAATGAACGCAAGGTACACGGACCCCATAGATAATTAATTCGCGGGTGTTGACTTTGACACCTCTGCAGTAGGATTAGCGGGTTGGAAAAAGATGGATGGATTTACATGTATGTAAGTTTTATTACCTTGTAAATAGTCTGTAGGGTTTGCAAACTGCCGTAACGTTTTTGATGCAGCTAATTTTAAATTCAGAATGGAATATAGATTTGCCGTAAGATTTCTTGCGTGAGAGTCTGAAAGAATTTGCAACCATGAACACGTACATTTTTTGTTTAACCAGAATTGATTTGTATAGAAAATAACCGAATAAACTTATTAAAAAACAGAAACTTCGACCAACATGAAATCACCAATAAACGACTTCTTTTTATTCAATATTTTATAAAACGCATGCTACGCTTCAAAATTTCCAGCTTTACGGTTTCAGGAGAGAACAGCCACTCTGTTATGAACATGACGGTTTTTTGAGTGTTATTGGTGTTAATAACAGCAGCTATATAACAACACAATAGCACAAACAGAAGGTCTGCATACACCGAAGTTCTTGCTTGTTCATTCGCGTGGGAAAAGGCGGTTCCAGTGTTATTAGGAGGGTTATCAGCGTTACCTGCAAGATCGCTATTTGTCTTTTTGCTGAAATTGTTCATTATTACTTTATTTAACTTGACATCTCTAAATTCTCAACCTTGCATTAGAATATAGACCAGTTAATACTGATGGTATCTCATGTTGTGTCAGATGTTTTAAAATAACTACACACTGAATATTGAACTGGTGCTTGACATAAAAAATAAAATGCAAATCAAATCGTAATTGCAATTTCTATCAGAAAAATCGCGATTCGATATTTTCCAGATTTATAATTGTGTTGAAAGCTCTTGAACTGAAGTGCAAAACACAAGTCTTTACTCAGTATATCATTTGGGCAGTAATAAAGATACTACTAAATATTCAAAAATGAATCATTTGCAGATATTCTGTATTTTGACAATCTTTTGGAAATGGTTTTGGTTTTCATTTAGCTCCAATTATATGCTAGAGAAAATGCAACCATACAGTCTGCATTATTATTAATACAGTGTTAGGAAAACAGTCAGCCAAATGGTGGCGTCTCTCTCCACAGCGGGCAATGAGGAGGGAAGTAAGCTCAGCCGTGGACTTCCTGAAGCGCCTTGCCCAGCACCGGGGTGGCGTCGATAACGACAGGCTTGCTCACTTTTCAACCAGACTCCAAGAACTCCTGTGCAGCAAGTTCGCTGGCCACTGGTACCCAGAAAACCCCAGCAGGGGGCAGGCTTTCAGGTAATGAAACCAGGCAATCTTCAACGAAACTGGGAATCTGCTTCCATCTCCAAATGCTGAGGGGTTGGTTGTGGGGAAATAATAACATAGGTAAATTCCGTTATTTTTCAGAATAGTGAAGCTTATTGTTTTCCTTAAGCTTGCCATGCAGAAACACAAACCCAATGGCTTTACAAGAAACTAAGGAATTTGTTTCCTTGTATCTTCCAAGAAACACAACCTTATGGAAACAAAGCAGTGCTATACTGACCATAACACCATGACTTACTGTCCCTAATCACTCTGGTCCACTTACCCTTGACAATACAGATCAACATCACTACTGTTTTTCAAATTTTATCGCATCAACTTCCAGATGATTGCAATAAGAATGGTCTTTATTAATGTTTATTTGTCAGGCTTTCCTTTGTGTTGCAGCTAAATTCAGTAAGAATACAGAATGAAACATTGTGAAAACACTGTTGCCTTGATTGTTAGCCTTGATTGGTGTAGAACTGATATCCCTGCGTTGTCCTTCTAGGTGTATCAGGATAAACAGATTTGGTCCCTGTGATGAATTATTGCAGCAGGCCTGTAAAGAATGTGCACTGAAGTCGGCAGAACTGGGCTTGCCCCTTGAATTCAGCATGTGGATCGATCCTGGGGAGGTGTGTGCTCGGTGAGTCAGTCTTTAATGCGACTCCACCAAAAGAACTGAGACACACAGGAAGTGATTCATTTGTTTGATCTGGTGATAGGAATGAGGAACACGACAAGTGAAAGAGTATTTGAAATGATGAAAACAACTTGCTTGCTAAGCTTAATGTTAATTTTTTATTGAGGAAGTGTGTGTGTGTGTGGGGGGGGGGGGGGTTCTGACGCCACCGTTTGCTCACAATTGTTGAATCGTTCATAACACATCACCTTCCCCGTTTTAACCGTTTTTTTTTTTTTTTTTTTTTTTTTTTTTAGCTTGGGGGAGGGATCCCCATTCTTCACTGTAGCCCATTTTGGGGAAGAGAAGGAATGGGAGGAGAAAGTGCAAGAAGACAAAGGAATCGCCAAAATGGACAAGGGCAGTCCAGAGACCTCCGACTATCATTCTGCCAGTTCCTCTGACTGTGGATCCTCTACCTCCAGTGACAACGAAGAAGAAGACAAATATAGAGAAATGAAAGGTGAAAAGGAGGAGAGGGATATGAAGAAGGACGGGAACACAACAGGCAAACCCTTGGGAATCGCCATGAGGCCTAGAATCAGGGCGCCCCGGGAACCAAAGGCCAGAGTATCACAGGTAAATTGCTTAGATAGCGGCGGTGACCAGTGCCGGACCTGCTTAGCCGATGTATATAATGCATGACTCGACCACCTTTTTCACTCGCAGCACTGGTACCCTTTACTGAAACTGTCAGAGCACAAGCAAAAAATTTGAATGGACCTTTTTTTTATACTTTCCATACACCCAGGGTTTTTTATACACCCAGGGTTTCTTATACACCCAGGGTTTTTTATACACCCAGGGTTTCTTATACACCCAGGGTTTTTTATACACCCAGGGTTATTTCTTTGTCACTAAAGGGTCGAGCGAGAGCACGTAGATGACATCTTGCACAAAAGTTGTCCCCAAACAACATTTCACGATGATAACATCCTAGGGTTTGCTCTTCACTTTAATACCTATTTGTCTCCCACACACACACAAAAACTAGTATGCTTGGGTGTCATTTAGAATTTATTAGGGCTGTCACTAACAATTATTTTTCTATAAAGTAATCTATAGACTATTTTACCGATTGGGTGATTATTCTGAATGGTTCGTTTTCCTCCAGAAAATCAAATTTACCATTTCAGTTTATTTTATTTTGACAACAACAAACTCTGTTATTACAGGGTTTTACATAATGGATGTTGTATTTTTGGTCATTATTTTACAACAATCGTATGAATATCAACAATTCGATAAGCATATTAGTATAGTGCAGTTGTAGGCCTTCCTCAGAACTTGAAATTAACCCATTCAGAACGCCGGACTGAATCCTAAAAAGTTTGAGTTCTAATCGAATTTCCCTAATAAGTAATTCATTGGTTCCCGGCCCCAAAAACTTACACCTAAATATGTTTTTTTTTTGAAGAGAGGCAGGGCTTTATTTGAGGATGGGTTTTAAGATACCAAGAAGTGCAATGAGAAAGTAAGTCCTGGGTTAAAACTCTCAGTATACCTCTTGGTGTGTTAGAGGATCAATGGTAATTTTTTTTCTTTGTTGTCGGGCAGAAATGTAAGATGTGTAATTGATGCCACAATCATCAATTCAGAATAGCATTTCTTGATGTGTGCCACCAATACTCAACCAATGCTGAACCCATCCCATGCGGTTTCTCTCTGTCCTTAGGCTGCCAGCCTCCCATGCCTCTACCATGTAGCACCTGTGTGGTCACAGTATAAGAAGAAGAGCCCCATCTTCCTCACAGCAGTTGTCCCAACATCCTCAGCACCAATGCTGAGGTACTACGTCCTCCAAAAGCCAGCTCCTCAGTTCATCATACCGCAAGCCACACTGCAACCCGTGACATGCACAAAGGAATAGATCTGTTTTCCTGTTTTTCACCACTGTTTTATAACGGGACAAGCTGTGAACTTCTCATTTCTGCATATTTTACATTGGCCTTTTTTTTTAAAAAAAAAGAAAACATAAAAAAAAAAACAATTATCATAACCAAACACCATCAGGTTTCAGCAATGGCTTGTTAGCGAATCATTCCGTGATTGGTTAAGTACAGTCAAGAGATGTCAAAAGTTTTAAAGAATGTTTTGGGTGTCATTGAATAGAATAGTGCTTGTGGTCCATTTATCTTTATTTATTATATCTATATATACTGCTTTTAAGCTGAGGACAGCTCACAGTACTGACTACCCGTAACTGCCATGATGTTTAGTTCTCTTTGACCTTTGTCTTTTGTGCTTTCCCCTTTACATGGGGTGCTCTTTGAATGCTACACGTCAGCTGGCACTAGAGCAACTAATCAAGCATTTAACTGGGTTTAAACTTTACGGTTCCCTTTATTTTTTATGACCAGTTTTATATTCAGTAAGCTATAATATTTATTATTAATTTTAAATATAAAACTTGCTGTTACTGCTGTGTCACGGTATCTAGATTAAATAATATGTAATGGGAAACGACAAAAATGAAATCCTGATTGGCCTTGGCCTCATTTGGTCAGTACTGCTACTCCGTACCCTCACCAGTGAAAGCCTAGTGAGATGTGTGTCATGCCTTCTGTTATATGTGTCAGTTGTGTGCTCAGCCAAATGCATATCTAAAACATGTCCTTCTCAGCCAGCTCCTTTTATAAGATACATTGTGATACTTATACAACGTGTGCCTGAAATTGCACCAGTTCCATTGCTGTAGAGTTATCTTGAATTCATTATTTGATTCAGTTTTGAGGGCCAGTATTTTTCTAATTGTTTTTACTGACATTATTCCACCAGAATAGTTCTGTTTTTCTTTTTCTATTCAGACTGTTGGCTATGCCTTGACTATGAGCTTTTTCTCACTAGAAATGATTTTTTGGTCTTTTGCTTGTAGTTATGTGTATTGTATATGTATATTATACACATTTATATATTTGTATTCTTAATGATACCTCTCACTTGTAATATGCAAGATGGTTCATGTGCAAATTTGACAAACTTGAAGCAAATCGATATTCTAAATTTCACTGCTTCATACTGCATTGTCAATGCACATTTTAATGGTTGTAAACTTATTTAATTGCCTTCATGAAAAACAAAATTGCAGAATTTTATTTTTCAGTTTTGTTATTCTACGATGTACACTTACTATATTTAATGTTTTTACGCATATAAAATGTATTTTATTTTTGTATTTTAAGAGAGTATCTTTATAGCTGTGGTTACATCATTTGTGCCAGGCTTTCACTGTAAAATGACTGTCTTTGCAGTACTCATAAAATGATGATGAAAATCTGCAATTTGTAAAATGCTGACAGGTACAACATATTTTAATGGCACTTTGTATCTTGTAATCAGTGAAACAATGGATTCCAAAAAGCAGTTTTGCAATTATATTATACATTTGACATCCTACTTCTGTGTACTGCGTAATGTGGCCTTTGTTGAACCTTCGTTATCAAACCTTTATTTTTGTGCATTTTATGAAATATGTTTGCTAGCCATGCAAACTTGGAGAATGCCTATTTTGCACTCTTCTCATCTTTGCATTATTAAATGGCATGAGTATAAATGTAAAAAAGTGTATTTGATCATGTTGACTTCATTGTGTAACATCCATTAGTAATGTTTGGATTTATCACGCACCTCTTCTTCTGGAATTCTATTAACCTCGCTGTTTTTACATTCAGATCAGGCATCTGCTTTAAGGTGGAATAAGTGGTAAAGGATCCTGGATTTTTAATTCCAACACAGTTAATGAAAGTACAGGCACTAAAAAATACTCTGCAGGGAATTTAAGAACTGTTTTGGTCTTTTTTTGTTTGTTTGGAATCAGTATACAACTTCCAGATAGAGTTTAAAATTCTCCCCTGCGGAAGTCCCCACTCTCTTCTTACAGCTGCATGAACTCAGTACAAAGGTAAATAGTGTGTAAATGGCCAAGACGCTTCTGTGGCATGCGCGTGTGTAACATTCACAGTACTCCTTTCCTGACTTCAACACAGGACTTGTCCTCATTGTTTTGTTTTCAGGCCTCCTAAGGTTAGCGCCGCCCTCAACCTGCCTACGAAGGATATCATCTTACAGTCGAACAGCACAAAATAAGAAAAATATGTTAATTGATGCAAAACAGAAATGGCTGTAAGTACGAAAATGCACGTTTTATTTCAGGCGACCGAAATTCCCTTAAGGCAGTGACACTTTTCACCAGCAGATGTCACTCGCTCACTGGACGTTACAGTATTAATTGATTCGACCAACTATATTTGGCATAGTTTGTAATTATTGTGACGATGCCAAGAACTGATAGATAATAAATCTAGATAAATTAACTGTAATAATTCAGATATAACAAAAAAAAAACAATGCAACGGCGTATGAAACATTAACTTAAATAGGAAGGTTTATTGGGGGCGGGGAGATGAATGAATATGAATCCAAATTAAATAATGAAATATTGGGGGGCACACGTTCCCCCATTTCTTAAACCCCTAGGAAGAAGTGATATGTCGCCATGTTCCATTTGCACATTAGACTCAACCAAATTCATGTCAATTCAACGGCATTTCTACGCGTTTTAAAAATATGGCGATGTAGATAACGAAGTGTCCAGGTGATAAAAATGGGAATTAACAAACACCGACAGCTATAAAAATGAATATGCACTACAAAAAGTATTAACTATAATTAAAATACTAATTGCGCGTGTGTGTTTTGGGGGATCATTTACACATAGGACACCAATCAAACCATCTACTGTCACTGGTGTAGAAACAAGTTGATAAACACATACAAGGAAAATGCTCTGCTGTCATTTCATGCAGAACAATTTATTTCTGTGAGTATCCGTGCAAAGAGAAGTAAGAAGAGGCGGCAGATAGGCGCTCTCTCCCATGTGCGACCTATGCAAATGAGAGGAGCCGCACAGCTGTGCCAGATGTGCGCGCTCTTAAAACGCCGACTCCGTGTCTGCAGGCAAGCGCTCGGTCTTTCTCCAAACTCAGCTCTTTGGTGATCTGCGGAGAGGAGAAGAAGGTGTGGTAGAGAGTCGCTTATCGTGCTATGCCTACCCTCAACCGGGGGGAGAGTTCGGTTGGAGGGGAGGGCGGACAAGGAGAGGACGAAGCAGCAGAAGACGACGGCGAAGAAAAAGAAGAATCGAAAGGTGGAAAAAGAAGCCGATGCGAACGCGCTATGGAGATGACGGCCCGCAACCTGTACGCTGATTATAAACAGGACAACAAAAATTACGATGGGTTGCTTAACAGTAACGGTGGCGATATGACGGAGATTAGAGTTCCCCTGTCTCAACCAGGAAAGAGAATGACTCCCATTGAAGGGGATAATTTGTACAGACTACGGGACAGAAAGTTTTTACTGGAGGACAAAAAGCGCCTATGTACTTGGGCACTGGGCACTGCGATCCTGGGAATCCTGCTTATGATACTGCACGCCGAGCTTTGCCCTGTCATATACCGACCGGTAGGTGAACGTTTTACACGCTTGTTCTAATTAGATTTGAATTGCTAGACCTTCACAAACAATTAATGCGTAAAGTGCAATTTTAGAACCTTTGAAATATCTTAATGCATCCTAACCGGTTACACAAGAAGCCCTATCTTTTCAACAAATTCTTTATTACAGATCCCCCATTAGGCTATTTATTTACTGAGTTAACAGCTTATCTCCTCAGAACTTGTGCTCGGTGTCCACCTGCTGCTGCTCATAAATTTGCGTGACGGGACGGAGAGGAAAACGCTGCGTATCTGCACACTTCTGACAGTATTTACAAAGCAGTAATGATGTGAAGTATTTTATTAAGTATTTTATTATATACTATATTCAGTGGTTTACTCAACCTTAGCATATAATAAATTAAGTAAGCGTGTAGCGTTCCAGTCCGAATTGTATCATGTTAGATATAGTATCAGAGTAAAAAAGACTAAATTTAATGTGCTGACAGATTCATATCTCTTTGTGTATTGAGTAGCACATAGCGAAAGGTCTGGATATCGTACAGTTCGCATACTGTAATTGTATGTTAACTGCATTACACTGAAAACTAAACCAGAAGAAGCCGATGCACCTTATAAATTAAAAAATGCGCATGTTCACGATGCTTATAGCGCGCTATGTTAATTATTTTAGGTTAATAATATTTCTTTTTATTAAACATCAATTAATAAAATGGAGTGGTTTCATGATAATATGTGTATGGTGATATGTCGCGTTAGCGGCCTGTTCGGCAATATTCACACCCATTGACTGAAGTCACAGCATAGAATTTGAGCTAGACATCATTTATGACACATTTTATGCAGTGCAGAATATGGGGATTAATATAATATACCCGTGTATTTAAAAAACAAGCTAATTCTGTATTACAACTGCAGTTGCTTCTAGGTCATACACTGTTCTCAGTTGCATGGCGTTATCTCCACCGGTCGTCTTCACGGATCAGCGTTTTTCATCTGTCAGACATGCACATCAGTTCACAGCCAGCAATTCGCCAGATAACAGGCACGACGAATTGCCAAAACCAGTAAGCAGGCCTACCATTTATAACAGTCGCGTGGCCCTGTGGTTTTCCCTTCCCCCCTTAATTTGGAAGCTTTCTAGCTTTAAAGCTAATACCCAAGTCTCATTATAAAAGAAATATGTACGTTGGATAAAACTTCTTGTTGTTGTAAAAGTTCATTATTTATCATATGGTAATGAAAATGTAGTATAGGCCTGTGGTAAAAAAGGAGATAGCAAAATCCAAAACAGTGCATAAAATCAAACCAATTACATCAAAAACACAATAACATGCTAAGAAATGAATGATTCAAGTACTAGGTGCACCACCGGTTTAGTTACTTATTTACATAGATAAGTAAACAGACAATAAATTATATTTTATCATATTTAATATAAAATATTTTGGTCAGCATATTATATTCTGGAGGTATTAAATGAGTTACTGTAATTTGCAGTGGGCAGAGGATCAAGCCACCTTACAAAGATGCATTCCCATTTAACACTGATATCTCAAAAATACACCTTTCATAAAGGTTGTGTTTCTTTGTGTGTCTGTAGTGGGCTTATGCAGAACCTCCCACCCCAGTAAATGTGCACTCATCAGTTTAAATAGCATGTACTCGTTCATTTTCATTAAAATCAAATCCCCTTAGAAAAGCCCCATTTTCATAAATCCCCAGTGACGCTTCTGTGCTTAAGTGACCCCTTAACCCAAGGGTAATTTAAAACTTCCTCATAGCAAACGAAACACCAAGTCACATTCTTTGCATGCCACAGTTTCACATATACTTGCTGTAAAATATATGAGTGATATCCTTCATAGCTTCATTTGAAAGTGATGACATATTATGAAGTGTTTATATATTATCCTGGCAATTTGCTGACTTTATTTAGCTTACTAATAGGTGATCACTCTGCAAACTGGGCAGCAGCATGCCGGTGTATCTAAGCGTAACATTCTCCTGGAAAAGCCATTCTTTAAATTTTAATTCCAGGTCTTTAAATGGCATGGAAATGGGCTCTTTAAGGCTGTTTTTCCACACTTTATTATTCTTCCTAGGTGGAATGCCCAAGGTCATATTGTATCTTTCCACACCATTTGGTGTATAAGTGCTGTTTGTTTTGAATGAGGCATTAGCGTCTTGACCTCTAACGATGTGAAAGTGCCGTGTCTCCGTGGTGTGAGAGTCACTTACCCCCAAAAAATGATGTGTATGTTAATTTGTATCCGGATCAGTTAAACAGGGTTCTCTGCTAATTTCCAGTGATATAGGCTAGTTTTACTTGCCCGACGGCACTGTCCTGTTTTAGTGTGCAAGTTTAATCTGCTGAAATATATATAGATGGAGATCAGGGTTATTTTTGTTGCTATTGAGTAATCTACACCGGTTTCCTGGCTTGCATCATGTCAGAAGTAAAAGCTTGCCAAGAGGATGTGTTTCTATAGTTTTCTGATAACACTTCAGCGTGTTGAGCCTTTCTGGAAAAAAAAACAATATGCTAGTTGTTCTGTGATGTTACATTTATTATCACAGGGATTCCAGTGTAGTTTAATTATTACTAAATGCATATTAGTGACGTCTTGGGGCATTCAGGTTAGCCTGCCTAACGTACCACCTAAGTAATGGAAAAAAACATCTAAAAAAATGTCCTTCCGTCTGACATCTGACCAAATTTTGACTTCAGCAGAGGTACTGAGAAGGAATAAGCGTTTGTGCTTTTGGGTGGTGCAGAGGAGTGGACAGGGCTGTTATGCGCCTACTAGATAAGCCTGGGTAAACAGCTTTGGTGTCACACAGGTGTAATAAGTTAAGGCCAGTTTCAGACAAATAGTATATCGGAAAGAGAAGGAAGGACAACACAGAATACAAAAGGAATCAATGTGGTGCACAGCCAGTGTGATATAACGTAGTTTCAAATTAGCATTACACTTATGTGAAGGTTAATTACCATTGGATAAAAATAGCCATGATGCAGATACTAATAGTGAAATTGTGGAAAATGCTATATGTTGCCAAGATACGTCACATAATACCATAATAGCTGAACTTCACTGTGTTAAAATTTCCCTTAAGGTTGTGTCTGACGCTTACCAATTATTTCTTGAAACTGTAAAGTGCAAAAAACAGACATTAGTATGTCCCCTGTTAAACTGGCCCTGCTGTAACATCAGTGGCACAAAGACACCAAGCATTTGGGTAAAGAAGAGTCATGTTGTTTTTTTCTGTCAACACTACTTTCCGAGCTGTGTTATATTTCCGGATCTTTGTCTGTAGATCATCCTCTGCCAATAGACTTGCAGATGGCTGTTACTGTACGTTTAACATACAGGGAAATTTTAGTCATAAAATGTAGTTTAAATTTCTGATTATTTGACCTTTGTCCCACTTCATTTAAAATGCATAACCTCTTCATTCTACCAAGTTAATGTTTACTGTGTGTTGTGGCTTTATCAATGTATTCATTTGCATGGGTAATACAAATTACCCCTGGCATTCCTGTTTCTTACTCACATTATCATAAAAACTGTACACTGCTTTTCTTGAGTTATATACCATTTGCTTTGCATTCAAGAATTTGCACAGGTTTGAAATATACATGTGAATAAAAATGTGTGAATTGTAAATATACTACATATTATCTATCAAAATTAATGACTGCATTAATTCATATGAAAAATAAAATTGCCCTTTTATTTAGCTAATATAAATGCCTGTCGACTGTGTACTTGTGTGATGTAATTCTGTATAAATGATTTATGAAGAGTTTGGTGTACCGGGAGTCTATTTTTCATTTTTTTGGGTGGCTTAAAACAGACCTGAGGCTACATGCTCATAGTCAGTGGCTTCGTAAGCCTTCAGGTCACTGTTTACCTATTCGGTCATTTATTCTAGTTAAAGGTGTCAATGAAGTGCAATTTGCCTGTTTGACAATTCGGCGCACACAAGGTACAGATATGGGAGAATCATAATCGAATAAACCCTTGTCAGAATATTTTAAAGCTCTTTTTCTCTCTTTGTTTTGTTGTTTTCTTGGTTTTCTGTACAGACATCAATCTATGCCTTTATCATCAACGGCTTGATCAGCTTGTCCACTGGCTGCCTGCTGATTCTCATTGTGGCCTTCCACATTAAGGACATCAGGGTGAGTCGCTGCTCAAATAAAATAGATTTATTTGTAGCTGATCAAATGTCCGGGGACACTCCACCTTAAAAGGCTTCACTTTTGTTCTTGGGATTTCATGATAGCAGTTTGAGCAAACGCAAGGGTGATTCCTTTGGTCGTGTGTCTCTTACTTCGGGTGGGTTTGCACTCGGCGCACAAGGACACACAAGGACGTGTGATGTGTGATCTTACCAGGTTCTAGGTCTGTAAATTTGCTGAGAATATGAAGACACCTGCCCCCTGCCCCCTTTCGGTTTGGACATTGCTACGCGAATTCCCCCACACTTAGAGAAGGCGAAGCTCTGAAATGGATCTTGTATAATTACAGGTATTTCCTCCTAAGTAAGACCCAGTGCCAAGCTTGGGCATATAATATTCTACAGATTACGCCATAAAAGCAGCTATAAATCACCTTCATAGTAAATAAAATAAATGAGGACTCCAGAAACATGGATCTGGGGCAGGTAGCAGCCATTGCAGCAACTTCTGAAATGGTCGCCGCTGCTCCTCATGGGAGACTGTGGCTGTAGCTATGAGTGGGATGCTACTGCGAGGTCCAGGTGGCCACAGAATCAGGAAGCGTGGAAGGCGGCAGAACGAAGAAGGGTTAAGGAGTGAAATTAAAGAGTTAAGTACCGTGGTGCAGCTGGCAGGGTCGTCATGTTTGGACACAACGTGAGTTCTGAAGAAGAAGAAATGTCTTCTTTTCTTAAGTTAACAAGGGCGCACCACCCGAGTCACAATCCGATGAGCCGAAAGGAAGCATTCACAGTGTGTTCTGTCTGTTTAGATAAGTGCCATGAACTTAACCTCCCAGTCTCGTAAGGCATGCTTGTCACACGCCTCTTGAGTTTCATCTTCTTGGAAACAGAGGCTGTCATTGTCCCATCTGCTGTGACACTGGACCCCTCCCTGCTTCTGAAGCACAACATACAAGAGCACAGCCTAGATGGATTTGTCCTGGTTTTAAAAGCAATTTAAAAAATGCACAAGTGGAAATGCAAGATTATATATTATAAAATTGTAAGGAAAATAATTAAAATATTTTGACCTAGGTATGTGATATTGTTAAAAAAAATACCCACATATGTGAAGCAGGTGAATAAAGTGAAAGCTTTATTGTTATTTTATACTAAATGCTCAACAAAACTAGGTCTGACACCAAACAGGAGAGCTAGGGCCACCGCACACACTGGCACCACCATCTTGGTGCTGATATTATGATGATAAAAACTTTTCTTTCCTAAGTTTTCAGAGGCATAAATCCTAGGTTCTCATTTAATAGTTCCTGAGACAGTTTCATTTCCCATTCTTAAGAACATAAGAAATTTACAAAGGAGAGGAGGCTATCGGCCCATCAAGCTCATTTGGGGAGAACTCAAGGAAGACAATTTCATACTCTAACTACACGCTGTGTAAAGAAGTGTTCTCTCAAATCCATTTTAAAATGTTCTTCTGCTAATTTCCACCTAAGGCCATGAGTTCTAGTATTTAAACTGATATCGAAGTAACTATTTGGCCGAACAGCATCTAGACCTGTTAGAATCTTATGGACATGGATCATGTCCCCCCTTAGTCTCCTATGCTTGAGGCTGAACAGATTCAGCTCAGCTAACCTCTCCTCATAAGACATTCCTCTAAGACAAGAAGTCATTCTTCTAGGCCTACGTTGAACCCTTTCCAATGCAGCAATATCCTTTTTAAAGTATGGTGGCCAAATCTGCACACGATATTCCTGGTGGGGTCTTTCCAAGGAATTGTATAATCTTAGCATTACCTCCCTTGACCTAAACTCCATACACCCAGAGATGTAACCCAACATCCTATTGGCCTTTTTAATTGCCTCCCCACAGTGGTGAGAGTAGGACATCAAATATCAAGATACACACCAAGGTCTTTCTCATAATCAGCTACCTTTATTTCAGTGGAACTCAGAAAATATCTGTACTTTATATTTCTGTTCCTTGCATGGATTACTTTACTTATATTTCAGCCCAGTCACTAATTAAATCAAGATCCCGTTGTTGCCTCTGAGCTACTAGTTCAGTATCTGTTACATCACCTATCTTGGTGTCGTCTGCAAATTTAACCAGTTAACTGTATATATTGGTGTTAATGTCATGAATGTAAGTAGTATACAGTAGTGGTCCTAAAATTAAACCCTGTGGTACCCCACTATGAACGCAGGCATCATATATTATCTCCAATAACTACCTCCTGCTTCCTGTCTGTTAAGCGGTTTTCCATCGAAGTTGCTGCAGCTCCTTAAATTTTAATTCTTCAGATATAAACATGGTACACTGTAATTTTCTTGCTTCCTATAAGAAATGCCCCAGTACAATTTTCCATAAAATGAATCAATTTCAGAATAGCTATTCGGGAGAATCTGAGGAATTCTTAGTGGGCTGTCCTAGTTGTGGGCTGGACAAATTACACTAGTCCACCTCCCACTGTTCAACAAATTTTATTGTGCCCCCCCCAGGCAAAATTTATCGCCGCTGTCCCTGGGGTGTGACATTCCCTGACTGAAACCCTATCCCACTTCGTCCCATGAACCCCATTACTCAGAATCTATATATGTGCAGCACCCTTCACCCCAGTCCAATTCTGTTGTTGATAACAGTCTCAACTGTAATATCATATGATTACTGAGAAATGTACACATATAGCAACGCAATACTTCCTTGATTTATGAGGACCATGAAATAAGGAAGTTTTCTTAATGTTTAAGAGTATATTTAAAATGCTGTTTTCAAAGCTATGAGTCTGATTTTAGTATAGTTTGTATCTGTGGTGGGCTGTGAAAATAAACTTGTATCGAACACTGTTGAACTTTCCTCACCATCCTGCCAAGAGTCGCATGACTGATCCCTGATCTCTGCTTCCCTGACCTTCTGCAGCTATTTACGATTGACCACAACCAGGTGGACTGGCGAATCGCCATGACGACTCAGCGAGTGCTGGGCATCTCCTTGGAGTTGGTGGTATGTGCTATCCACCCTGTCGCCACCTACTGGCTGTCCAGCGTGGATGCCTCCATGAAAGCCATCGATGAGAATGGAGGAAGTCATCAGGGGACAAGCAGCAACTTCTCCTCTCGTCTTTGCTCTTCAGCACAGCACAAAGGAGCTCTCTTGGACTCAGAGGTGCTGCTGTCGTCCTTGATGTTCCTACGGCTGTACCTGGTGCACAGGGCCATCCTGCTGCACAGCAAGGTGCTCTTGAGTGCCTCCTACAGGAGCATCGGCTCGCTGAACAACATCAACTTCACCTTCCGCTTTGTACTCAAGGTGCTCATGAACAAATATCCAGGGAGAACGCTGCTCTTTTTCATCCTGTTTTTCTGGCTGACGGCATCCTGGCTGCTCACACTTTGCGAGAGGTACAAGCAGAAGTCAAGTTCACTATTATTTGTCTAAAAAAATGTAAGCCAATGAGGCCCCACACTTTGAAAACTCAATGTTTCAGTTCTCTGTTATATTCAGTGAATTCCTTGTATGAATCAGCAGCTGTGCATTGTGGGTCTGCCTATTAGCTGTCGCTTATTTCCTATGTCCATTTGGCATGTCCATGTATTTTTAACCAAGCTTCAAGTTTTTTTTGTAGGAATTTTCCAATCTAATTTGATATAGCACAAAGAATTGTGAAAGGTAATTTTAGGAGAACCTTTTGGGGAAACATGTGATTCATTTGTGAAGAATGCAGTTGGGTAATGCTGTTGATTCAGAAATGTTATCGATAAACAGCAGTATATAATTACCCATGAATATATGTGAAGAGGTAGATGAATCGGGGTAGGCGGGTGGCTGTGGTCAGATGGGATCTAGCTGGGAATTGGAATTAAGGTGTAAGTCCATATCTGATGGAAGATAAGCACCATCAAAGATCTAACTCAAAAAATATCCCATTCAGCGACTTCTGGTTTCTTTATACTTCATGCCCCTGTTATTTATGTTTATAATACAACAACATAAAAGACTCATTGCGCTTATTTCCAAGATCCTGCTATAGCCTTACTATACTAGTATGATTAATGCTTGCAGGTACAAGCAGGGGTCAGTCAGTGAGATAATCCCATCTGTCACCAACCCCACAGGCAGATCCAAGCGCCCACTGGCAGCATGGACACTGCCCTCTGGCTCATCGCTATCACGTTCCTCACCGTGGGGTACGGAGATGTTTCCCCGCAAACCACCTGTGGGAAAATGGTGTGCCTTTTCGCCGGAGTCATGGTAATTGGCTGGTTTGGTGGCTATGATGGTGATGATGATGATGATGATGATGATGATGTGTGTAACCGGGTGATGATAATGATGAGAATGAATAATCATGATGTCTGGGATGATGATGGTGGTGATGATGGTGAAGATAATGGTGATGAGAAGGAGGATGAAGATACATAATGATGATATCTGGGAGCAGAGGCTTGTGACATGATGGTGATTATGATTTTGATGATATTGATAGTGATGAGGAAAATGGTGATAAAGATGGGTATGAAGATACATAATCATGGTGTCTGGGAGCAGAGGGTTGTGACATTAAAAAAGTGTGTGAGATGTTTCCGAGGAAAGTTTTTTCCCCAAAAAGCAGGAACTCGGCTATTAGGGTGGCAGTTGCTCTGATGCACATATTCCAGTGTTTCCCAACCCAGTTCTTGGGGAACCCCAGACAGTCCACATTTTTGCTTCCTCTCAGCTCCCAGCACACCTGTACCTGGAGGGAGCAAAAAAGTGGACTGACCGGGGTTCCCCCGACGACTGAGTTGGGAAACACTGCAGTAGACGCTTGTCTCAGTGACTGCAGTGGAGCGATATGAAAGTGGTTATCATATGTGAGTGGATAAAGCCTTTTCAGTATGTGTTTTAGTAAAGCTACAGTAAGTGACTGCATAGTCTGAAGCAAAACTGAAGGGATTTATCTCATGGAATTTGTTCCTTTTATTATAAGGAAAAAACTGATTAAATAAAATATTTTAACCAACGTTTCCCAAAAGAAAACAGAAAATAGCACAGAGAAAGTAATTATGTTGAGTAATTGCTCCTGACGTGTTTTAGGATACAGTATTTAATTTTAATAACCGCTTTCCTGTGAACTCCACCTGCTTTTTGTCAAGATCTCCAAAATAAAGAGCACACAAAGAAGGGAGGTGCCATGGAACATTAGGCTGTTAGGCTCAGAAAGATCATCACCACTTTATAGGCTGCTTGTGGAGATTAGGGAAAGTGCCAAGCAGCTGGCTTAGTCTTGCAAAGGTTTCAGATCTATACCCCAGCTTGTGGGGGGCAATAGTAGGGATTGTTTTGGGAGTGGGTGTGAGGGGGGGATGGATTTTGGTGCTTATTAGCATTTTGTTGCCTAGATCCCAGCCTCACCTCTGCCCTGTCAGCTTTTAATTAGAACTGATAACCTGCAGAAGTCACAGTATCGCAAAGGGAGAAAGCCGGGCAGAGATACCTTAGTGACACTCTGGAAAATACGCCTACACTCCACTTTCACTCCTTCTGTTTTTATAAGCTTTCCCCCTATTTTTAAGAGAAAACTTTCCACCATTTCCATTTTTAGGACCTTTATGGCACTTGGCACTGCCTCAAAATGAGGATGTGCCAACCTGTGCCACGAAAAGCCCAATTCCCCGCTGAATCTGCTCACCGTCGCAGATTTTTGAATTTTCTAGTTAGCGACTAAATCACACTTCCTGTTACAGCATCTGTACCGCAACAAATTAAGCATGATTTCCTGCATGATTCGGCTAGTTTTATTTATAATACTACAATCCAAAAATTGTCCATTCAACATTTTGTGTCCTTCGTCATGTGTGACTAGGAGTCTATGAATAGTAAAATATTTCCTTCCGGTTTTGGTGCTGAGATGCCATCTGTGATTCCAAATGTGTCTGTCACCGTTTCCAGAGACATATAGGGAGTTTTCCAGTAACAATTTAACCGTTGAAATGAAAATAATTTAATTAAGTGCATTGATTTGTGGAAACAAAAACTAGAAAAAGAAGGCAGGAGTTCTGATCGGGGTTGGGGAGAATGGACGCCTCTTTAGCCAGTTGTTAATC
The DNA here is from genome assembly GCA_019775955.2 of Pollimyrus isidori. NCBI lineage: Eukaryota > Metazoa > Chordata > Actinopteri > Osteoglossiformes > Mormyridae > Pollimyrus > Pollimyrus isidori. The sequence goes on along the minus strand of JABFDZ020000138.1, from coordinate 2,652,903 downwards.
ACGCCTTATTCTTTCTCTTTTTCTCTTTTGCTCATTCAAGCAAAAAAGGAATGCAGGTAATCTTCCAGTTTAGTTCCTCTGCATGCCACCCATATTGTTATAAACCAGGATTCAGAAATTCAGTTCAACCATTTTCTCACAGTGACAGTGACGACTCCAACATCTCTGGTACACTATTGGCTCAGTGCTTGAGTTACATGAAAACAAATGTTGGTGCTACTCAATCAGTTTCACCAAAATTGATGAAATAATTTTCTTATCCAGAAAGGTTATATTTTGGGCCAGATGGTAATTAAGTGCTGAGCCATACACAAAAAACAAAGACACACTGAGGGCTCTGGTTAGCCTCCAGGATTATTGTGACAGTGAATTTGATAAGTCTAATGGGAAAGGGATGGATGGATGAATGGATGGATGGATGGATATTCTATGAATTAGATGTTATTTATATGAACTGCTTTGTGTTCAAACATATGCTTTATGACTGCATACAGTAGTCGAAAAAAGTGTGAAAACACCTAGCGTTTTTGACATTTAAATATTACTACAGAAATATTGGCGGTAATGCTTATAAACAATCAAAGAATATTACAAATAATAAACATTGGACTATTAAACAAGTAACTAGAGCAACAGTTGAGTGAAGTTCTGCAGTCTATAAAAATGTAATATGTTTCCACAATTTTGGCCCCTGGTGTAAGTACTGGAGCAGAGTCAAGTGACCAGTATAGTGTTGAGGTATTGCATCAATCTCTTCCATGTATGCAGAAGACTGTACATTTGTGTTTAAGCAAACCAAAGTTGCTTTATATGAAATAAAATATGAGCTTAACAAAGTACTTCATCAATTCCTGAATAAGGAACTCTGGCTATAAATAGGCATAAATAGGATGTCTCACAAAAAATATATACAGTGGTACCTGATACACCGTTAATCCATTCCAGATTCTTGGACTTACTGTATACCAAACAGGACATATACCAAATGAACTTTTTGCATAGAAATAAAGGGAAAATGGTTAGTCCGTTCCCCTGAAAAAAATCCTATTGTTATTGGCATATTATACATTGAAGGGGTTGTATGAAATAATTTAAAGACTGCTTAATACTAAAATGCATAAATACCAAAGCAATTAGATGAAATAAATGGAAAGAGAGTTATAGCATTGGTTGTTCACTGAATGGTACCAACTGGCATACTGGCGCTCGTGGGCAGTCGTGGCATTGTCTCAAGAGAAGTAAACCAGGGAAGCGTGCGGTGTCGTGACGCGTTTTAACCCATACACGTTCTAGCATGTGAGTCGTATGCCAAGCAAAATTTTTGCGTCCAAACAGGACATATACCAAGTTGGACTTATTCCAAAGTGGACATATATCGAGGTCCCACTGTAGTTCGAAAAAATGTATGTGATTCATTGAGGCCATTCGTGTTTATGAAATTCTGGCTTCATTGTAACGTGTTTTCACATAACTACTAAAGTTTGAGTTTTTGCTCAGGATCAGCATTTCATGTGTTCTTCTACTTTTGGGAAGGAAATACTAAGACTATACAGGGTGAGACTGCGTGAGAAAAAGGGAAGCATTCGCTATTTTCGTTACGCCAACCTTACGTGCTTATGCTTGGTATTGTAAGCACGTAAAGCAGCTGTATGATATATACCTTTAAAAGGTAAATATAACTGATCACACAGCATTAATAATTGTAGAGCTGCAAGTCATTCCAGACTATAAGTAGTCAGTGGCCTTTATGAGCAGCTAGGGGGCGCCTTCCTGCACATCCCCACATATGGTAGCCACAAAACAACTGAGAAACAATAGAAGTGGTAATGAAAGTGAAAGATCCGGAGGCTTTTTAATCAATGCATTACTGTTTAAAATTAATTATGTTTAAATCAGAATATTTTTATATATAAGATATTAAGAAAATTTGATTAATTATAAATATCTGGCATGGTGGTGCAGTGATCAGCACTGTTTCTTTACTCACCTGAGGCCAGGGTTTGAGTCTCCAACATGGCTCCATGTATGTGGAGTTTGCATATTCACCCTGTGTCATTGTGGGGTTTTCTTTGGGTACTCCAGCCCCCCCCCCCCCGACAGTCCAAAAAGAATCCTTGTAGGTATGTATGAGTGTGCCCTGTATGTATGAGTGTGCCTTGTATGTATGAGTGTGTCCTGTATGTATGAGTGTGCCCTGTATGTATGAGTGTGCCCTGTATGTATGTGTGCCCTGTATGTATGAGTGTGCCCTGTAGGTATGTGTGCCCTGTATGTATGAGTGTGCCTTGTATGT
>JABFDZ020000138.1:2461532-2481581 GCA_019775955.2 Pollimyrus isidori | reverse complement strand
TTGCTTCCGGGATAGGCTCCGGACCCCCCGCGACCCAGTAAGGATAAGCGGTTTGGATAATGGATGGATGGATGGAAGGATTTACAAGAAAATGTCTAGCCCCCCCTGTATGGAGTTTTTTTTCGTTCACTTTCTATTGTATTTGTACGCACCTGTTCTGTAGTACTATAATGATGTTTGATATTGCCGAATTGTTTGTACATAAGTGATTGTTCAAAAAAAAACAAAACAAACGCACCGATCTTGTCCGACTTCAACGTTCTAAAAGAGGCGTGTTTCCGACGGGAAGTGACATTTTTCGTGACGTTTAGTGACGTTTTCTTCTGAATAGGAAAGAAATAATTGAAAGCACCATTAATTTACAAGTTCTACAAAACAGTACTGCGGTTTGTTAATCGTTCTATACAGACATTCAGTCAGCAATATATGCCTATTTTACTGCATATAATAATAGGAAATTTGCGCCGATCACCAAAGCAGATTGTTTCCCTGGAATAATGCAAAGAATGGCGATAGGCTGTAAGCCTAGCGATAAACGTTCTTAAAATGGCATTTTATTAAGTATTTAAAATACATGGAACACAATCTTTCAATCTATTTTGTTTCAAATTAGCCTACATCTGTTTTTCCATCCAGCAAAGTAAAAATTACAAAATGCTCAAATGGAAATAAACACGCATTTTTAATGCATTTAACAGAAATACTGCCCATTCTCAGAACACAGAACGTGCCACTTCTTGACACCTTAGCCAAGTTTTCTGTAGCCTTCAGGCAGCTCTTCTGTGTCTTTGCCTTGATTTGTAAGATCCGAAGGTATTCTGCAGTTGTCACTCGCATCCTGGTAAAATGGCCGCCGCCTCGTTTTCATTTATGCGTACCTTGGACAATGACGTCACTTAATACGACCCATTGGTAACATGCAAGTCTGTAGCTTGCAAAGTACAGTCAAGCTAGCACCAGTTCTGATTACAAAAAGCTGAAAAATATAGAGTATAGCCCAATAAACAGTACCTGAAGCCATCTTTACACACCAATCATTCGCTCTAACATGCTCTCGTTCATACTGGATTCGTATGTAAAGCTCTTATTAATTTACAAAAATGAACAACTAAAACTGTTAATTGCAAGCTGGACTATGAAACAAACAATCTAGTTTTATTGCATTAAATAATTCTGTTTCATATGACTGTACGTGACATGCCAATATCTGTGTTTAGTATCTTGAAATTGCTATTTCTCTCAAATTCAATAATACATTTACTGCAACAGCTGACAGTTATTGCAACGTCATGGAACACATTTTATCAGATACTAGAAAAACAATCATTAACCAAGTTGGACAAAAATGTATTTATTTCCTGACTGCTTTGAAACTCTCGACGTTGTGCAGCACCATTCTCTGTTTGGGATGGCCGATTCGCGAATGAATCGTTCTTTTAAAGTTGTTTTTTTAGTGAACGGGTCGAACCGATTCGTAAGTTTGAACGAACCGATTTTTAAAATTATTTTTAAAGTTTTTAAAACGGATCTTTGGCTATTCAACATCAGAGGTGGACATTTCAGGTCCATAAAGTGTTGGAGTTGTACTCCGCCAGGTTCGTCGATGAGAAGAGATTCACAGCTGAGACGGGGAGTAGTTGTAAGCCACGGGTTTATTCTGTAACAGGTTGCAAGCTGGGAGCGTTTGTCTGACATACACCCAGCATGTACAGGACATGTACACGTACAGGGAAGGGGTTCCGTCCTTGTTATAACCCATTTGGGCATCTCCCTCCTCTCTCGGTACCTTCCATCTACGTGGCAACCACATGTTCGACGTTTGCCCTAGTCAGTCAGTTAGTACTTGTCCTTGTAGAAGGCTAAAGATAAGTAAGGGCCGCTTACTTTGTGTCTGCTCCCTCTATCGGTCTTGATTGGATCACCCACCCCTGCCGGTGCCAGTACGTTCTTGTTTCAATTTAGTTAGAGCCTTATAGAATTATTCCCTCATTACACAACAACATGCAAGTTTACTCATGCTCATTGTATGTGTATGTGTGATTGTATTGGTAAGGCCCAGTAAAAGAAATCATTAGTTTATCATCCTTTCAATCAGAAATAAATGATGAGGGAGGGCGAATTTTTATTTTTATTTCTATTTTATAGTGAATGAGGGGTCGGTAAACTTCAGCAGTGCGTATTCAGTACTGACCAGGAGGGAAGGTAGAAGAAAGTAAGCTGGGGTGGAAGAATACAAATGCGCGGCAATTGGTTTCTATCGTCTTCCTGTGAAATTTGTGAACTCCGCAGTGGAATTTACGCAGGAAAGTACTCTTTAAAAAAATCGATGTGGCTATATTCGCCACGCGGGCGGGGATGATAAACTAATGATAATTCTAAAAATAACTATAACTATATATACACGCATGTTTATTCAGCATCGACACCCTTTCTGCTTTTTATATATTGTTAATTATCATTTATTTATTGTGAATAGTCAAGGTGAACATTTTTGTTGAACACCAGCGCCATCTTTCAGTCAAATAACGCAACCTTAACACACAGTTTGATTTATTATCCCATCCCATGATTTGTTGAGTTATACTGTCAGGCGCAAAAAAATACAAAAAAAAGTGAATCACAGATTTAATTTTAAAATCGATTCATTACAACGGACAGTTCGACAAAATCAAATCAGTTTATTGAGTCCCCCCCCCCCATTAACTTACCATCACTAGTCTCTGTATGAAGTGGTAATTGCCCACTTGTTTGATTTCAGGTATTATAACAACTCAAACTTTAATTCCAACTGCATTTATGGAGAACAAGAAATCACTTACCTTCCTGTTTGAAAGTGGTGCTGACTGTTGCTGGTTCATTTCTATTGGCTAATTGGCCCTTCGTTCATAGAGGGGACGCTCAAATAGATGACGTCACAAAACCACGACTCCCGTCAGCTCCACCCTTCAGTTTATGAATAGGTGACAGATTTTAAGACCTTTCGTGCCGTGTGTGGTTAGAGGGGTGGGGGTTTAGGGCTGACTTGGGCTCCAACCAATGCTTGATACCAAACTTACCCCCATTGGTTACAACCTATGTAACACTCACATTCAATTAATGCTGATGTTTTACAAAAAATGCAACAACCAGGCACATTTTGCTTTTATGATGTGAACCATGACACTTCACAGTAGCAGCTAGGGTACAATAGTTTTATTCATACAAGAAAGAAGACACTAGTTTTTCCAACCCTACGTGTAAGACAATGCCTTTTCAATTCTCTCTGCAGGCACACAACCAACCCCCACCAAAACATACACTCCTGGTGGAGAAGTATTAAACAGTCACTAACAATGGCAATGTGAAGGCATTTTGTGTGACCATTGTTTGAGACATGAACCATGAAGAGCCCAAGACGACAGGCACTGTATGTCCCTGACTTCCTGTCAGAGATAACAGCCAAGAGCAGATTCATGCAGTGTTTCATCATAAACAAACTCTCACCTGACATAACCTAGGTCTGCTCCAGCATCCTGACATCAAGGACTTGTTCTCCTTCTTAGGTCTCTGAAAACAGGACACAAAGTAACTAGGAATTGTTTTAAAACGTAAAATGCACTCAAAGAAATACAGAAAATAATGTAATTCTAAATTTTATCGCTTTTGGCTATTTACTTTACCACGTTTGACTTTATTGTGTTTTTAAATCCTAAAACTGCAATTGTACAGGTCTTATTGTAAGTCTGATATTACGGAATATGTGCTGATATTACTGAAAGTTTGCAGGAAAAGTACTTTCCAAGTGATACCTGTTTTTTGTTAAAACAATAATGCTTGATCAACCTGAAAATATTTAGCTGCAAGTCAGAGCTTTTACTTCCAGATTTTTTACAAATTCTATGGCAGTGTGATACAAAAGGTGTGGAATTATCCACCATTTTTCTATATACTTAACACCCAAACACATACACTGAACAGTCAAACAAAACAAATGCCAAAATCCCTTTCCTCTCTTTTCCTGTCCCCCACTTCCTGTCAAAGATAATGTCATGAGGTCACAGGTGTCTTTGACTGTCTCATATCCTGTCTCAAACAATAATCCTCATGAAAATTTCCAAGAAGAAATAGGCCATCAAATAAAATACATCTTAACAGTCAAAGTAAAATATATCTTAAAAATTCTATAAAAATATGTTACTATATTCATGTTATCACAACATAAGAGTTCATCCTTTTTTATAAAGTGTTTTGTAACCAAGAAGAACATTGCCTGATAAGATAAGCTGAGCACAGGATCTTTTTTCTGCACTGTTTTCCTCTCCCTAGTAATATTCTGGACACGCCGGCTGCTCACCAACCTTAGCGCTGTGTTCCCCTTGTCTTTCCCCTGTTAGTTTCGGTTAAAATCGGGGAGCATTAGCAAATGTCTTTCCTTGCCCCCCACTAGTGCCTGCACCACTTAACTGCCTGCATTTAATCCTTTAATTCCCCACAGTCCATCTGTATACACTGTACTGAATTGGGTCCTTCTGCAGTTTGGATTCCAAGGCTTGTGTGAATGGCTAGCAGGTCCAAGTCTAGTCAGTGGTCCTGCTCTACACCTCCCCGCACTTCCCTCTCCCTCTCTCAGGATATAGGTGTTGTCCAGCTAGAAGGAAGGAAATTCTGTCACTTAGAACAATGGGCCCAATTCTCTATCTATAGACGAAGAGGGAGAGAAAGGGAGTGTGAGAGTAAGCCAGAGTCAGAAGACAGAAACCCACAGACGAAAAGGCAAAAAACAAAATCAACAAAATCTACTATTAAAAAGGTATATATGGGCTCAGAACAGAAGGCATAAGGGAAGGAGCAAGGCTGGGTGTCACAGGGCACAAAGTCCCTTTTGAAGATGGAAAGAAAAGCTAAGATTTCGGAATAAATTGTCCTTCTTGGCTAAGACAAAAACGATTGGTAGACGCGCTGGGAGAACACGTTTTAGGAGTTGGCGCTGATCACCCATATCAAGGCCATCCCTGAGTGCTGGAGCGTAATACATCTTCATAGGTAAGCTGAAATATTAAGGCTCTAATTTCACATGTCATCTGTTATCCTGTAGAGAACTGACAGCTGCTGATGGACTGTTAGTGTAACTTATATTTGGTAATCGCTAATTATCCACTTACTGATTAAGGTTCATATTTTGGCCCTAGGGCAATCTTCTTGAAATGCTAAAACATTTTTTCCCACTGCAATTACTTTTGAGAGTTGTGCAATTTCTATCTGGAACCAGATATCAGTATTAATACCATGAAATAAAATACTTATGACTACTGAAATATAATAAAAATGAAAAGAACTTACCAGTCTAGTACAGATGTAACTGTCTGGCAGCCTAGAACCTAAAGAATCTTCTCTACTTGTTACATTTGGTGTCCATTTTGTCACTCTCTCACAACTTGTATTTGATAGTTAAATCACAGTGAATCTCAAAAGGCTTGAGCTGAGCCAAGCATAATATATAAAACAAAATTATTTTTGAAAGTTGACTTGCAAATGTGTATATGAGATATACCCTGTTTCTGTTGGTAATCATCAGATAGATAGTTGACTAAGCGATTTCACATCAGGGCAATAAGCAGAGGAGGGTTTTTTGAAGGCTTGCAGTTTGCCTTTGTAATTTATCTGTTGGGATGTGAAGATCTATCCTTTGGCTGAAAAAATGTTGTGTGTGTGCGTGCGTGTGTGTGTGTGTGTGTGTGTGTTTGAGTGTTTCTGTTAGGAAAAGAGAGCCTTATTACTGATCAATGTGTAAACGTCTAGCTTCTCAGAGGCATCAGATGTCAAAGATGCTAAATCCCTCCTGGCTCACCAGGGCGGGTCTCCTGCAAGAAGAGTCTGATAATATGAAAAAGCTTGAGAAGCAGGTCATGGTATAAGAAAGCGATTCTGTTTGGCACATTACAGACAGGCTTCTCCTGATAACGGCTGAGCCTACATGACTCTCATTTCCGTGACTCTCATCTACGTGACTCTCATCTCCTTGACTCTCTCAGATGGAGGAGTCAAGCAGCCCCCTCTTCAGAAAACTCCATTTCCCTGTCGGCTTGTGGATCAACTCACCACGCAAACACTTTGCAAAACTGGGGGCCAGGTGGCCCAGCGCAGTCTCTGTCAAGTCAGTGGAAATGCCCCTTCCTCTGTTACTGTCTCCTTCAATCTGATTTGTGGTGATAATATACTTTTGTCTGGTTTACAGTCCTTTCCCTATTTTTAAATGACTGGTATTAGTTTTATATCAGCCCATTATTCTTTGGTTTTTGTTTAAATCAAAGTGTTTCTGCCTACAGCATGATCCGCTCACGTCTGTTTTGATGTATTTTGTCGAATTGATCTTTTCCTAGATCCACCACCAGCTCAGATGCTGTCTCCATCCACGAGGCCATGTCTGCTCCAAATGCCTCCTCCCTGTCTGCCTCCACCCCCTCCCTGGCCCCGCCCTCACCCTCACCGACTCCAGCCTTTCTCCGCCCTCGCCCAGCACAACCTCAATCTCGTGCTAAACGTCTGTCTCACCTTTTCCTGAGAGGGCGGTCCAACAGCGACCGGGACCGAGCGGTCGGGGACAGGGAGAGGGAGGTGTGGGCACACTCAGCCGCACCGTCTTCTCACCACTACCTGCCCCCAGCGCCGTCCTCGGCTCCGGGTCTCATCAAGTTGTACGGGGACGCCCTTTCCAGCGGAGCGAATTACAGAAGCCTTCTGGCCCATGTCCACTCTACAGCCAGGCAGCTGATTGCACAGGTCATCACACGCTACACTGAGCGGGAAAAGGAGGGAGACACAGAGGATGGAGGTCAGCATCTTGAAGACCTTTGTTTATTTAGGGGGGTGGGGGTTCAGCGCTGATTTGCTCCCCAACCAATGCTTGAGACCAAACCTCTTAACATTATCTTGTTAGGAGGACGACTCCTTTTCATCTTGGGATAAGGGGTCTATGGTTAGGAGTGTATATGCACTGCATTTAGCGGGCCATTCTGGGCCCCTGATAACATGTCACCTTGGGGCCCCTTGCCTCCCTTATATTATACAATTTTACATACTCAAGGGCCCCTGTAAAGTGCTTGACCCCCTGAATCTATCAGGATATCCATCCCCCTCTGGCACCCCTGTTCATGACTGCATATTGTATTGGGCACCCAACCCAAACCAATCCAATTATGCTCCACATATCTTGTTTGAATGGACCTAACTTTCCTCTTCATGTTTCTAAGAGGGATCAGAGTTGGTCTTTTGTCACCCATCCTCCTTCCATGTCCTCTCAACAGCATCTAAACACAGCCCTGAAGATTTCCTTCTGTGTGATGTCATCGGGAAACCCATCCAGCAGCCAGACGGGGCCGTCCAATGGCAAACAGAATGCAGGAGGGGTGTGGCCCCCTGGGAGTGTCCCTTGCTTCTGATTGATATGTGGAGGCCGAAGGATGGATTCGAGCGCCGGTTCGAGATCCAGAAGAGGGAGGACTACGAGAGGGAAGAAATGGAGAAAGTGAAGGAACGGGAGAGAGAAGGAGATACTTGTGGAGGTAGGGGTATTCCCAAGATGCACAAGGAATAGTGATTAAAATCCCATTGGAACCCCCTTGTTCGTAACGCCAGTTTCCGTTAGCACGACTCATGGGTCCAATCCCATGTCCTCCTCACAGGGGTGCGATGGAGGCGGAGCCGCATGGCATCTGGGGGGGAGGCGGAGCAGAGTGAGCGTGGACACCGGGGGAGAAACACGGAGCTGAGGAGGAGCATCAGTGACATGAACCTGAGCCTGAGGCGTCGCCATGGCAACCACGCCAGCAAGGAGCCCCGGCCAGCAGGCGGCACTGGTGGTGGTGGCATTCACGACAGGAAGAATATTATGAGCATGATAGCGACAGACTCTGGGGAGGTGTGGAAAATAGAGATAGATGATGTAAAGGAAAAGGGCTGTGTAGCAGAGTGGGCTGTTACACTCATACTACTGTTACATTGTGTTGTAGGCTGGGAGTGAAGGGAGCAGACAAGCCCAGGACACAGGAGAAGAAAAGAACACTCCATCCTGTGACCTGGAAGTGATGTCACAGAGCCTGATTCTTCCACCAACAGACTGCCCTTACTTCCTGTTGCTGCAGGGCTATGACCAGAGCAAGGCTAGACTTGCATTAAATATTTCTATTTAAACCTAAGCACATTATGTCATACCTGCATCTTGCTTATCATTGCATGCCATCATTTTCTTCACCTAGAGGAAATGTTTTCAACCAAGATAATTCAGTTGATATAATCTTGTCCAGAATAGCTCTGCAGCATCACAATAGCGCGATGGAGGATGCATGAAAAGCCAAGGCGTAAAAACACTCACAAGTTTACATCATACCCTGATATAAAATGACCTCACACAGACTTCAGTGTTGATTTGCTGCAAAATAACACGGGTGGCAGCAATGCATTCTGTGTAAGTTAAGATTGTATCATAGCCTCCTCTTTCAGACCGTAATGGATTCTTTCTTTCATTTGTTCAGGACTTTGTGCTGTATATCATGTCTGGCCACATGCATGTATTTGGCCGAAAACCAGCCCCCCGGGAACGAGAGAAGGAGCGAGAGCTGGAGAAGAAGGGTTCAAGGCTCCTGAAAGTGGACACCTTTCTGTCTGGCCCGGACCTACTGCCCCGCCACCTGCTGGTCAGGCGAGATTCGGCTGTCCCAGGCCACTCTCCAAAGCGAGGTATCTGTGCCAAAAGGTCACCTTGTCCTCCTAGAGTGGAGAAGAAGTCACAACATCTGTCGAAGAGTGAGTGCAGAAGCAAACGTCAGCCTGCCTTCCTCCTGTCTTCCAGCTCTCGTTCGCCCATTTAGGGGCGCGATGGTCACTCACAATGGGGTCACCCTGTACCGGGAAGCCGAGCTGAAGCCAGGGGACTTGCTTGGATTGGGTGGCCATTTCCTTTTCCTGTACCGCGACCCGCGTGTAGTCCCAGCCCCTCCACTCGCCTTCCCCCGGCACTGGCAGTCTGAGGGCCCTCCCCTCTGCTGCCCAGCAGGCCTGGTGGACAGACAGGAAGCTCTCCGCCAGTACCTGGGCTCCACGGACGCTGTGCTGAAGTTCGACCCCAGATACGCAGATACCCTCTTACAGGTCAGTGGAGGGTTAAGATCTGCACGCAGTGATAAACTGTGGGATTTTTCTACGATTCACTTCGCTTAATTGTTTAACTGGATTACAGAATAATGGGGAAAACCTTAGGCAGATCACTGAATTCCTCTATGTATTGACAGCTTTCAAGTTGTAAGAGAATCTGTGTGTCCTGGTTCCAAAAAATGCTAGACGGTGGGAATTAAGAAAACAAGATGAAACAGGATCAGAATCGCAGAGAAGCAGCCAAATCATTTTGCAGGTCAAAGCAGCGTTTGAAGTCAAGCAGACCCAGAATATAGCACTGTCCCAAGTGACCTCTGCCCTGTGCACTACTGTAGACTACAGCATCAAGCGGGAGTGTATCAAGTATCAAGCAGCCTGACCAAATGACAAAATAAAAGACGTGAGAATCCTGCAGAAAAAATATGAATTCGTCAAAGTTGTTTAATTTACTTTTTGTCCCCCGGGCCGTTGCAGGCAGCGACGTGTTGCACGCCGCCAGCTTTTTATTCATTTGCCAGTTTTCCTGCGTGTAAAAAAATACGACCTTCTCCCACCTTTCTGCAGGAAATCATCTCCAAGAACAGTTCACCCGACTCAGGGGGCGGAGCCCTCGCACCCGCATATCTCCTGTCAGTGATGATTGATTATGCTTCTAAGGACTTGGATCCTGCCCTGATTCCACAACTTATGCTCAAAGCAGCCAATCAGATCAAGGGGATTGTCTGGGTGGGTCTGCCAGACGCAGTTTTAACCGTATAAATGTACATTGTGGTATTTAAGCACTTATACGAACAAGATCCTAATTAAAATAGGTCTAAAACAAGTCCGGATTAACTGCAGATTACAATCAAATGTAATAAATTAAATGAAGGCACTCATTTGTTACATGAATTGAGGAATTCATAAATCACTTGACAATCTTGAATTTTTGGTCTCTATTATGGAGAATCAACTAATATCTCTGACCTTTTTTTTAGGATAAAGTTAAAGAATTTGGAGATCAGCATCCAACACAGAAGTATGGTCTCACATTTTCAGTTTGCTTATAGAATTATTTTACTCCTGTATTTTGTAGCACAGACGCATGTTTTTTTTTTTTGGTATGTTAATTAATTGACTGCAGAGTTACAATTTATTTCCATAATCCTCACATGTTTATGCTTAATGGTGACTTTCTCTTTCCTATATTTTATTAGAGTATTCTCTATAGTAATTGATGCAGTTCAGTTGATTACACATGCAAGCTGTAATGCAATACAAGGGAAAACAAAATTGATTTTAAATTATTCATAAATTATTTAAAATAAAAATTATTATTTTGTTTTAACACAAGGCAGGTACAGTTATGCTGTCCTTCTAAATAGTGAATCTACACAGTTCCACAGATCAAGGAGTTGAAGCAACCATAGAAAGTATTGAGAAGGTGTCTTCTGACCTTCGACCTTTGATGTTCTGGATGTCCAATGCCACAGAGCTTCTAAACTTCTTCCAGGTCAAAGTTGAGGCAATGGAGAAAGAATGGGAATTTGAGGGTGAGATGGAGAAAACTTGCTTTGTTTTTTTATATTCCCTTTTTGAGTTACACACTTCAAGATGTTGAAATTCTTTGTAACATCTTCAGCCTCTGTCTGTAAAACACTTACCCTAATACAGGCTGTTGTGTAGCTCAGTGGCTTATGGTTCGGTGCCCATGCAAAAAAGCTTGTGGGTTCAAATCCCATGGTTGGCAGAGTAATCATATCCTGATTGCACCCTTCAGCATGAGCAGACACTGTTCTGCTTTTCAGATCCTCATTGCGTCCTCACTCCAGCCAATTTAAATGTAGTGCTACAGGACATTCATTGAACATTGAGACTAAATTTCAAACATAGTAGGGTTCACTTCTGACAGGGCATATTGTCATTCTCATGCGTCTCAGCTCCAGGTGATCCCATCATATCAGCTGACATGGACACCTGCTCAGAGGCCCTGGCTCTGCTTGATGATGTCATCATGCATACCTTCCAGCAGTGTGTGTATCACCTGACTAAAGTGAGTGGGCACGCATAGACCTACAGAGGCTGCTAACCACGTCTCATTGACCCAGGGTGTGAATGCCGTGAGAACGCGAAAGCTTGAGGACTCGGAGCTCAGCGTCTTATATCGGCTTCTCTCTTTTCTTACCAGACCCTCTACTCCTTCCTTCCGGCACTCCTCGACACCAATCCTTTTTCCAGTGAGGAGAAAGACAAAAGCAGGGAGGGGACAAAGGCACAAAGTGCGAGGGGGGGGAGTGGAGGAGAGCCAGAGGACGACGTATCCACCCTTCCCCCCACTGTGGCCGGCTTGGTGGAGGTTTATCGACGCTCCCTGATGCTCTCCCGGGATGCGTGCCTCTCGCCTCCCCTGACATCCCAGACCTTCGGCTACCTCTTTTTCTTCACCAACACCTCCCTGCTCAACACTCTGCTGGAGAGAGGTGGGAGAAAACTGAACGGAAAATGGAAACTGTACTTAGATCAATATGCCTGTAAAACTGGAGAAGCTCTCATAGCTCAGACGGGTCCGATCCTTGGGGGGAGATGGTAGCACAGGAAATAGCTGTTGTTCGGCAACCGGAGGGTTGTAGGTTCCTCCTGACCCCCTGTCCTCGAGTAGCAACTTGAATCCCAAATTCATACATTGGCACCTTGCATGGCAGCCTTTGCCACCAGTGTATGAATGTGTGGCATCTATTGTAAAGCGCTTTGAGTGCTTGCAGGAGTAGAAAAGCGCTATATAAATGCAGTCCGTTTAACATTTGAAAGCATTTCAATTTTGGTTTAACACATATTGCTGTTTGGAGGTAGGGGACAAGTCAGAGGTTCGCTCCCACAGAGGGTCGGGGTCAAGTTAAATTATATATGACATTTTAAATTATTTAAATTATTCCCATGGGTAATCGATGTATCACGCCTGTGCAGAATGAATAAGACACGAAGTGTTTTATCCTCTGTCACAGATGGCCTGTTCTCTTGGTCACGGGCAGTTCAGATCCGCACAAACCTGGACCTGGTTTTAGACTGGCTGCAGGGCGTAGGACTCGGAGACATCGCTTCAGAGTTTCTGAAGAAGCTTTCAGTCACAGTTAACTTCCTGTGCATTCCAAAGACCCGCCTCATCCAGGTAAGCACATGTCTACCTAGCCCACATTCTCGGGGGGTTGGAGTAAAGCCCTTACCTAAATATGATGAATGGACAACCTTAAAAACATACACACTGGGGCTGTTTCTGCCATCAATCCCTATTCCTTTCTGTCCTTCCTTTCATAAATAGGATTACGTCCAGCCCAATTATTTAGTCTCCTGTGGTCATTTTTAACATCTCTCCCTCCTGTAGTCTTCCTGGTCCAGCCTACAGGAAGACCATTCTTTACTAAGTCCAGCTCAACTTCATCATTTGCTGACACATTATAAGTTAGGACCGGCTCGAGCCCCACCTTCTTCCTGGACCCCACCCCCTGGAACAGAACTTGGTGGAGGTGAGGGCTCCTGTTTGTTTTATTGCCTATAATGCACATCTTGCATTTTTAATTCACTCTCACCCCATTCTCTTATCCTGAAACATTCAGATATTTTTGAAAGCTTCTTGGATCACCCTCCGCTCATCTTGCCAAACGAGACCCCCCGGCTCGACCTCACGCAGCCAATTCCAAGTCCTGAGCTGCAACAGGAAATAACGCGACTGCGCAGTTTCCTGTGGGGGCTCGACCAGGACGAGCTGCCAGCCAATCAGAGGACGAGGCTTTGAAACAATGAATTCACAGTTTGGGGAATGTCACCCATTTAAGTAATTATGGAAGTGGAAAAGACAAATTGTGGTTGGTACTGTTACTGATATCAACATGTAGATGCGAAAATGAGTGTTTGGGGCTCCAGAAAATGTGTTAATGCCAGTAAATTATATACAGGAAGTTTTAACATTTTTACCTGTAAAAAGTATATTAATTTTCTGTTACCAAATCCTTATTAACTATATTGAGGAATATTAAGCCAAAAAACATCAGCTAAACTGACATGTAGCAATACAGTAATATAAACACTGGTGTTAAAAATTCTGTCAGCAGTATATTTTTCTGTAATTAATTTTTACGTCATGATATACTTTCATAAAATAAATATACCCAATCAAGAATATATAACCTGTGCTATATACTGAAATAAAATGCATACAGATTGTATTTGTGGTGTAGGATGTGTAAGCACAGAAACACAAGAACCAAAACAGGCATTATGCAGATCATCCATGGGAGAAATATATTGGTCAAGTATCCTTATGACCACCAGTAGCTTTAAAAAACTGAAAAAGACTCTACTGTTTTTATAACAGTCCACTAGATGGTGCAGACATAACACTTTAGCAAGTCATTGTCTAAGAAAGGTCAAATCCAGAAGAAAACTGTTCATCTTTTTTTACCTCAAAACATATTTTTCCCCACAACTTCATAAGCTGTATCTTTTAAGCTCCCATGTTCTAGTTGATAAAATGTGTTGGAAGATTTGATGTGAAATAATCATTTCTTTCTTTAACTTTTCACAGCATAAATATTCTGCCTTACTTTGTATACGATACATTCAAATGATATAATGACCTTTTTTCCCTGACAAACAGTATTATCAGTGTCTTTATGTATTGGTGAAGTTTGTGTGCAGGTTTCTCCTGCTATGATTTATTGTCCAAGAGGATTGACAAATAAAGCAGACATAAACAGTGTTTATACTTTAGAAACCTTGTTTATCTGAGGCTACCGTAATTTCCAAAACTCTGACGTCAAGCTAAGGTCTGGCTTTGACTATGTTTTTTCCTTGTGTTTTTGGCTGAATTCCAGAAGTTTGCTTCTCTTCCGGTCAATCTCTTGTGAGCCTCCTTTACATCAAAGGCACACGGTCTTGTGAGAATCAATTACATCATCGTCATGGGCTCCTCAAATCACCTCAGACTTCCGCCCACTCACGACCACCACCGAACTCAAAGGAGATGCATGCAATTTGGGAGACCTGGTGTTAGCCTATTAGAAAATTTCCATAATTGCACACAATTATCATCTCTGGTGTTCTTAATACCTTAAGTAGATAGGATGTTTAGAAACATTAATCAGAAAGTTATGTTTGGAAAGTTTCTTAAGTGAGTTCTATTAAAAATCCTTTGACCTTTCCAGTAATTGTAATTCGTCACAAGTCATGTGATAGTGTCCAGCTGTTTGTTTTTTTTTTGTTTTTTGTTTTTGGAAACGGAATAAATAAGAAACAGTGAGAAATACAGAAGGCCAAGCAGGATGGCAGTGGTGCTTAGGGCAAGTCCGAGTATCGGACAGCATCCCAGCAGGGAACTGCTTCCCCTTGCCTTCCCAGCCGCTGCCTCTCTCCAGGTGCACATTGCCACACCTGTTGTGGGGCCTCTCTGTAATTAGGACTGCACCATCATTACAGGGGGAAGTCCAAAAACTGGGGTCAGAGAAGGGAAGTTTTGCACAGAGAAAAAAACAATAGGTGGCAATTGTTCTCTTTTCCCTTGTTTCTTCTTTATGTTTAAAGTAATGAAAGATTCTTCCCATCTTCAAAGGGAACGAGTTTCCTACGAAAACAGCTGACTCAGAAGGTTAAGAAATTGCAAGAGGGAGAGAGGGGGGGAAACAGAGAGAGAGAATGAAGCGGATGGCAGATTACTGTACCGGACATATGTGGGGCACAAATGGGGAGGTGTCCCCAGGAAGCAGCCCCGAGTTCTTGGTGGCTGGCCGGCCTTCTGTCCGCGCGTGTCACAGCTGACATCACTGAGGCAGGAAGTGTCTCACATCCAACTTCAGGGAGATGTGAGCAGTTACAAGCTTCCAGCTATCAGGTTTATTTAAGGATAATCGTATGATCCTAGTCGCATGGGGGGGTGTTAATACTGGGCTTCGGCCCGCTATGCCTTGGCCAGTCAGAAGAGAGATCAAGTCAACAAACAACTCTCTCCTGTAGGATGCTTCACTTTCTCCCCATCGACGGGATTACGTAATGAAGACATTATTTATGAAAGGGCCCCGTGATGTCATCTGTGCCAGTCTGAGGCTTGCTACTGTTAGCAGGGGTTAGTGCAGCAAACTTCCCTGCCTCCCCCCCCCACCCACCCTTCCCTGGGGGGTGGGGGGAGGTCATTTCCTGTCTACACCCGCCGTGTTTGGAGGGCTCAGTAACTATGCTAAGTTTCGTGGTCCTCCTAAAATGCTTCTGCCTTTTTTTTTTCTCCCGCACTCAGGAGTAGCGGGGAGGCGCCTTGTTCCGACAGGCCTAGCCTCTGTTGGAAGCTTGTTCCATTTTGCGTCATCGTGTTGACTGAGTGGACCCCACACTGAAACAGCAGTGCAGTGCCGTGAGGCTGCACAATACCACTCTTTATTTTTGGCTGTAATCTGATGGGTCTGTTTATGTTATGTAGCCTTGCATTCATGTCTTTTAAACGCCTTTCGGCTTTTCCTTTGAGGGGCTTCCACTGCCAGGTCAAAGGTCATTTAATTGGTATTTCATAGAAAAAAAAGTAATATCTACAAGCTAATTCACACTAAACAAATTATTTTCCCCCACATTCATTTTTCGAATGCCTTAAGCATTGCTGGTCGGATATTTTGGGAGCAGGGCAGATTGGCCAGGACGCCATTACTGCAGCTGTGTCACTTAGCATGCATGGTCTCCATCTACTAATGCCAGTATGTCTCTGTTTTGGAAGGTTTGGAGTCCTGTGGCAACATCCATAGGCCGTCATCATATACTTCCGTAGGCAGAACGGCTGCTTCTTAGTCGAGGAAATAGAGCTTTTGGCTCACCTTCTCACTTGAAACAGACAGAGAGAAAGACATTTAATGTACAGCTATGGTCTCCATTAAAAAAAAACTGCTTCAATATAACCATAGCCACCAAAACAAGCTAGCTGATAATAATCATTACTAGTAAGACGTTCATTTTTTGAAATGTAGACATGTAGACAGGTAGACATGTGCTTACAGTACCTGGATGAGGCGGGTCTTTGGAATGCACAGGAAGTTAACTGTGACTGAAAGCTTCTTCACAAAGTTCTGTAAAAAAAAAAAAGAAAACCCTGACAGGCATTGACAGTAATTTTATCATGTGTTTCCCAAAAAGAAAATGCAAACATTCTTCTAAGAAATTGTGCATCTTTTCTTGGGAACCAAAAGGATTGTCTTCACGACGAGCTGGAGCTGGCACGGAGAATTTCCAGGCTGATTTCTGGCTCGTTGAGCGGTAGTCTCACTAATGCTTCTAAGAATGAAGGAACAACGGACTTCAGTGCTATCTGTGACAATAATAAACAAACTGAAAAATTGAAAGAAAGCTTTTAGGATAATTGCCTGAGTCAACTGGAAACCAGTAGAATGAGGTCATGATTACTCTCAGGAAGGACTATGCCTTCAAACCCACGAGAGCATTATACCTACTTCATGTATTCAACCACCAAATTCCTGCCCACAGAAATTCGTCCGTTTTCAATATCCACTTATCCTATTAGGACTGCAGTAATCTGGAGGTTATCCCAGGAAGCCCAGACGACCCAAAGTAAACCCACGCAAAGACAAGGGGCCATGCAAAATGGACACACCCACACACAGACACACACACACACTGCATGCACACACCACACACATGGAAGGAACCCAAGCATAAAATCTCACAATCCTAGAGTACTGAAGCGATGTGATGCCCATTGAGCCTCAACCTTATAAATAACCAGAAATTGGTATGGATGTATTCAGTTGAAGAATATTGCGCCCCTTTTGAAAGACTTCTACAATATTGGAAGGCAAGTTTAGGATGACATAAAATGTGATGTAATGAAGGGATACAGGGGACTTCCACAGGAGACAGTAATCTGATCTCCGACCAGGCTTCTGACACTTTAAAAGCTTAATTTCTTAGCAACACAGCAGAGGATCTGTGCTGAAAGTTTCAAAAGACGGTGGCTTGTTTTTGATCTTTTCCTATATATTGTGTATTTCCTCTATTCCCCAATTCCTACCTCTTTGGGTCACCTTCCTGTCCTCTTGCTCACCCTCCAAGCTCCACCTCTCCAAATCCGCTGCTCCCCTCTCCCCGCATTGTGTGCCTGTTTTGTTGTTCTCCAGGGAAATTCCGTCTATCTCTGACTCGTTCATTCCCTGCATTCATCACATTCCTGCTGTGTAAAGAAAGGGATACGAGCATTTGAGGGGGTGTTAATGGGGGGTATATGGAACATTATCTCTGGACTCAGTGAAAAGTGCTGCATCACTAAGAGTTAAGGAAGCACTGCATACACTGCAGTAAGCAGTTAAACACGGCAGTACAGTGTAATATCCCTTGGTGAGTGAGCCTGTCTTGGGGAGTAAAGGTGACATTGGCGTGGTGGTCAGTAACCAGGGGAAAGCTTCTCCACCCTCAAAAGTACAGACTCAGGTCCTTCCTGTCTGTCCTTCCTATCATAAGGAGGACGATGTCCCGGCCAATTATTTAGTCTCCTGTGGTCATTTTTAACTTCTCTCCCTCCTATAGTCTTTCTGGCCCAGCCTACAGGAAAACCATGCATTGCTAAGTCCAGTGGAAAACTGGGGTTTCTGTCGCCCTGAATAGTGATGCATGGGGGAGTCCCCAAGGCCCATCACATCACAATCCCTTCAGAGAGCATAGAACTGTACTGATTGAACACAGTACTGTAATGAAGTATTGCAGATAATTATTGCCTATACATACCGGCACAGAGACTTAACACAGCAAAGTGCTGACTTAACATCATCATGTTTGTCTGAAGGAGGAGAAAACAGAAACTTAGGATATAAAATATTACTCTTGAGATATACAGTTTGCATTGCTGTGGTCAGCTGTGTCGGCTTCATTGTCCTGGCTTCATATCTGGCCTCGTCTCCGACTTTCTGCTGCTTTACTCATGTTCCACCTTGGGTTTTCCTTGGGATATTCTGGCTTCCCACGATCTAAGGCCATGCTGTCTGGTGTCTCCAAATTGCCCTTGGCTGGGTGTGGTTCCTGAGATGGCCTGACGTCTGCTCCAGGGTGTGGTCCTGCCTTCTGTCCAGGCTCTGCTGCGAGACTCTGGGTCACGCAAAGCTACTAAGCATGAAGCAGTTTTGGGAAAGTGAGCGCTTGGTGTATGAGTGCAAACAATCCACAGCTGAAACTGCTATGTACCAAACACTTTCCTGCATTTAGCCTTCTTATTGCGAGGACTGTAGCCCGTGACAACCAAGTCCGTTCTCAGCTCACCCCTCTTTCATGAAATCACACAGATGCAAAGAGTGGAAAAAGTAAACTGCTATGCTAAACAGTCAGTGGTTAGCACTGTCCCCTCAGTACTGCAGGGTTCTGGGTTCAAATTCTGTCCCTGCTCTGTCTATGCCCTTCTCATTGTGTCCCCATATACTCTGATCTCTTCTATTTTAAAGACATGCAGTTAAGCTAACTGGGGGTTCCCAAAGGCCAAGGGGGTATTCCCCTGCGTGGGATAAGCTCCAGGTTCTTAATGACCCTGTACAGATAAGAAATTGGTTGGGACGCAACATTTGGGGGGGGTTGGATAATGACTAGTAAACACCCAGGCCTTCAAGAGTAGAGTCTGTGACCCTGCTGGCATTATTATTCATTGATAAGAAGGTGTGATATTAGGCTACAACCTCATTCAACCCTCGAGTCAACCATTTTGGCCTCTTTTACAGGAATGTACAGAACACTGAAGCTTGCATCACATCGTACTGAATCCCAGCCTACGAACATCTATCCGTCTAATCCATCGATACGGAAAATGTTACCTGGCTAAGAATAAATATTAGCAAGGATATCTGTTTAGCCAGGAATATCTCAGGGCCTGATTTTAATGAAAATACACAAGAACATATTGTTAAACTAATTAATGTACATTTCTTTGGAGGGGCTAAAGAGCGTTTTAGGGTGGCTAAAGCCCCCCCAGAGATGCCCTCATGTGTTTAGCTAACACAACATAAATCAGGCAATATAAATGGCAGAGGTCACATGAATGAAAACGGCACCGGGAAAGTGCTCATCGGGGAAGCCATTGAGGCGTTTTATCACATTTGTGCAGTTAGTCAGTGGGGCAGATCAGCACGTCACTGCATTCCTTCCCTCTTTGTCCCTCTCATGGTCTTTACACAGGGGCCCGCGTGCGTGTGTCTGCGTGTGTGTGAGGGTCATCGCGCTTCCTCTCCGGCTAACCGGGTGAGGGGAAAGTGAAAGGGTCGCCACACAGTCTGCGAGAGGCCCAGTGGGCACGACAGCCCAAGCGTGGAAAGCGGGGGAATGCTGGGGAATGCTGGGGAATGCTGGGGAATGCGGGGGAATGCTGGGGAATGCGGGGGAATGCTGGGGAATGCGGGGGAATGCTGGGGAATGGCTCCCAGGGTAGCATTTCAGCAAGAAGAGGAATGTGCTAAAAATAGCACAACACTTCCCCGCCCCCGGCTGTCATCCACAAAGCGTCCCGGGTGATGATGTCCTGCACAGGCCTGCCGATAAAACTGGAGGAGCCAGCTGACATTTGGTTTGTTTGCGTGGTCGAGCAGCTGTACGGCGTCGGGCCGCCTGCGGGCACCGGATACTTCGCCTAGGGCTCCTATACCAGGGGGAGAAAAGGAGGGATGGAGAGAGGGATGCAGACAGGAAGCATACAGTGACAAGGGAGGAAAGAATGTTTAGAGCGGCTGAGAAGAGGAGAGAGACAGGGAGCGGGCAAGACGGAGGGAGAGAGAAAGTTGTGAACTCAGCCGTGCAGCACGTTAGTAGCAGAGAGCGAGGGAGGCATACATGGAAAGTGTTTGCGCAGTAAAACGTTCCTTGTTACTTGCTTGGCTGGCCCTGGGGGGGGGGCCGCGGGCCCGCCCGGCGCCCGGGGGGGGGGGGGGG
>JABFDZ020000138.1:2445125-2459356 GCA_019775955.2 Pollimyrus isidori | reverse complement strand
CCCCCCCCACCACCACCCCACGACACACATTTCCCCTTTGGGGCCCAGTCAGGTTGGTCAGGATACACTCGCTTCATTAACCCTTACTGCTGACTGGAAAGTCAGTCTTGCCTCTTTGACCTTTCGCATTGGCGGTCTTCCTTGGGCTGCACCTGACTTACAGTTTCCAGAGCAGGCCGTCTCTGGGTGCATGTTGCGTTAACCCGGACTTTTTCTCAGTGTAAGTGTGTCGCGACTCACGTCCTGCGGTGTCTAGCACTTGTTTTTCTAGTCCAGCTCACAGCCTCACTTCAATCCCTAACCCCATGTCCCTGATGTGTCACTGAAAGATTAAGATGGTTTGGGAAATTGTTCGAGCAGAAGACTAACATTCCCATTTGGTCCTGATATGTACTTCTATTAACAGCATATTTTACCTATGTTTCCACACCACATTTGCACGGGATACATAACAGAGGCATTAATTAAGAAGAGCATGATTTGTGAAGTCTTTTCATAAGGATATCATGGGCGAAAGACAGAAGGATGTAGGCAAAGAAAGAGAAAGGATAAAGAACTGGAGATAGCCTGATGTAAAATGAAACAATGGTCTTACAGATAGACAGAGAGGGGAAGAGATTTAGAGATGAAAAGATATACCGATAGGTGATCTGATAGACAGAAAATGTGAGGGGGTGCAGAGGAAGTGCACAGAGATATCGACAGACAGACTCTGAGATATAAAGAGGGAAAGTGATACACAGCAGAAAAAAACAGCGGAACATTTTGCAAAATTTCGCAAAAGACACACCGCGCAGCGAGACGAGGGAGGAGGAAAGAGAGAGGGAGAGACAGAGAGGGAGAGAGAGAGTGTGTGTGTGTCTATGTGTGTCTGTGTGTGTGTTTTATGAATGAAATGGTGACTCAGGCGATGTGTCATACAGCCGACGTCTTTATAAAGGAAGTTTTAACAAGCCTAAACATTTCACTGCGCGAAAAATAAGACACACTCACATCCTTCTCTTTCTAAGCAGTCATCTCTCGGTAGTTTTCTCCTGCTGCCCGTCTGTCTTTCTTTCACCTACTTCTCAAAGATAAACGGAACTTTGCTATAACTTTATAAAGACAATTTGCTGTTTTTTTAAAAATCTGTCTCACCCACACAAATATTCTTTCATTCATTCATTCATTCATTCGTCTTTTGCCCTGCGGAGAGTAAAAGAGCCAGAAGAAATTTGGGAGCACGTGACACGTCCTGGAGTCGCAGTCATTCAATATTTATTTTTCCACAACCTTCATTTGCTTATTTATATTTATTTATTTATTACTTGCTTGCTTATTTATTTTTATCTCGGAGCGAGGAAATATGAAATGTAAGTGTTTTGAATGCAGTTTTTCAAACCCGTTCAATTGTCGTATTGCTATAACGTATTTGAACTTCAACATCTAATGTCTGCTAGGTTGGCTATTCTTAAGTCTGTGGGTTTGTCTATCTGTTTGTTTCATTAAGTTTGGTTTTTGTTTTTATTTTGATTCAAATGATGCAAGTAGTGGCTGAAGTAGGTACCTGTGATTGCTTAGCGCTTAATAAGGTACCTGCGAGTACCTCCTAACACAGCTGACAGGGCGAAAGTTTACTTAATGACAATGAATCAAAATGCGTTATCAAAATTCATATCTAAAATGTATTTCTGTATGAGGAATCTTGTTTTGTATGCGCAGCATACTGATACTCCCAACTGAGGGGTATCCCCATGGTTACCAGGGGGCCTGTAGAAGTGTCACTGATACCAGCAGTTCCCAGATTTTACGCACATTAGATTTTTTTCTGTTCTTCCTTTCCAGTGTGGACTGCCTTCGCCCTCAAACTGGCCATCTTACTGTTGCTGACCCCCCCGTCATTGTCATTTCCGACTCCTGTCCACCATCGTCGAACTGTTGACCCTGAGATATTGACCAATCAGACGAGGCATCTGCTTAAATTAACACAGGATCTCTTGGTGAGTTTACTCACGTTCTTTTCCTTTATTGAAATGTTGCACCCCTGTAGTGGGGCTTTTCAACAGCAACAGTGTATATATATGTTGACATTCGATTGAAAAGTAATATGTCAGTCTTGATAACAAAGCTTTCAATTTAGCGATAAACTTATAAATAATATATTTTGCATTTTAAAACTCAAGTGAAACTGAGTGGAATTGTTTTCAGAAGCTTTGCACGCCAAAAATCAGGATACATTTCAGTCCTTCAAGTGATTTAGTTTGGTGCATATTTAACCCAAACACAGTAAATTTCTCAAGGGCTCAAAGGTGTTTCGGCAACAGGTGATCATCTGACTAGACTCTGACTAAACACACACGAAAAAAAGATCAGTGTTACTATTTGGACAGCATTGACAGAGAGTCTCAAACTGATTTTGCTTAACTTCCACTACCTTTCCTTTTTTGCCAAAGTCGGGTTGAAACAGGTATGCAAGAAGGTTGTAAATGCAAATATTGTGCGTGTTGTTGGTGATTTGCTCGTTTTCAAGTCGCACGTATAATTCTATATACTTGTGCTTGCATGCGTATGCTTTTGCATGCATTTCATTTATGCACGGTCCTCTCGTTTGTGCGTTCTTTTTCGAGTACTATTGCGTGTGTGTGTGTTTATGTGCACTTGCTACTATATACCAAGCTGTCCGAAAGCTTCCGAAGGTTACGCGTCTGCGAGTACCTGCTAATATGGATTCCAGATGCCCGGGCACGATTGAATAATAAACGAGTGACATCAAGGGAATTTACTGGGAATGCCACTTTGAAAATATTTTCGCAACAGTTTTCAAGGACATGAACCATTTACTTTGGTTTCTCCTTGTGTGGAGTTCCATTTAGTAGGGGTCAAGTCTGGGAAAGAAAAATAGAATGGAAATCAGCGGAAAGTCCCTGCAAAAAAGCAATAAAGTGCCCGTGAGTGTACATGCACATGTAACTGTATGTCTGTGTATAGATGTGTGAATGTGTTACTGTGTACATTGGGTGTTGTGAATAGGTGGGATTGTGTTGGTGTGCTGTTTAATGTTTAGTTTCTGGTCGCCACAGCAAAGTACCATGATATAGATCAGAGATTTATCAAATTCCAGAATTTGCATTCAGGAAGAAGAGATCGTGGTTGTGACATGGAGCTGGGTGGGGGGGGGGGGTGTTGTGAACAAGGTAATGATCCGAGATGCAGCGAAGACTCGGATAAGAGGAACAAAAAAAGTGTCCTGAATGAAACAGAATGAAAGTGGAGTAGCTGGAGTAAGCTGTAATAGGCAAGAGGAGAACAATAACCGACACAGTGGAAAAATACGAAAGAAGAATTTCAAAGTAATCAATGCATCAACAACAGGATTTCAGTGAATAACACAGTACTAACAAGCCAATGGGAATTAAGACAGGAGTGGAAAAAAATCAGACAATAGGCCAAAACGATCAAAACGCAAAAACAAACATGGCGCAACTAGATGGAACAGCATTCAATGGGACATACACTTGATACGAGTAAGGAAGCAGGCATTTAGGCAAACCGTGGGGAAATTTAAATCCACACGTCTTCTAATCATGTTGTGTTGTTGCACTGAAAAGAACTTCCTGAAGACAATCGCTGCTATTATGCATCCTGGTTTGGCCCAATTATCCTGATTTCGTGCTTTTGAAAGAAAGATAAAATAAATACATTTTCAAAACAGTACTCTACTGCATAGTTCCGACATCTGTTAAATATAACGGACACCAATCAAAACAGTGACCATGCAGCATAAATGCAAAAGAACAACTAACATGTTTGTGCTTGAACTTCTTTATTTGGTTTATTTGTGCGCATTTACTGTAGTCACTTGTGTGTATATTCTCTTTGAATACAGATTAAATGTAAATTATATATTAGACGATGCATTTAGCTATCATATTTACATTATCACAGTTACCAAGAAACAAGTTTTGAGACTGTTTAATCAGCAGAGTGCTCTTTGTCTCCGTCCAGTGGTCATCATAAGAAATGTATATATCCCTCCAGCGCTCTCCATAATGATTTGTGTTTTTTTTTTTTTTATTCCTGATCCTGGAGTTTCCCTCAGGTCTTGTGTTGTCTATTCCATATTCTCGGCTCTTAGTTACTGGATATGTTTTGTACCACTTTCAAAAACATCCTGTGGTTTCATGTCACCAACTTATATTGTTAACATTTTAAAGTTAAATCCAGCAAACTGGTCCTGTTATGGATGGGCATAATGAAGGATGACCCACCTTGTGGCTCAAACAAAATAAGGGAATTTAACAAAACAAAATACAAAGGGAATCACTAGGGGTAAAATAAAGCAGGTAAACGACAAAAACTAAGGCAGGAAGCAACACAGTAACAAGAATGGAGCTACAAAGGATCAACTACAGCAGAACAGTAGCAATCATGGGACAACAACAGCTACAAACACACAATCAGGCAACAAATACTCATAGCCAAACTGGGACCAAACACAAAGCAGCAAGGCAACTGGCTCAATGACTTCTGGCCAGCCTTTAGCCATAATGGAAAAGGAATCCTGGATGACACCACCTGCTCTATGCCACAGCACAGGGAATAGAAGAAACAAAAGGAGCTAATACCAGATGGGATGAACAGTGACACCTGTTGGCCAAAAGAGGAACTGACATAATAAAAGGGGGCAGGGCTGATCCTGACGTTACCCCCCCAAGGAACTTGCAAACCCCAGGCTTTCAAGGGTATTGCCAGTACCACAAATACACAGGAAAAAAACAGTGACCAGGGACATCACAAGACTTGACATATGAACTCACGAGACTAAGGGATCAGGAAGACTGGAGCAGAGCATGGCGAAGGGGACCAAAGACAAACAGGCGGAACATGAGGAGCTGAGTCAGGACCATCAGATTAGGGAACATTACCAGGAACTATAACCAGGACTAGGACCACATGGGGACAGACAGGAAACCCAACAGATACATGACCAAGGGACCAAAGAGGGAACCAAGACAAATGGGAGGTACAGGACTGAGGGGCTGAAAGGGACTTGGTGGAAAAAGAAGGGAACAAAGGGGCACATTTAGGGAGGTGAGGTATTAGATGGACGACTACAGAACACTGGGGGTTCAACCATGAACGGGGAGAGAAACAGAAGGATGGGCAGAGGGAACCGTTGTGGGCATAACTGGAGGATGCATGGCTGGGCTGAGCAGCAGCACCACAGGAGCTGGCAAAGATGGAACAAGGATGAATGGAAACCATAGGTAGCGTGTTCTGAGAACACCAAAGGCAGGGACTCTGAATATGTGGCAGCCTCCCCTGGACAGAGCTCTGGTGACACAGTGACCTCCCCAGAGCAGGGGTTTGGAGGCATGACGGTCTCTACTGGGCAGGACTCTGGAGATGCAGCAGCCTTCCCAGGGCTGGGCTCAGGAGATGTGGTGGCTTCCCCTGGGTAGGACTCTGGACACGCATTGGCCTCGTCTCAGCAGGACTAGGGAAACACGGTAGCCTCTCCTCAGCAAGACTCTGGAGATGCACCCGCCTCCCCTGGGAAGGGCGTTAGACACACCTCGGCCTCACCTGGTTAAGGCTTTGGAGATGTGGCTGCCTCCCCTGGGAAGGGCGTTAGACACACCTCGGCCTCACCTGGTTAAGGCTTTGGAGATGTGGCTGCCTCCCCTGGGAAGGGCGTTAGACACACCTCGGCCTCACCTGGTTAAGGCTTTGGAGATGTGGCTGCCTCCCCAGGGCCATGCAGTAGTCTATGGAATGGTTGAAACATAAGGAGCTAACATGAAACAGAATGGCCAGGGAACTGATATAATGCGAGGGGGCAGGGCTGGGGCTGATCCTGACAAGGTACCATGCCCCTGAAAACTAGTTTACATTGAAATATTCTATTAGGGAACATTGCAGAGATTGTATATGAACATTGCAGAGATTGTATCACACTTTGATTTATGTACAATTTATTTCTATTTTAAAGATCACAAATATATATATATATCTATCTTTTTTTCTCTTTCAGGAAAATCATGTCATTGCCACTGATATTGAACACAGGTTTAAAACACTTCCTACAATAACCAGCAGAGCAACAGATCTGAATTCTCTGGAGGTACAAAACTCTCCCTTTTTATATAACATAGCCGCACCGCTGGAACAGAGCTGGATATAAATGCCCTTTCCCCCATGCACAGGTAAAGTCAACATTGGCCCAGCTCCACGCAGACCTGCTGCTGTATGACCTCCATTTTGACTGGTTGAACAACGCCACAAAGAAGCATGAGAATGCTGCTTTGGCTAAACTAGGGGAGCTGATACATCTCCTCAAGTCGCTCATTGTGTCCCTCCAGCGGCAGGTGGGTAGTGCTTATTTTGTCCGTCCTGCTATGTACCTCTGCTGTGTTCATTCCCGCTGCTTTTACCTGTTACTTGTTACTTTCATGCGGCGCGCTAGTACTGTAGTGCTACTTCCTTACACTATTGTTGTAGGTGCTTCCAATCCCATCCCTTCTCTACAGGGGTGGGTTATGCAGATTCTCCTGTTACTCACCTTTTCTTTGTCTTACTCCTGCAGCCAAAAGATACACTCGGTGAATTGGTGTCTAAATTGCCTAGTGTTTGATGGGTAGCACTTTACAATAAGGCTGTCTTTTGCCACTGGTCAATGGTAGTAACTCATTAATAAAAAGAAAACTGTGTTATAACTTGTACAAAATTGTCTATTAATGATTTACAAAATGTTACAACCTAATTACTAACCAGTTTATAAACCATCCTTAAACTCTTTGCACCGGTAGCCTTATTATAAAGTGGCACTGTTTGATTCTGCATGCCTTGGATACACCCTTGCAATTATTTCTTCTTAAATTAATTTCACGTGAAATTAATCTTATTCCCTCCTCAAGATGTCAAAAACAGAGGTGACACGACCACCTGCCCGGTCTCTGCCTCTGCCGTCCATTCCTGTGTCACAGTGGGAAGTAGTGCAGTCATCCCTCGAGATTCTGCAGAAGTTCCGCCTCTACTGCGACTGGACACTGCGCGTCTTACTCAGCCTCAAGCTGAAAAATTAACAGCCGACTGGGCAGACAGCCAATACATCCACACCTGCAGGCCTTCATGTGCCAATGCTCTCTCCACAGTGACTGTGGGGACAGTCTGCTTTGCCCCTTTTCCATGATTTGTGTATGACAATTTGTGTTATTTATCTATATATTTATTTATTTATTTATTTATATTAGTTATTTATTTGAGGACTTTATTTATTTGTTCTGTATCTTATTATTGATATCATTACTTATTTTGTAGCATTAAGGTGTGAATTAAGATGTAAGATTCCTTCAACACTTCCTCTGGCCAAGCTTTCTATCACTGTATTAAAATAAAGAGAGATAGTTATGGAAGCACTTCTTGGGTTCACAGAACCTCAAAATTCAATTGATTGTATGTCAAAATATATTATTATTTAAACTTTTCCTTTTTAGTATTCAATCAGCAGTTGTGTTTATACTGCTGCTGCTAAATGTAGCAATAGACTAGAATATGCAGCCTTTCTTTCTGTTTTCATGTGGGAGTTGGGTGAAGTTGCTGCTAGATGCTGATCCAAGATCAGTGTTCACTGGCTATGAATAGCATTTGGTTAGTGCAGACTTAAGCCAAATTAACTAGTAGCAACTTCAAACATAAACATGTAATGTGTATATATACAAATATCTGTAGATATTACCTCCTAAAACTGATTCAGAATCTTTTTGCACAGGTTGGTTATGGTTATATTTTGGTTACCTGATCCTGGATTAGTATTTGGGAGTAAACATGTACTCTGTGCAATATAGAGTATGTTCTTTGATTAAATTAATAATGATATTTTTGTATTTGTGTTTAATAAAGCACTCAGAATTTGTAATACAGTGTAAAGGGCATATTGCATTATATTGCATTTTTTCTATTGTACTGTCATTTTTCTAGCATATAGTGTAATGTATTCTGCGAATTTCAATTTGTATCAATATATTTGTATCAGTATTTTTTCTCAGTTTTTAAAACTTTGGTACAGTATTTTTTATTTATTATGTTTAGGTAACGGTTTATTATTTATGGATTCGCGTGGAAGGACGACTTTTGCAAATTTTTCGTATGTATGAGCTATTCTCATCACGATCATCATTGTTATTTAAAATATTGATGCTAAGTAATACTGTGCTATAACTAAAATGAATGTTCGTATAAGTAAGGTATGGTTTGCATACAGCGATGAACCGAAATGTGAAACGCTGTATTGGGATAAAACACAAAAAAATGTACAAACGTAAGAAACAAATAAAGATAATGGCGAAAACATTGCTTAAATGTTTATCTAAGATAAAAAAAAAACTACAGTCTACGAGTCTACATCTTTACTTTATTTTACAAAATTTCCATTTATTATCGTAAATATTTCACTTGCACGGAAAGACTAACTGTGATGTGTCACATGCCGCTTCTGCGAAATTAAGGCAAGTGGCCGTCATTGCGGCTTGCCAACGCTTAAGCCAATGAAAACGCCAGAAGCAGGGCCGCGGTCGACCAATAGATTTCTGCGTTGTTGCGAGGTGACAGCGGGCGGGTGACTGCTAGTTAGTTTGTGCTCGATATTATTGTTAAGGTTGTATGGTCGAACACTGCGGACTCAGTTCTTTGTAGATATATACCACAACTTAATAATAATAATCTTAAAATTAAAATTGTCGGACTAACACTAGGTTATTAAGCCTGTCGATACAAAATACCATAGGTCGTTTTTTTTTTATTTCGCATGAAACGAGACAAATTGATTGAGGAAGGCCGGTTTTGTTGCGGTTCGATTGACAGAGGATTGTTATCTGTCATAAATCCTGTTCATATCTTTGGCATGGTTTGAACCGTGGAGGTGGGTTCATAAATGTGTATGAATATGTTTGTGTGTTTTGGGAAACCGATTTCGGGGACGAAGGATACAGACAGACAGATACAGAAAAACTGAGGGAGGAGGGAAGGGGAGGAGGTGGAATTTAAAGGGGAAGGTGCTAGTTTTATTGGCCGACAATAAAAGTGCGTGGCAAGCGTGCTACCACTAGCTGGATTAGTAGTATTGGCTACATATGGTTACACTTCCTCATATGAAAGTCATTTTAATAGAAATTTAAATAGTTATTTAAATTTCTATTTAAAATTATTTTCATATGAGGAAGTGTGACCATATGTAGCCAGTACTACTATAAAAAGATATTAGTGTCACATCTCAGATTGGATGCCCAGTAGGGTATTGGGGACCAGGTTTCATGGTTGTTGTATGCTTGGTGTTACATTTGATATGAGGTTTTGTATTTTAAGCAGCACATCTGTGTTTTTCTGTTGTGCTAATATGAATCCACTTTCATCCATAAAGGTGATAACCAGGCAATAACGTATCACGGAAAGTGACGCAAGACCCCAGCATAAGATGAGAAAGGGGTGGAAGCTTCAGAGCAACGGAAAGAACAGTCATCCTGCAAAACACAGACCCACGAAAGACATGCAGAAGGAAGGCTGATACCGTTTATCCTGTGTATGCCCACCCCTGGAAACAGGATGGCTAACACTGTTGCCACGTTAGTCGTACAGACTGAGCTTCTGCCATCAGAGCCCCGCACCTCACTCTCGCCTTTCCCTCCCCTGCTGGCAGCAGCTGACGATGGAGATGAGGACGCAGAGAGGGAGAATGTGCAGCTGGACAAGGGGGCTAGCCGAGTGGTACTCACAGGTGTGGAGATTGTCCAGTCTGACTCTGCGCAGCAGAATCCTGAGCACCCCTTTCAGTGCCTGGATTGTGGGAAGAGCTTCAAATGGTCTTCCAGGTTGGCGCACCATCAACGCAGCCACAACAATGAGCGGCCTTACCGCTGCAACCTCTGTCCAAAGGCCTTCAAGGGCTCTTCCGCCCTGCTCTACCACCAGAGGTAGGGTGCCTCAAGCTTTTGTGCTTACCTGACACAGCAGGGAACTTGCCATGTCTTGTTCTGTTTATTAACACAATTATCCATCATCTCCATGGTGTTCTTGCCCATGGCTATTGGACCAAGCTGTTAAGTATTATTGAAGACATGTCCTTTTTGATTTAGATCACACTCAGGTGAGAAGCCTTACAAGTGTGAAGACTGTGGTAAAGCTTTCAAACGCTCATCACTTTTACAGGTGAATTGTTTTTACTTGTGGCTGGGGAGGTCCTTTCGACATATCGTATTCAGCATTTTTTCAATTAAAGAATCTATCTTCTTTATAAGGGGAAGGAAATTCTTATTAGGTTTTTTTTTTTATTTCTGTCCTGGCTTATAGTGTTTTCGCCTCTCTGTCTGCAGGTCCACCGCAATGTCCACACTGGTCTGCGGACCTTCCAGTGCCCCTACTGCCCACTCACCTTTAAGTGGAGCTCACACTACCAGTACCACCTGCGGCAGCACACAGGTGAATGCCCGTACCCCTGCGACACGTGTCCCAAGGCCTTCAAGAACTCAAGCAGCCTGCGCAGGCACAAGAATGTGCACCTGGGCCTCAAGCCGTACGTATGCGCCGTCTGCACCAAGGCCTTCACGCAGTCCACCAACCTGAGGCAGCACATGCGCATCCACACGGGCGAGAGGCCCTACATCTGCAGTGAATGTGGCCGCTCCTTCACCCACTCGTCCAACCTGGCGCTGCACCGGATCTCACACGTGGAGGGTAAGGGGAGGTCTGGTGGGGGCAAGGCAGCCACGCCTACCGAGAGTGCAGCCTCCGTGGGAGTGGCCGTGGAGGTTGGGATCACCGACGTCGTGGGACTGGTGGCGCAGGAGGCCGCCGTGGGAGTGGGGGTTGGGGAGGTGTTCCTTTCACACCATGCCCCGAGCCAGAACCCGGCACTCATACCCCAGCTGAGCCTCACCCCGGGCGAGAACGTCACCGCTGAAGTCGATGTGACCACTGGGGGCGCTGGCGTGTTGCTCTACAGCTGTGGAGGCTGCAGTCAGACCTTCAGCACGCACACGGAATTGGAGGAGCACCAGGCTCTACACCTGGGAGCTCTCGGGCAGACGGATGAAGGAGGGGGCGGGGCCGGAGTTGAGCCTGATACCGAGGGAGCGGTGGCATTGGTAGGGGCGGGGCCTCTGCTGGCGGACTTCGAGGAAGTAGTGGAGACCACGACGAGCTCAGAGAATAACCACAGTGCGGCCGACATGCTGGGTTTGCCGGGAGCTGCAGACGGCGGAGTCCAAAGCCAGGCCCAGTTTGACCTCTTGCAGAGCTTCACGGAAGTGCCCCAGCTGCCCGCCGCCACTGCTATATCCACCATAGCGGCTGCTGGGGTAGGAGGCTCTACAGAGTGCACCTACTGTGGGAAGAACTTCAAAACCGTTGGTGGCTTGAATAGACACTTGAGCCAGGTTTGTGTCTGAGAAAAGTAATGTTTCACTGTTTACTTTGACTTTGTGGGCAGATGAGTTTAACTTTTGACTTTACTTTTGTGGCCAGATGAGTTTAATCCTGCCTAATAATGATGGTCAGTTTTGATAATACAGTGTGCATCGTGCCTGAGATCTTGGTTATGAATTCTATACTTCTTACTGCTTGGAAACAACATATATCTTCTTTTTTTCTTGAAACAGTTTTTTGAAACAAAATCTAATTATGGTCAGTTATTTCAGTTAATTATCTTTACTAGCTCTGAATTAATGGATGAAGGATTATTTGAGCCAAATTAAATGAAATGGTTGCTCGAGGCATACAATATCCGATTAACAGTCAAATTAGTCCTCATAAAAAATAATCTCTTTTATTAAAAGTGAAAGTAAGTTGATATTATGTTTGCTTGTTTTTGTATGATGGAGGGTTGGTTAGTGTGATCTGTCCCCTCTCTGGTCTTTTGGCTGGTTCAAAGCCCCTTTCTTCTTCCGTCCCTTGCAGGCCCACTCGTCTCCGCCATCGCACCCACAGTCGCAGTCTCGCTCACAGTTCAGCTGCTCCGCTTGTGACCGTTCTTTCTCGCTACTGTCATCACTGCTGACACACCAACACTCCCACACGCCTGAGCAGAGGCTGCTGGCCGAGGCCGAGGCCGAGATCGTATGCCCGCCGTCGCTCTCGCTCTCCCTGCCCCTGCCGGCCTCGCCGGGGGCCAAGGGCCGAGAGCGGGAGGAGGCAGAGCGCGAGATCCACGTCAGCCTCATTGCTGTGACGGAGGAGGGGACGAGGGACACGGCCAAGCCAGGCCGCGGAGGAAACAAAGGCCAGAAGAAAGGCGGAAATAACAAGAACCTCGGCGGCAACAGCAGTGGTAGGTTTCTGTCCTTCGGTGGACATGCTCACACATCTCAGCTTCAGATAGTGTTCATTTGCTGCTGTCCCAGTTCAGCCACACTGACTTCTGCTTCTTTGTCAACAGAGCGGCCATATCGCTGCTCCGAGTGTGGCAAGGCTTTCAAAGGCTCGTCTGGCCTGCGCTATCACATGCGGGATCATACCGGAGAGAGGCCATACCGTTGCACAGAGTGCGGCAAGAGCTTCAAGAGGTCCTCATTACTCTCCATCCATCAGAGGGTAAGGGGTCGGCTACTGGGGTCCTCTCCCAGAAACAGTCACAGTGGGTCTGCCTGGGTTTGTCATGCCTAAGGAAGTAGTCATGTATAAAAGAATAAAGCATTAGGATGTTGTTGGGATGAACCTGGGTTTGGTTCAAGTCCCAAACTGTTGGTCAACAGAAGAACGCCAGGTACTTATTGCAGAGGCTGAAGCGGGAGTTCTGGCGCCAGAAAGCCAAGGGCAGTTCTGATGCCTCCTCATCAGCCCTTCCCATCATCTGGCCCAGTGTTTTCCAGTCCAGTTCTTGGGGCAAAAATATGGACTGTCCTCCCGAACCAAAATGTGGCAAGAAGCTAGGAGGGAGCAAAAATATGGACCAAAAACATGGGCCATCTTTGGAGTTCCCAAGGACCAGGTTGGGAAACATTGGTTTTTGAATTTCCCTGGATTGTCCAAGTGGGGACTGGTGACTACGGTACCATTAGCCTGCTTAGTCACAGCTGCTGGAAACAGTCTGGACCAGAGCATGTGAGCAGAGCCTGAGCAAGGAGTGAAGTGGAGCGTTTATTTAATTAAGACTGGAGCTCTGTCTCGCTCCAATTTCGCTCCGATACCGCTCACACTACGATTCTGAGGCGTGCCCAAATCTACCCAGAATTCATCTGTACAATTATCAAGACTGTTACACAAATTGGGGAGGTGGAATTTGCAAAGTATTTCACAAAGGAAATCTCACCACTCCACTCCGCTAACATGCTCTGGTCTGGACCGTTGTATATAGTCGAAACATGCCATAAATTTCCCAGATAATTGATCTCAGAAGCAATATATTGACGCTGGAAGAGCATTTTTATGTTGTAGTACATCAGCCAGATGAAGAGGCTAATCCACTGTGTGTAGCTCAAACTGTGGTTTGAGTTGGAGATACAAAAAACAACTTGGACAACTGGGGAAGTTTTGAGGGCCCAGAAGGAATTCCCCCACCCCCTCCTCCTCCTACAGGTGGTAGGCCTGTCATTCGCAGGCAGGACCATTTGCTCTAAAGCTGTCTGCCTTTCATAAATCATCTAACTCTCCGATCTGCCCAGCACCAAGGTGGTTTTTGTGAATAGTTCTGCAGTGAAGAGGGTACTCTTGACAAGATTTGATACATTTGAGGGTGATTCTGGTTTTAAAATCAGGAAATACCACATACCCCCAAAGTGCAGAGATTGTGGTTTTCTTGCTGCGTTTGACACACTGTTGTGATGATGTCAGTTTTATACAGTTGCTGTACTATTTCAGCACTAACGCATTTCCACTTATGTGGTTTTGGTGCAGCCTTAGTAATTAGACTGAAGTTTTCTGCATTTCAGCTGTAAAAACATTTGAAGTCGACCTTTTGGTATAGTAATGCTTAAAAACATCTGCATTCTCAATTTCCTCCTTTTAATTGAAAACACTCTCGGTTTGCCAATCCTTATATATGTCAATAATGTTTTCCCATTCCATTTACTGCTCTTTTAATTTAGAGTATTTTACTCATGGATGTACTGGAAAAATTGTGGGGTTTTCTTTATGCTGTGGACAGCATGGTGCTTTGGTGGGTAGCTGTATCTCCTTATTGATACTTTTGTGTGTGTGTGTGTGTGTGTGTGTGTGTCTGGGGGGGGGGGGGGGGATTTTGATTTTTCCACCAATTTAAATTG
>JABFDZ020000138.1:2419660-2445025 GCA_019775955.2 Pollimyrus isidori | reverse complement strand
TGTGTGTGGGTGGGGTATGTGCGTCCTTCTTGGGCCGTGGGGGTGGGGGTGGGGGGGGGGGTGGGGGGGGGGGGGCGGCCGCCCCCCGGGTGCTTGTTCCACCATTTTAATTGGGTTTCCTTTGAATATTCTGATGTCCTGTAAGTCAAAGACATGTAGGTAGTCAAGTTGTCATCCCCATATTGCCTGCGAAACGCACTAGATCCTCCAAACAACCCTGCAGAGCATGAGTGGTTCAAAGATAGATGACAACTTTAAGATGCTTAAGTGAGAAATAGATTCAGCTGGTATTCTCTTATTCCTCAGGTCCACACTGGTGTGCGTGCCTTCCAGTGCCCCTACTGCCCGCTTACCTTCAAGTGGAGTTCGCACTACCAGTACCATCTGCGGCAGCATACAGGCGAACGACCGTATGTGTGCCAGGAGTGCGGCAAGTCCTTCAAGAACACCAGCTGCTTGCGCAGACACAGCCAGCTGCACTCAGGTGTGCGGCCCCACATCTGCTCTGTCTGCAGCAAGTCCTTCTCTCAGACATCCAACCTGAAGCAGCATGAACGCACACACTCGGGTGAACGGCCCTTCCAGTGCGGCCAGTGCCACAAGAGCTTCACGCACTCCTCTAACCTGCAGCTGCACCTGCGCACACACTCTGCACGCAAGGACTTCAAGTGCCAGCTCTGTGGGAAGGAGTTTGTCATGCATTCTTATCTGCAACGACACCTGCGGACGCACACAGGCGGCTCGGGCAGCACCAAGGACAGCTCCAGGGCAGCCAAGGGGTCCTCGACTCTGAACCTCAGTGTGAATACGAACATGGGGGCCAACGCAGTGTCCTTTCCTGAAGCCCCAGCTAAGTCAACCTTGATTTTGTCCCCACCAAATTTAGACATCCCTCCTAATACATCGCAGAACTATTTTATGATTCAGACTCCAACAGGCCTACAACTAATACCTCTGTCTGCCCCAACACCAGCTCCACCTCCACCACCTCCACCTCAGTCTCAAAACTACCTTCTGTTACAGTGCCAGTCCACTAATGGTAACCAGCCAAGCTTGATCCTTGTTCCAACTTCTAGTGCCACTACCCTTGCTCCCCCTACTCCAAGCCCACAGCCCCTCCCTGTGGTGCAAACCGTACCTGCACTACAGCAAGTCCTGGGCACTAACCAAATGCAGATCCCTCCATTTCAGACAATACAGACTCAACCGAGGTTCATCCTGACTAATACAAATGCTCCTGTTACATCAGCTGTGGTCAGGAATGCAGCGCCAAATTCACAGAATTTGAGAAAAACCAGCTGGATGAGAAGCCCTCGACCGAAACGACCACGGAGATCCAAAGCTGTCCTGCAGCAAAAAGCTGCCAAACCTTCAGGAGGAGCTGCATCTAACCTGCTGGGGACCCTTTCTAACAGTGCTGCTGGTGCAAGTTCAACCGCCATAGCTGCAAGCACTACCTTGTCCACACCCACCCCTCCGATTACAGTCTCATCTGTGTCTTCATCTCTTTCATCCCCCTCTGTAGCCGCGACAGACTCCAAAAACATTAGCGTGTCCGATGTGGCTGTTCCATCTGTCTCCAGCACATGGGGTGGTAACCCTACAGCAACAGCTCCAGATAGGAAATGCTCAGATGCAGTTGGTGGGGAGCAGTTTGTCCTCTGCTTTCAGAAGCAGGGAGAGCAAGCTGGGGAGAAGGAGAGGTTACAGGGTGAGGGTGGAGGAGAGGAGTCCTATGTGCTACAGTTTGAGGGAGATGGACTTGGGGATGGAAGGCAAGTGGGAAAGGAGGGATCTTTCGTCCTGGAGATACAGACGCAAGGAAAGGGGGAGACACAGGACAGAAAGGTCACAGAACAGGTGGTCTCATTGGATCTACTGCAAAATTGGGAAGGAGTTGATAAAGGAGAACAGGAGTCAGGCATGTCAAGGGAAGGTGATGGAGGAGGGGAATCGTTTGTTCTTCACTTTCAAACAGAGGGAGAGAGAGGGGAAGAGGATCCCCCAAACACTTTCTCGGCAGCTCAGAGAGATAACCTGGGTCTTGACTGCCACCCTGCCCAAGCTTTGGTTCCATGTGGCCAGCAGGAGGTGGTATTTGAGCTTGGGAATAATGCAAAGATGGTGCCCTCAGGACCCGGGGAAAGGGTTCAGATGATTGCATTAATAGAAGGTGAAGGAAATACCTCAGACACAGGGGACACTTATAATAGGACTGGCAGGGCAGTTAGTGAGGGTGAGGGGTCTATGGAGGGCATATTTCAGTTGGAGGGGGGAGAGGAAATCGTTATCATTGAAGTCAGCACCAGCAGCTTAAGAGAAGCAGCCATGGAAGGAGAGAGTGGTATCATGGAAAAGACAGAGGCATGTGAAGATGACGGAGATAGAGGTACAGGGATGGTTATACAGGAAGACATAGGCTCCGATGTGAAGTTACAGGCAGGGATTGATGAGAGCAGTGCAATGAAAGAGAGCATGCAGCATGTCGTCCAGAGTGACACTCAAGCTTTCAGTTCTACTGCTGGTCCTGTTACTTCTACTTCTAACACCTCCTAAATGAAGTTCTCACACAATGCAAAGTAACGAGTGTGTGTGTATGAGGGTGTGTGCTTGTGTATTTCCGTAAGGCATTTGGACGCATATGAAGAATTTAATTATGTTAACTCGGAGCAAAACCATGGACTAATATTGCTTCAGATAGAAAGCAAAAAAAATATTAATGAAATAGGATCAAATAATTACTCCACAGAAGAAAAAAGTATGAACAATGTTCGTGCAAAAAAGCTGTAAATCATGCGGTTAATAAAAGGTGAAGATGGATAACACTCAAATGACTGCAGACTGGAGCAAATAAAAATACAAATTTGAGTATGTATTAAGAGAACAGTACGTTTTGTGAATATGATACTGTCTATATTTTGCTTGGATTAAGTATCATTGATATTGATATAGATATGGTCATGAAAATAAACGAATGTTATACATAACGATTCAGCGTTTAGCTTATTTCTTTACCTAATTATGCTGCAGCAATGCTCTAACGCTTGAATATTTTAAGTCACTAACGTCATATTTATAACAGCGAAGTTATTTGACCAATATGCTGCAACGTACGCAGGGTAGGAATTCACGTACTGCGTTCGTTACGTTCTTCGAGAAAGGTTGGCTACGCCGTATTCTCTAACGTAAATACGTCAGCGTTTAATCGCTCTTATGGAACTGGACGGCTAGCAAGTCGCGGGTTCGTGCCGTAGAACTTGAAACGTCGCCTCCGTCATAGTGGCCCAAAGAGCCGACCAACGTTGCGTTTAGCAACAGGCAGTTTTGATCCCCCATTCCGATTAAACTGGATGAAAGGTATGGGGATTTCCGATTACGAGCCATATTGTTTGTTTTTATTTTTGTAGTTATTTTCAGTTTATTATGAACGACCTTTCTCGGAAGACTACTGAAAACATAAAAATATGCGGTGCTGCTGTGTAAGCTAACCCCCACATGGTTCCTAACCCCGTCTCTGTGATATCGTCTATATAGTTAATGGACAGCTGTACGTGTACTTAATTATTGAATGGTAGCACCATTGCATTGCTAGCGGTTTTAATAAGCGGGTAGAATTATTCCTCATGATTTCCCACGTAAAGTCAAGGAGTCAGAAATAGAGGTCAAGGCTGAACTGCGCAACGAGCTCATTTTAAATACATGCTTAATGTCTAAACATTTTCTCAGTCACTATATTGTAATCTATTGCAATTGGATGGCAATGCGATTCCTCATAGGTACCATTTCATAAAAAGGTATAGGAATAAGCGATTTTCGGAAATGTTTTAAATGACCTCCCTGCGGTTAGGATACAATTATATTTCTGTTTAACCTCGCAGTTTTATTCTTTTCAACGCCATCAAAAAGCTCTCTCTGAGTGCAAGAGATGGGGAAGCTGGAACTGAGCCAGGTTGTGCTTCGAAGGATGAAGGAAGAAGATATAAACATAGTTAAAGAGCTCATCAAGGTGGTCTCCTCATTCATACACTAGATGGCACTTTCATCATGTTTTTGTCTTTGTTTTCTTCATGTTTGTGCCCTTGCTTGATCCTTGTGACATATTTGATAAAGGACGTGCTTATGGGTAGTACAATACTTCATATAAGCGTATTTCATACACTTACCTCAATTATACATCCATGTTCTATAATCACTAAACTAGGACACGTGTGGGATTTGAAGCCCTGTCTCTGAAGGCCTTGCCTCAGTGAAATTTTCCATATCTCAGGTATTTATAATTGTGACCGCTTTTGTGTTTTATAAATCTCATTCCTGCTGCTTCCCAGGAAAGATCGCAGGGCTCGGAGAATCGGCTGATCCTGTACCTCCTGACCCGCCCGCTGGCCCTCCTGCTCCTCGCTATTGCGTCATCCGTCTTGCGCTGCCTCCTGCATAGTTTCATTCTGGCTCTGGTGCTACCGGTCTTTGCGGTCATAATCTACCTGAAGCTCACTATCCCACGCACACTTGGTATCCTGGGCACCAGCAAGCCCTACTGGGACTACATAGGGAGCAGCTACAGGGGGCCAGGGGACTGCATGATGGAGAACCCCTATGCCCAGCGGAAAGAGGGGAACTTGGGCGCCAGCACCAAGGCCCAGGACAAAGGGAGATGTCGTCAGAAAGGAAGATCCAGGGAGATGGATGCGAGGGAGCGGGAGGCGGGGCAGGTGTGGCTGGCAGTCTTGGATGAAGAGATCATCGGCTGCATTGCCCTCGAGGGGGGACTAAGTGAGGACGTCTGTAGGATCTGCCGGCTGGTGGTTCAATGCTGGTACCATAAAGAGGGACTGGGTCGGCTTCTGGTAGAGAGTGTGGAAAGGCAGGAGATGGCTCTGGGCCGGAAAAGGGTGTGTGCACATGTGCCCGCCGCCTCAAAGGTCGCAATGGCGTTTTTTCAGAAGCTTGGTTATTGCAAGAAGGAGGATCTGACCGAGGGAGAACTGGAAGGAGATAAATTAGGGGAAATAGTGG
Organism: Pollimyrus isidori; assembly: GCA_019775955.2. NCBI lineage: Eukaryota > Metazoa > Chordata > Actinopteri > Osteoglossiformes > Mormyridae > Pollimyrus > Pollimyrus isidori. Next base: position 2,440,012 of record JABFDZ020000138.1, on the reverse strand, counting down.
AGGAGAGTAGGTGGATGGGCTTTCCGGTGAATTGTGTGTTCGTAAAGGACTTGTCCGTAAAGGAGAGAGGTGGAAATACAAAACATAAAGACAGATAAAGGGATATGGAAGCTGGGAGGCTTTCATCTTTAGCTGGCTTTATCTTAAAGACTACTGAAAAGATGAAAACAAGGTTCAATTGAACTGCTGAGAGATTAGGGAAGACATAAAGGTCTTAAGTACTTTCATCTTAATTATTTTAATGGTTTTATTTATTGCTTTTGAGACTGTGATATTATGATGTGTGATAATAGCTGTGAGCTTCACCTTCTGCATCGGGGATGAAGGGCTCATTGTCCTGACATCATATTGTTTGTGTTATGGTGCTCATAACTGTATTTAATTTTTTTTCTGTTTATTTTTTAAGTTGCTTGTGACAGTTTAATTGAAACCTTTGTAACCTAATGGTTTAAGTAAAACTGTACTCCCCATGCCTGTAGAGTAACAGCCCCTGTTTTTCCTCTGCTCTGGAAGTGGCTTCAGTCGCGACCACTATAAGAGGAGTTTTAAAAATAGGAGCATTCAAAGCTTGCGTTCGTCACTGTCTGAGTGTTGAACGTGGAAACTGCCAGCCAGCCAAGTTTCAGTTTAAAGACACGTGAGACCCGGACCATGCAGGTTGAAGCTCGTGAAATTTCATACACCCATTTTGGATCACAGTGACAGAAGTGAGAAAGTAGTTACTATGATGAATCAAGCCTCCTGCTACGGGCCAGAACCTCACAGAAAGAGTATGAGAGTATAAAACCTGTGCATCAGTAAGGGGAACCAGCCTACCTGGCTTCTTTATTTTGATGTATTTTCATGTCCTCTTGACATCCAGTGGTATTAACGGGCGTGCACCCAAATACAGGCAGACAGCTGTACGTATCCTCTTAGCATTTTCTTCCTGTTATTGCCCATAATTATTCTTCTTTATTGAAGCTGTGTTTTATGTTTTCTGTTTGGCCTGAGTCCTACCAACCCTAACCCCCAAAGAGGGGAACCCGGTCCCCAATAAATGTTATTTCCTGCCCTGTGCCTGAGCCCTTGTCTCATTGTGACTTTTCTGGTGTAGTTCTTGCAAGCACATTTGTTTGATGTAAATGCACAAAACTTTTTACTTAAACTTTTCTGAAATGCAATTTTTGTTCCACTGTTGTACCAAGTTAGCACTCGTGTGTTCAGTGTAATCTGAGCAATAACTGATGAAATGTGCATATTTTTGTACATATTGTAAAGGTATACTGTGGGGTGTATAAACACCCTGCCGTGTATGTTTGAGGAAGCGTGCGGTTACTGTGAGTCTGCTTAGGTCTCTATCTCGGCCGAGTCCTCCCCCCACCCGAAACACCTGGCCCCTTGTCTGAGGACGTCTGTGGTTTTCGAAGCTGTGAGTCTGCAAACGTGCTGTAATCTTCTCTTTTTCACTCCTTACCACTCCCCGCCTATATTTTCCAGTTAGCATTTTGTGCAGCTTTTTCTGTCGCTTTTGCCTGCCCTGCATGAATGGCTGATTTCAGGCCTGTGGTGAGCGACACAGATGTGTGAGCGTGCTCTGTGACCGTTTGTGTGTGGGCGGAGTGACTTTTTGCTTGGTGCCGCTTTCACCTTAGCTCGTCTACCTGCTTCGGTCAAGACTGGGGGCCCTGCACCCTGTAAACCTCAGACGGCTCTGCCTGCTAACCTCATATGCAGTGCCGGATATTTGTACAGTGAAAACAGGAAAGATAGCAGAACAGGAGGGTGAAGTTTCTGGTCATTGGGTAAAGGTAGAACACCTGAAATAAATGCTTTGAATAAGTGCACACAAGCTCAGTTTCAATTTCAGTTGTTCAAGTTTTAATTGACAGATTAAACAGAATTGAACTGTAGTTGTAATAATAGGCTTTCTCTCTATATACTACATAAACAATATTTTGTATACTTTTTGCCTATTCTCTAGCTGCTGTCAGTCAGCTTCAGAAAACACCTGGCTGTAAAAACAAATTGTGTATAACTATATTTGCTTTCAGGAAACAGATGCGAGTTAATGGTGCTGGAAAGTGTGTTTTTGTGACTGTGGTTTTATTTTTTTTCTCTCTTTCTGTTTGTGTGTGCGTGCATGTGAGTGTGGGTGGGTTTAGGAAAAAATGACTCTGCATTTCCTGCTTTGATCTCTCGTTTCTCATCGTCAGATTAAATGCCCTGTAATGCTCCCCAACACACATTTTTATCAGTGCAGAGCCTCACGGTTTCAAGTATAGACATCAGCTTGTCCTGCATCCCGTACAGAAACATTTGGAGATTCCTCCCCACGTGCTTAAGCACTGAAGGGTCAAAGAGGTCACTTGCGGAGCACATGCCAGAGGGCAGTGCTTGGGCACATCGAGGAATGGAAAAACCTATTCCACATGTGTTGATCGGCTTTAAGGCACACATAGGCGTTCCCTGAAAAACAGATCCAGTTGAACCATAAATTCCCAAACCGCAAATTGCATATGAGAGCCTCACTAAAAGCAGATTACTATAGATAAAAAAATAAACAATGCAAATTGACTGAGGCAACTTGCATGCATCTTACTGTGGGATATGCACTGGAGACTGGAAGTGAGACCGATAAGAGCTGATTCCCTTTTTATACATGGTGGGGAACCTGAGGATGAATTGAAAAAAACAGCCAACATCACAAAGAAGCATCTGGAAGCATTTTTTTAAATAGTGACAAAACCAAACCATTTAAGCAATGGTTTAATTCAACTGTGCAGTATTATTTTCCAACATAACATTTAATGATCCTCATGTCTTAAATACTGGAAAAGAGTTGGTAATAATTTACATCAAATGATGCACTTGGCCAGTTTTACTGCTATATGTATTTGGTATATAAGCCTTTAATGACTGCAATTAATGCAAAGGCTTCATATGCATCTGTGCAAACATGCACTCCTATTCTTCCAAAAACACAAATATATTTAATTTCAAATATATGTAAATCAGTGATGCAACCATGTTCTTTAACCACTAAATATCTTGTAAAGCTGTGAAGGATGATTTGCAATGACAAATTGTGTATTTTGTCGCTTGGTCTGTCTTTCGTCAAAGCGCCTTACACTCAAAGTGATCACGCCTCCCCTCTTTTTGAATATCTCTCTGCCCAACCAGGATCCCCTCCACCCCATATCTGTTTCAATTTCAATCTGTCTGTCTCCCCTGCTCATGTGTTCAGTTCTTGCTTGATTGATTGAGCGGGGGAGTCCTATCGTGTGAAATGATTACTAAACTGGACAGGTGAGCAAATCTGATACTATACTTTTGTCTTCCCATCTTTCTCCAAAGCTCTGTCTTGCTTAGCTCACTTTCTGTTTTTGTGTAGCCTGTGTTTCTTTCGAAGGGCATTACTCATCATATTAACCCCCGTGCTCAGCTCTGGCTGCAAATACTAGCTGTTTTGCCCGTCGGGGCACTTTCTCTAGTTTCAGTTGCAAAAATGGGGTGAAACTGAGAAAGAGGGCTGGAGGGCTGTGAATGAGTAACAGGTGATTTGCTGCAGTTGTTTCAGATACCAAAAGAGTCTTCATAAGCAGGCTAATCCTAAATGTAAACTGATGCAACTGGAACAAACTCAGTGTAATTATTAATAATTCAGCCCATTATTAGCAAAATGTCAGAAAATCTCTTTGGCATCTCAAAACTGAGCTATTATGGATATATTGCCCAATTCTGATTTCATGCAAGCTTATTCATTATTTCAGTATTGTTTTCTTTTTTCATTCACTGGCTTGTGTAAATATATTAATGCAACAGTAGAGTGACTTTTACTTCCGTTTGCTGCAGCGTGCTTCTGACGCAAAAGAAGTTTATTTATCACTACAAGAACTTGCGCTGGGCAAGAGGGAGACACGAGACCTATCTATGTTTTGTAGTGAAGAGGAGGGATGGTCCAGATACTCTCTCTTTTGATTTTGGACATCTACGCAATCGCTCTGGATGTCACGTGGAGGTGGGTGGGCGAGAATAAACAGACTAGAGATTGGACATCAACAGAACCAGCTGCATGTGGGAGTAAGATCTGATAGAAGCCCAAGATCTCTTTGGAAAGTCGCACTATTTGAATATTTGGGTTGCATGATCATCTTTGAGTAATTGGATTATCATTGACCTTTGCCCCAACATTTTATACAATACCTAATAAAAGAACAGCATCCATCCTCTAACCATTTATGCTGATCAGCGTCACAGGGCAGAAAAAAGAACAAAACAGGGGTTCACCCAGTCTATCGCAAAGCACACATATAAAACCAAACATTTACACACGAAGAGCAATTTAGATATGCTAATTAGATTAAACACATGTCTTTGAACTGAAGAATGACACTCACATCCCACAAGGAGAATATGCAGACTACACACACACACACACACACGTTTGTAATTATATCTTTGTGGGGACTGTTCATTCATTTCTATTGGGAAAACTTTAATCCCAACATGACAACGTTAACCCCTGCCCAGTCCTAACCTTAACCATAAGTAAACAAACAAAATGTGAGACTTTAGTTATTTTTGCTTTTTTGATTGCATTCACAGATATTTTTGGGGACCAGAAAAATGGTCCCCACAATGTCAAAATAACTGGTGTTTATTGCATTATGGGGAACTTTTGGTCCCCACAATGTAATACAAACATAAACCATACACACAGACACATACACACACGACTAAGGTGAGAATCACATCTCCTGGCCTGGAGGTAAGTCATGCTGCTCCCCACTGAGCCCCTTGCCAGACTAAGACTATAACATGCCATAGCAATATTTTCATGATCAAGACTCAAATATAGCCCAAAGATCGTCTCCCTATGTTTAAAGTCAATGTAGCCTTTAAAAAGTATATGACAGCTGCCCCAATGAAATGGACTGTTTCTTTACACTAGTTGCTGAACACTGTTGAAAATCCATGCCTGTACTTGTAGTCTATGTTTTGATATTGAACAGTAAATGAAGACACTCACTGAGCACTCATTTCACTTCTCATTATTCTTCCTTCACCTCTGCAGCTTCTCTTCCTTCGACACTTGGGGGCGCTGTGTCCAGGCCTTTGGGGCTCAGGTCCAGGAGGAGCAAGGCTCTCTTACTCTGTGACCTGGTTCTGTTCCTGGTCCCCCTGCTATAATTGTTCCTGCCGCTTGGCGCACTTCCTGACGCAAACACCCAACCTCAAGCTGCGCATCTTCTGCTCACGTCTGTACTTCTGCGACAATGAGGACAGCGGTGAGAGAGAAGGCCTGAGGACCCTAAAGAGAGCCGGGGTGCAGCTATCCATTATGAGCTACAAAGGTAAGGAAAGAAATGATGGCTAAATCCCTCTCATCAGCGCCGTCAAAGCGGCATAGATGCCATGACAGATTCGGGAGGGGCAGCACTTCACAGGGGCCCTTGAATATGTAAAATTATATGTGAAATTTGGCAGGAGAGCCCCAAGGTTACATTTCCATCAAGACATCTAAAAGTGCTCATCAGATGAAGTTAATTGCATAACATGCTCACTGCTTTCTCCGTGCAGTTACTAGATTCGTCGCTCACAAACGCTCTTCTAAACTGAGATCTTTCTGTACCACAGACTATTTTTACTGCTGGCAGACATTTGTAGCTCGTAAAGAACGTGGATTCAAAGCTTGGGATGAACTGCATCAAAACTCTGTTCGACTGGCAAGAAAACTGACCCGCATCCTACAGGTGATAAGAATCCATCCATCTCCCAACCTCTTATGCAATACAGGGTCACAGGGAACCTGGAACCTAACCCAGAACGCACAAGGCATAGGGCATTGGAATCATAATAAATAACAATGATCAAGCTTTCAAATATTAATTGTTAACTTGATTTGTTGGATGTTAAATGTTGTATCTACACATGTACACGATAGATCAGGTGCATTACATATAACAACTATACAGATTCTGTTGTGATTCTTATTAAGTATTGGATTTCAACGCAGCTGTGAGAATTTAATGCATTTATTTTCCCTTTCTTTTTTATTTCACAGCCTTGCGAAACCGAAGACTTGAGAGACGCGTTTGCACTCCTTGGACTTTGAGAAAGAACTCTATCTCCATTTTCGGTGCTCTTAGAATATTGAAATGGTGCTCCTACTTGAATCCAGAACTTGAATTTAGACTGAATACTGTAAAGCATTAATGCAGTGCCGTTAAACTCTGCCTCTACTGCCTGCCATATAAAGCAACTATCTGTTAAACATTGTTATCGTGAATCGTAAACAATCACTAAAAAGATTTTGAGGCTGCAGCTTTTCTGCAAATCCATGACAGTGCTATCCTAAAACGCTGGCAAGTGAGTCTTGCAGGTGCTGATGTAGCTCATGCGAACTGTGCCATAAACCAGAAAATAAAAACGCAATTTTATTTGTGTCTATTCTCTTACAGGTCAGGCATTTTCTTTACAAGTAGTTGGAACGGTCCACATTTCGTAGGGAAAATAACAATTAATGGTGATTAAATCGTGAATTTTCAATAAATGCCACATAAAGTCAATTTACAGTTGTTGTTGTTGTTATTATTATATTACCCTTAATAATTTGCACATGGGCAGCAGATCTCGATAATGTTGCTCAGTTTTATTGCTGCGCCTTTATACTGTTCATTACGTCCCCGGAGCCGTTAACGTTCTCGGATTCTGCCACAAACACCGATTGAATTAAAATCAAGATGGCAACCGAGGGTGAGTACGAGTCGGTGCTGTGCGTGAAACCCGACGTCAATGTGTACCGCATTCCGCCGAGAGCATCGAACCGCGGATACAGGTAACGCAGCCTCATCTCAATATTAACTTATTTGGTCGGCCTAACTGTTCCTCCGAGTTCTCTTGTATTACCTGTTTAATTATACGCCTAGTATGAACGATTTTCATACTGACAGCTATTGTAACTCTTTGACAATAGCAGCAGTGATGCTTTCGCCCTGTATCTTTCTGGTAATACGCCTTTCGTGGCGTGTTTAGGGATGGAGATGCACAGGAGGTGAGGATGCATCATAGGAAGCGAAAGCAAGCCGGCATATAACGATTGCTCCTTCTGTAGATCCGTTCAGGAGGTCAAGGAGCAGACCATACAACAACGATTACCGTATTCTTTGATTACGCAGGGATGGCAGCCAGGTTAATATACTTTATAACTGCAAAGAGTGGTATTTAATTTAGTATGTTCTTTCTGGTGTACAAATAGGAGTTTGCGACCTAACGAGTATATGCTACATACGGTGTCGCTAATGGTCTTTCCCAATAAAAATGTAATATTTATTTGGAAAAAATGAAAGCATGAACAATTCATTGTTGGTTATTTATATAATATAAATGGGCAATAGATAGGTTGCTAGTTTTGATACAAACGTTTACTATTGTACGTTGCGATTATTTTAGGGTATTACGGTATTTAAAAGGCCCGGATAATAAATATTTGGGCGGTCATCTTGCAATCCCATTATATAATATTTTATGATCAATTATATCACCTTATTAGTGAAATCCTTAGTGTTTTACTCACTGTTTAGCTTATACAATAGTTGTTTGATGCATCTGCCCATGTACCTGTGAATATCTTGTTTACATTTTATTATATAGGCTCACTTGGTTCGAGTCTGACATGAGTCGGCCCAGTGCTAGGCCTGTAGCTCTTTCATATTAAGTTCTTGGTCTAATATGGTGATTGTGACCTTTAATTTCCAGCTATTGCACAGTATTTGCCTTCCCTAACAGCAAAGGTGACATGATATTTATCCCCAGTGTCTTAACTGGGTTCAGAAGAATTATCCTGTAAACTGCATTTGACATACATTTTTATGCACATATATGGAAAGATACATGAATTGAGATATATTGGTACTGTAGGTATCGCTGCTGTGGGATGTCTTTCAGGCAAAGGAGCTGCTTTGTGACGTTGTCACGGCTTTCTTGACACCACTTATGTTGCCTCAGGGCAGCGGACTGGAAGCTGGACACACCCGATTGGACTGGGCGCATGCGAGTGACTGCGAGAGGGAAAGTGGCCTACATCAAGCTGGAGGACAAAATCTCAGGTGAGTGCTGAGGTGTAGCTCATAGATGATACCTCACACGTGATGTTTACACCCAGCTTTTCCCAGGTAGGATGTTGGTGGCTGTTCAGAGTCTAGCACCTCAAGGGTAGGTGTTGCTTACAGATCATGTACCTTATGTGAGGGACCCATTGCCCGGTTTTGTGCTCCCCCACTGGTATATTCAGAAAAACAAACTCTGTAGAAATCCACGTTCTGTGTCTGAACCAAGGCTTTTCTTTTTTGACGAGTGGAGAAAACCTGTCAAACTGAGAAATTGCTTCCTACCTCCATCTCTTAATAACCTTCAATTGTGCAATACATTGAGTCATGGTGCACTTTTAGTATACATTACTGCATTTTTTTTCCCCGCCACCTGCTTGCTGCTAATTGGCTGGCAGTTTGCTTAGAAGTTGGTACGGTATGATGTGCCTGTAAAATGTGTGCTGGCGGTTCGGGAAAATCTATGTTCACGCTGTTTGAAGAATTTACCTGCACTGACCTATCGAAAAAGGAAAGAACTATGAGGGAGGAATTGAACTACAGAAATAACATCAGCAGCGCTAGTGGATTAAATATTTTTGCCACTTGCTTTACATTAGACATTATACCAAGCCTTTGAGCCATAACTGACACAGAGGAGCTTATTGCATTCACTTTGTAATAGTGTCTATAGTTTTTAATAGAAAACCTATTAAAAATAGTGTTTATAATCTTAAACATAGAATAACATTCAGTGATACTTCAACACAACGCACTTATTACTGGTGATGGTTAAAATCAACTACAGATTGTGCTAACCTCCGTAATTTGAATGAATCAGTAAAAGAAGTGGCTGGCCACTGAAATTGGAGGCGAGCAAGCTTTTGAACGATGAGCAGAACAATGGGTCTCGTCATTCTTCTATTCAAGTGAGGTAATAAAAAAGCGATTAGTGCAAATGTGCCCATGTAGCCGGTCTGGCAAAACATGACATTATTGTAACAACAATGAACTGTCTCCCACAGAGGGAATTTCGAGTTTTGTGAAATCTACAGGGTATTGAAGAGCTGTCCTTTTGGCACAGAACATCAGCATCATTTTTAACTTGAAACAGGGCTGCATGATGTGACCAAAAATCATATCGTGGTATTTTTCGACAGAATAGCGAGTGATGATGTATAGCTTGGTATTTTCTATGAAGTGGGCTAAATGTCCACTTTTAAGTCAGAGCCACATACTTCCTTCAGTGTTTGCAAATATACAGATATTCATAAAGGCATTTTCTTTATTCCAAACAGAAGTCTCTAAATAAAGAAAAAAATAAATTATGCCTGTATCTGTGTTGCATGGAGCAGATAAAGCCGTACGATGTAAAAACGTTTCACTCCACTACATCTCAGTTAATGACATTGCTTTCAAAAACAGAAGGTGGGGGAAAAAATCTAATCAAAAGAAATATTTTAATGTATAACATTTTTAACCTGTGAGCCATTTGGCAATGTTTAGAAACGAAATGAACAGAGTAACAATAATTCTTCACCTTCCCTCCGCCTCTGCATGGTTTGATTTTAGCTATGAATTCTGGGAATCTGGGCGATGTCACGACCAAAGCTGTCACATCATTTACAACTAGTATAATAATCTGTAATAGAGTCCTAATTTTAATGCACAACAAACGTATATCAATATAAACAGTATCGTTTCATCCTGTATACTATAAAAATTTGATATACTGGTCAGCCCTAACCTGACAAGAAAAATGTCAGTCATTCAGTTTAGTTATTTTCCTAAAGCACTTGTAAGTTAAGTTCTCCCCAAGCGAGCTTGATGGGTCAAATGGCCTCCTCTCGTTTGTATAGTTCTTATGTAAGAACTAAAATTGCTTTTCCTCAGTATATTCTGCAGTGGTAAATAAAATTATAGCTTGTTATAAAGAACATAATTTATTTCCATGTGTAATCATTAAATGTGTACTGTATGCTCTCAGAGGTTTTTGTTTTGAACTTTTCAAAGCAAAAACCTTTAATTTCTAACCAGACGGTCTGTACTGAGCCACCTATGGTTATTTGATACTGTTGGCTATATTTAGACAGGTTTGATTGTTAGCCAAAATGTACAGATTAGTGACATTAAGACAAAAAGCCCAAAAAGTTTACCATTAAGCTATCTGCATGTTACCTTTTTTATATGCTCTGGTAGTCGATGTGGTGAAAATTGGATCTAAATACTCTTATTTAATATTTTTTAAAGGTTCCAAATTAAGTATATAATACCTAGCTGGTTTTATCTGTGTGCTTTGCTGTCCATTTTATTTGGGTGCCTCTCTATCGATAAATTTGTGTGTAAATTATTTATCCACCATATTTGGCTTTTATTTTAGTTTTTTGAAGGCTATCCACAGATAAAAATGATAAATGTAGGAAGCATGAGAAATAATAATGACAGTATTGTATGGTATGAATCATGCACTAAACTACATGATGTTTGATTTACATTGACTGTATTTCCCCTCCTGTCCTGTAGGTGAGCTGTTTGCTCAGGCACCAGTAGAAGAATATCCAGGCATCTCAGTGGAAGCAGTGAGCGATTCCAGTCGCTATTTTGTACTTCGTATACAGGATGATAATGGTGTGTATACTGTGAACTAACTTAACTAGCTGTGTCTGAAATAGCTTATTTGTATTGTGTTGTATACTACTTGAGATTTATCTAACCATGGTCATGCTGTAAAGTAGACATTCATATTCTCATATTTCAGTTGTTTAGGATCTATTATAATATTTAACATTTCAAATGTAACAGCATAAAATGTTTCAAAAGTATAGTAATTCATGCTGTACTTCTGATATCAGCCTTGTTATAATATGAAATGTATCAAATGAAATCCTTCCACTGTTAAACAAGCAGAATCCCAAGTGACAATTTCAAAATGTCAAATACCACTTAAGAAGTTCCATATGTTATTAAGAGAAATGATAAACGCATGTCAAGCCAGTATCTAAGCTCTCAATGACAAATTTTGCATTTTACGTTCTCAGAGAAAGACGGTGGGACTCCACTTAATCTCCCTCTTCTTCCTCCTCAGGCCGAAGTGCGTTTATTGGAGTTGGCTTTGGGGACAGAGGAGACTCTTTCGATTTCAATGTAGCTCTGCAGGACCACTTCAAGTATGTCCCCTCACCTTCTGTGGTGTCCCGTAAAGGGAATGTGTCCCCTCACCTTCTGTGGTGTCCCGTAAAGGGAATGTGTGGTCACAGACTCTTAGTATCGGAATTCCAAAACTTGTATTATCCCGAAGGAAATTGCTTAGTTGCATATCTCGGTGTCTAGATGAAAGTAATAATGGCTGTGGAGCCATAGTTGAGCTGGAACCTGATTTGGTAGAGTTGTGCTGCTGAATTTTCTAAGTGACGACCTGCGGCTCCCATATGATGTGCAGCTGCCGCCTCTGATGATCAGATAAACTCCATTGCAGTTACTTCTGTTCCCTGGTGTTCATGTGTTCGCTTCCTTTCTCATAGGTGGGTCAAGCAAGACAATGAAATTGCAAAACAATCACAAGCCCCTGATACTGCACCAAAGCTGGACTTGGGATTTAAAGAGGGCCAGACCATTACTCTTAATATTGGGGTAAAACGCTCTTCTGCTTCATACAAATTTTTGCAAGTACCTTTTTCTTGTTTGAATCGCTATTTACAAAATTAGCATGGCATAATAGAATTATGGGCATAATGATGTATAACTAAGTAATATATTTCAGGTAAATAAAATTAGTTTGGTTCTTGTATTTCTGTCTTGTAGCAAACTAGGAAAAAGGAGAAGCCTCGTTCCCAGGGACAAGGTGGCTTTGGGCTCCTCCCCCCTCCTCCTGGAGGAAAGATAGCTCCACCCCCTTCATCTGTTTCCTCCAATCACAATATGGAATCATTCACAGGAGGCACAAACACCGGTATGAAATTAGATGTTCCCTATTTCATTTGTTTCTTTTCTTTTTTTATGTTCTCTTTTCACTCGCCGCTTCTGACATCTCATCTGTTTACATGTATGAGGGAGTTGAGGGTGGCGTAAAAACAATTTCTCCACGGGGACAATAAAGGATTGATTATTATTATTATGTATGACGATGTTTGATGGATATGCCTGCTTTTGTCCTTCTGTTAAAGCTTGCCTGTTGGAGCTGGACAGTAGTAACTCCAATTCTCTGGTGCAGTCCAATCCCAGTGCTGACCTTTGGGGTGATTTCTCCACTCCGGCAAGGTAACTTAATGGTCTGTGTTTTCTGGTGACTGTCTGTCATGGAGCTGCATGGTGCTACAATCTTTTAAATTCCATTTATCTCTCTTTCTTTTTCTCCATTATACATATGTAATCATGCCTTTGTCGGCAACATGACCTTTGTTTTCTATATGTTGTAAGTTTAAAATGTAGTAGTGTAAAACAACCGTAGTTGGTGTAAAACTGTCAGTTACAGCCTCTAACCAATGGAAAGTAAACTTTGATGGGTGGGAAAAACCAGTCAATAAATGACTCTGTGTGATGATCAAGCCCCCTATGAATGCCAAGCTTCTTTAGCTTATAAATAATGTACCAAAGTGTTTGCTTTCATTCCATTTCTTGCAGCTCCCAGCCACCAGCGCAACAGTCTTCCTCCACAAGCTGGGTTCAGTTCTGAGCCTTTGCCACTTTTGCGTGTCCTGCAGAGCTGTGGGAAGTCTGTCTCCAGCCACCGTCCTTCTCACGTCTGACCTGTCTTGCTTTCAGTCATATTTATTACCAGGAGAAACATCTCAAATATACTGAAACATAATGGAAATAGTTAAGTCACCCTATCCCAGTTCCCGGGCTTAAAGGTATATAAGAAATATAATTAATAAAGCATATAACTGTGACACTATATTTATAAAGAGGAGCATAAGATAAACAGACAAGCGCAAGAGCAGCTGAGTTAAATAAATATATATGAATGATATTTTACGTGTAGATGTGTTTTTAGGACTGATGAATGGTTGTTTATGGTTGTTCATCAAAGCAACATGAGTTCCCTATCAGTTCTGACTTCCATACACCTTTATGACTTATTGGTGCAAAACTGTTGAGTCAAGTACTTGAGTCAGAAATTGTGTGGATGAACACCAACCTAAACACGCATCGAAGGACCATGTCTAGTAGTGTAGATGATGCTTTTGCGATGGATTCAGTGGGATGCTAAGTATTAATATACTGGTGGGAGTGGCAATTCCAATTAATGCGGCTGAGGTTCTGATTGCTATTGATAGCAGTTTTGAGTATGAATATGCCTCTCATGGTCTCCTGTAGACCCAAGCTGTACAACTTGCGCGGTTAGTCATTAAGTAGGATCCTAAGGAAACTAGCTTCTTTAAGGAGTATTAAAATTAAGTTAATCAGCGTATTTAAACTGTAAAATGTCTGTGTTTATCCAATGTCCCAACAAAGTGTTGTTCAACTAATACAAGTACATATTTCAGATTTTTTTTTTTTTGTCCTTACTGGTAATGGTACAGGAAGGGCTTATTTCCTGTGATGATATTTATTTGTTAGTGTGTAGTATTTATTGACCTGTAAATGCTATGAAACATGCATTATCTTGTGTATTCGCACATCCGGGGAAAGAGAACAGTATGATGGCCTGACTCTCTGCTGCAGAATTTGCTGTGATTTGATGTATTGGGTCCAGCTAATGTTGACTTGTATGCACATTATACCATTCGTCTCTGTCTTTAGTCTCTTCGTTTAAATTACTTGACGTGTGTATATATGCTGTACCGAATAAGAACGGCCGTACCGGTCATTAAAAATGAATTTGGGAGATATTTGTCTGGTGGTGCATCAATTATATATTGACTCAAATCAAAACCCAAATGTAGGTGATAATGGCCCAGTCAGACCCCAGGCTCCCCCCTAAGAATAACAAAGACACACAAACGGTAAATCGAAGCATGTCTTGTAAGCATATTTATTAACATCACTATAAATCTGTGGGTGTTTACATTTTGATTTATATTTGCTTTCTAGATTATATGCTGAGTATGATGAGAGACCTTGATTGGAGAGATTAATAGCAGAAACAGATTGTATCGTACATGAAGGGATGGTTAAGTGTTTTAATGTATAGTTCCATATGTTAATTCAGTTATACAGTGTGCATAGTTTAGTTTCACTGCTTGCTAGTCTTTTAACAACATCAGCATTCCTACACATTCAGTATTAACGACATTCCAATCTGCTATTTGAAGCAAAGCAGAGACTCCAGTCCTTGATAACGATCCTTTACTAATTAAACGATTCATGTGAATCCCACAGCGTGGAGTCGGCATCAGCCTGCACTTTCAGGAATATTTTTTTCATTTGCAGTCTTGAAGGATGTGGGGCTTGTGCAAGTTTTTTTTTACTTAAATAATGTGCTAACAGGAACAGTAACAGTCTCTTCATTTGGAAACAGCGACTCTGTTTCCATCACAAATACAACCATTTATTATGTGGGTGTAAACGCTAAGTATCACGGTTTGTTCCAGAAAAGTCCTGGAAAATTGGCATGTAACATATTCTCTTAATGCTCCTATATTAAGCACCAACCAAACGTATTTCAGAAATTGTGAATTGTGGTATTTAGTTGGAATGTTATGAATTACAGAAAATTATATACATAACAGACTGTCACAGAACTAAAGAAGTACATATTAATTATGAGCAACAGGGTTAAGTGATTTCCCCCCAAAACACAGTTGGTTTATTAGGATACCGGAAGGTCTCACTCATTATTCTGTTTATCTTCCTACTGTTGAGGGCTCCTTCAGGTTCTGTTTTCCCAGGTTCTGGGGTTGCCCCGGCGACAGCGTTTCTGCATCGACCTCTGTATTCGTTTTGGCCAACCGGATCGCTCTCTGCACAGGTCCGCTGGGGTTGGGGCAAGAGATATGTAGTGATGGATGGTAGTGCCATCTTGCAAACGTTAAAAACGCTGTCACGTACAGCCAGTAAATCTCCTGGTAGGCATGCAAAGGTCCCATATGAAAGGCTGCCTATGGATAAAAGAATTTGCAACGCAAAAGCAGCCAAGCAGTTCATATTGAGCTTACTTTGCAGTGTTTGTGTTTGTCCAAAGTGACATACAAGTGAAGATCAAAGAGCAGGATCAACCAGTCCCTGGACGATTTGGGGTTAAGGGCCTTGCTCAAGGGCTCAACGGTGAAATGGTTTTGCCAGCCATGAGATTTCAATGCCAACCTTCCAATCGCAGTTTAGTCGTTTTCGTAGTTGGCCGCACTAACCTTTACGGATTTCCTCCTGTTGACAGACGGTCCTTACACAAATCTCCTTGTTGATCACATAGACTCGGGGGATACTGAAATGAAAAGAGAGAGGGCGTGAGATTAACGGTCCAGCATGTTGAAACGTGGCTGACGGAAAGAGCGAGTGGAGATACTGTGAAAAACTGGTGATGCAACCTGAACCTTAGGCGAGGGATTACCTATAAAGACAGAGGGAATGAATACACCTCTTTATGGGTTGATGGACAGAGTACATCCTGGTGCAGGGGTATGTCTCTTCCCTGCAGTCTGGAAAGAGATGGAAATTACCAAGGGACAGTGTCCCAAATTTCCCAATAATCTGTCTTCTGTTAATCTGACATCTGCGTTTAACTATTACAAGCTGATGTGTATGTTTACAGGGAGAAGGGTTTGGCCGCAGTTAACTCTGAAAGACCACACGTCTCATTGATGTAGATGGCTTAATGGTGTCTACACAAGATGTTTCTCAGTGCATCCTGGGTCGCTGGGCGTAAACAGAGTGGGACAAGGTATAAAAATACCTTGAGGGGATTCAGAGATCACATGAAGATCACCATCTCCTCTGTCAATCTGCAGGGTTACTTACATAGAACAGGAATGCTGAGTTAATTAACAGCAAATCTAGCAGTTATCATAATAGCTTGACTCATTGCATATTTTTTACAAGACCTTAATTAGTTTGCACAGTAATATTACCTGCTTGTTGATCGGAAATCACAGCAACAATTACTGTGAATACAAAAAATGTGTATATATATATATATATATATATATATATACATTCATGGCTGTATAATCATTTATAACTACATAATATATCTGAATAATAGACATGTACATCCCGAGGCAATATGAGAATTTCCCCTACAAGGAGAAATCATTTAGTGAATGGTTAAACACTTGTTTCTGCTCCAAATGTTACCTTGGAAACTGCAGAGAAGCACTGCCACTGGAAGTCTGCCCATCTTTTGGACTCTGGGAGCCAGTGTTATATGTCATGAGCTGAACACAAAGCAACAATGGAAGGTGATATTAGCTTTTCACCAATAGTGTTCTAGATCCTCATTTTCCCTTCAAATACAGTTTCTCATAGCAGAACACTTCCTTCCCAAAACCTTTACACTGATAGCTCACCCCTTCTCTAGCCATTCTGCCCCCCGTGAATCAAACTCTGCCCAGAACCTCTCAGATTTATTGTGATCTGCCTTGAGGTTCTAATTAAGCTGAGCAATTTTGTGCAATCGATGCCTTTCTGCCGAGCCGTGTCTGAGAGCCCTTTCTTCACACTGCAGGCACCGGTCTGTACTCTGCCTTTATCCCCTCCTCCCTCTCGCTTCGCTCCAGCAGTGATGTGTCACTCTTAGTTTGAGTCCAAGACATGAGTTCACTCGAAAGAATGTGTTTTTCATGCTCTCTTTACCCACCCACACCTCTTGTTTCTATCATTTTCGACGGTAAATGCACCAACAGTGACCAGTCACCCCTAGATATACCGAAATAAGTTAGAGACTTTCTGTGTAAGTATATATATGCATTTACGTGTTACAGCTGAATATGTGCTCTGATAGTTTGCACATGCCCTCGTGGTTCCAGTTCTCTCATTTCACTCTTATTTGACGTCCTGAAGTACAGCACAGGCGCATATCCTGCCCGTCGCATTATATCACAGACTTTTTCTGAAGACCTGCCAACTTCTGACAGACACTTTCTTATCAACTCAGATTAATTCCTGCTAGATATACATGCATGTTCCTTTTGTTCACCTTGCAGTCATATACACACCACTTTGCATGCCGCCCAAAGTTATTTTATCATTCATTGTATATTTGGGGGAAAAACAGAGCAGGATACTCACAACTTTCCCGTCCTCCGAAATGCCTTTTGTTCTATGGATTGTCTCACTCTTTGTTCCCCACTCCTCCTCCACCCCTGTCATCCTCCTCCCTTTATCATCACTTGCTCCCCCCCCCCCCTAATTGGATCCATCCATGATGTTTTTGTTCCTTAATTCTGAGAAAAACAGCCAACTAAGCTGCTAACCACCAGGTTTCACTGCTCAGCCTGATTGATTTTCTTTGTGGGTTGACCCCTGGTGACCTGAAAGTCCACAACTACAACGACCACATAGATCTAGATGCCAAAAAGGACTTTTCACAGGATATGAACAGCCAGACAGATGTCTGGGGGTTTGAATTCTCATGAAGTTCAACTCTAGCAGCCACACAGCAGAGACAGTTGGTTCTGCCAAATGAGAGCTGGCCCAATGTTACAAGGAAGTACATTAATAATGATTGGAGAAAAAACATCCTGTCTTGCTTCTGGACCATCTTATTCCCTATTCCCCCAGGATTATCCTAAAGTTATAACCTAGAAGCCTAGGCATTATGTCCATGCAGTCCAAAAACACATCCCCTGTCCTCGGTGATGCCTCGTGGGACTGCCACCCAACCTGCCACCACTCTGTACGGAAGACAGATGGATTATCTCCACCCAAATCTTATATGTAACTCTCATGTTAGGAAACACCTATAACATTCCATTGAGGCGTGCTCCAGCGGCCACTATGTAATGGACAGATTATTCTTTCTATCAACATTAGACTGTGCTTTACATTAGATGAATTTTAACTTTGTGTTCCCCACACCGTTGCCAATGGGCTACATTATTCCGATGATGCTTTCGACCGAACTGGTCCCTGAGCTACTATGTGACACAGCAGCTGACTGGACACTGAACAGAAAAAATGTGCAAAACCGGTGAAAAACAGCCTCTTTATTAGAGGTAGATCCTGAAACTACATTAGTTTGTCAGACTACTGTACCTCAAACCACACTGCACTGTGACACATAAGGCTGTTGGGAAATGAATCAGATGGTATGCTAGTGCTGAGTTTATGCACAGTTGATGCTTTTATTGATTCCTGTGGGGAAATTCTGTTTATGCTTCCATTGTCTTGCTCTCCGTAGGTGAGAGCAAGCTGTCAGCAAAAGGCAGCCACTTGTTTCCCAGGGAGCTGGGGGTGAAGGACCTTGCTCATGTACTGGGACTTAGCTTGAATCGACAACCTTCTGAACACAGGCTTAGCCCAATGAACCACACACTGCCCCCTTAATTGCTCTGTCAGACCTGTCTTTGCTACTCTTCTGTTCCACACTGCTTATAATTGAATACAAGGCTGGAGCCACATGGGCACTGGCTCAAGCTGAAAGCTGATTGGTCCTCAGAGTGTCCTCTCTCCTGTCACTCTCCAGCTGGAACATCGTTGGCTAATAATTATATTGGCCCCTCTGTTCTAATCCCATCACCTTAAGAAATCCCTTCAACACTACATTAGGCTAAACATAATGTAACCTCCAACTATTCAGCTCTGTTGGCCACCCCAGAACCCTAAAGCTTCTCCTCCTCAGATATAGATGGAGGCCCTGTGTGGACACCACTCACCAGCAGCATTTCCATCACAGCAACAGCTTCGAGTAGATAAATGGGTCACATGCTGACCAACTGTCCTTCCCTTGGTGGCTGAATGAAGTGGCTATTCATATAGGATTTTTTTTTTAATTCCCCATGGTGCAGTCTCACCCATATCCCTTTGCTGCTCATCTGCTGAAAGTGCCGACGTATGATGTAAGCAACCTATAGGGGATATTTAAGTGAAGAAAAGGGTGAGCCTCCATAAAATCATTCATCCACCCAACTTCAGTAAAACCCCTCCCAGTTAGAAGATCTAAGGCCCGTGCTTGTAATCACATAGTAAGGGCTTCTTTGTGTTAGTAATTTAAGTCCCTAGAAGAAGCCCTATAAAACAATGTCAGACACACAGATGGAGACCAAATGAAGCGGCAAGCTGGCAGGTGTGGGCTGAGGTGCCCCCACCTCCTCCACATTCAGTGACATCAGAATGCAAATGACATGAATTTGGTGCTTTGTAGTATCTCTGTACAGGTCCAGAAAGTAGAAATTTAGGCCAAAACTTTGTTTCAGCCAACCAGTTGGGTACTCTGACTGTGACTCAATGTGACTCTGACTGTGACTCAATGTGACTCTGACTGTGACTCAATGTGACTCTGAGTGTGACTCTTTATACTCAACTGATCAGTCGAAACAAATCTTGGTCTGGATTTTTACTTCCTGGACCTGAACTATCCAGCTTTGATTACCTGTGTTGTGTATGTAATACAAAAGCATTTCAGTGAATGACTGGAATAAGAGGCTGCAAAACTCATCATAGCTGTGTCATGGGAAATTCCTTGTGACAACTTCCATTTGTCTTCTGTACCTGCTCATCCTAGACAGGGTTGTGGGGGTCGGGTAGCCTTTCCTGGAAGCTGTGGGTGCAAGGCAATGAATATGTCAGGACAGCGCCAACCCACACAGAGCACACACACCACTCACACCTGAGAGCTACTAGGTGACTATGGGAAGAAAACGCACAGAGAGAGGAACACAAACCAGAGCTTTGGTGGAGACTGAACCCCAATCCCAGAAGTGTGAGGCTACAGGGCTAACAAAGTATTAATCATTTATTTCTATTTTTGTGAATTTGATTATTTTAATTATCCAAGGTATTAAGAATAACAGAATTTTATCGTCAAAATATAATAATACACCCGACTCTGTGTGTGGCAGTACGTTATCTTCTGTGTGTGTAGCAGTACGTTCTCCTCTGTGTGTGTGGCAGTATGTTCTCCTCTGTGTGTGTGGCAGTATGTTCTCCTCTGTGTGTGTGGCAGTACGTTCTCCTTTGTGTGTGTAGCAGTACGTTCTCCTTTATGCGTGTGGCAGTATGTTCTCCCCTGTGTGTAGCAGTACGTTCTCCTCTGTGTGTGTGACAGTGTTCTCCTTTGTGTGTGTAGCAGTACGTTCTCCTTTGTGTGTGTGACAGTACGTTCTCCTCTCTGTGTGTAGCAGTACGTTCTCCTTTATGCGTGTGGCAGTATGTTCTCCCCTGTGTGTAGCAGTACGTTCTCCTCTGT
>JABFDZ020000138.1:2382882-2412382 GCA_019775955.2 Pollimyrus isidori | reverse complement strand
CCCCCACCCCAACACTCTCCCTACAGACTGATTTCCACGTTACTATTGCTATGTATTTAGCTACCGTTGCTTATGTAACAAACCTTGCTGTTATCACCACCACAGAGGATCGGGTTACCACAGCTGCTCTACAGGGGTGTTTGTATCCATGTTATTTGTGTTGTGACAACTGGTACCACTGAATGGACTCCCAGAACAGGAAACTTAGATGAGTTGCTACTTTTGTTTTTCTGATGCTCCCGTCCAACAGGCCCTGCCGTGATTCGGAAGACCTGGACAGAACTTCAGTAAAACAGCACACATATGGTCATTTCCCAGGGGACCCCTGAACATTCTGTCAAAACTCTCTTTAGCAAAGTCATATCTTCAGGCTAGCTCTTATGGATATCCCCCCTTAGTACTACCTTGGTTTGGGCCTGTTTGTAGGTTCTCTTACTGACAGGTGATTTGTGCTTGTAGTCTCTAATAGCTGTATCCATGGAGTTGGAAGGGTGCATTTTCAGTTAAAATCATATTATAATTATTATTAACAGAAACGTACATGGTTAGCAGAGGGCTTCCCAAAAAAGATTATTTCCATATGTTTGAAAACTCTTATAATGCATTTCTCCACAAAAGCAAACAGATCAATGACATAAAAAGGTGTGATATGACTAATATTTACTTAAATAAGTATGGTTCACCTGTAGAACGGACCGTGCTACAAACACACAATATTAATACAAGTGAATTGTAGATGCAGGTTGCCTCTTGGTGGAGGTTAATAGCTACTGCAGTGCATCACACGGTGATAATACCATTACCATACGAAGACAGAAAGGAATTTTTGTAAACTATTTATATCTTGAATGTTGTAGCTGAACGCCATTTCATGCATGCTTATGAAGTCCACTTTAGTTTTAATGAGGTAGATGAAAACAAACCACTCAAATTATCAGAGGGAAATTTATTACCATTTGATGCTCAGCTTATACATAAGAACTAGTTAGGAAGCAATGTATTTTAAATTGATCTCATGGATAGCTACCAATGGGGTGGGCAAAACCGCAGAAGCACATAACACTTTTCAATGACATTTGATGTCAGGATAAGAAGCATTTCCCTTCAGACGTCATATCACTCAGATCTTCTTGTAATGCTGTCTTGCAATTCCTTAACTGTATAGAAGGCCATTGGACCATTCTTCAACAAAATTAAAGGCCAACAGTTCTTCAATTGACAAAGGCAGTTGGAATCTACTTCACCTTCTGCACTCCTGAACATCCCATCAAGGTTGTATTATGTTTAAATATAGTGCATTCCGAGGCCAGGAAGGAGATTCACTTTATCCTAGTGTTCAAAACACACTCTGGAATTGGTTCAGCTTTGTGTCTGAGGACATTATCATCTTGGGAATATGAAAAAAATCAAGAGGAAACATTGTGTGCACAATAGGGTGTACTCAGTTATGTAAAATGGCCTGATATCCTTTGGCAGGTAAACGACCACGCAGAGTAATCATGGGACTTAATGACTCCGTTAAGATAGCTGCCCAAACAAGCAAACATTGTGGGTCAATCATCTGGCATTCTCCTAATTAAAACTTGTTCAGCTGTAGGAAAAAAATTCAAAGACAACTCATCAGACCATATTTCCCCAGAGACTACAGTTTGTGGTCCTTACAACATCACATAAAAGCCATAAATATCAGCTTTATGATGTAATTCCATTTGAGAAGATGAACCCGCACTCCAGACACCGATTACTTGGCCTCAGAATTAGATCAGTAGCCAAAAGTCTCTTTTTGAAATTCACACCGCACAATGATAGCAGTCAGACTTATTTTGTATATCACACATACTGTTAACTGGCATTCGATCTATTGGCGCACTGGTGATGCATTTGAAATTGTAATTTAGTTAGAAAGGCGTTTACTTCCATGATTTTGTCCAGCCTCTATTCTCAGTTTCTTTGCACAGTTGCTAATTTCCTTATAATTGTACTGCGTAACATAAAATGCAGTAAAAATCATAAGTATAATAAAACAATCAAACCTAATATTGTTACTGGTGGAGGACTTTAAAATATAATCAAGCCGTACATTCTGATTGGACAAAATCCGCGCCCGCCTCATAAATATTCACCAAGTGGTGTCGCGCCGGGGGGCGCGGTCTCCCCGCCGTCGTGAGCGGAAGCGGAATCGCCGCCATTTTCTCGTAGCCATTTGAGCCACTAAGGGGTCAGTATAGATTTCATAAAGATAATAACGACAGTAAAAAGGGACGGAGCGCTTGCCGATACAGGCGCTGTTAAGATATCGAACGTTTGCTGAGTTTTTCTGAGAGGGGCACCTTGTCGCGTATTCCACTTTACAGTGCGGGCTTGCTCCTCTCGCTAGCCTAGCTAGTGTAACGTTTTCGTCTGCAGACATGGTTGACTTTAAATGACCGGCTCTGATTCACCGTCTCCGCAGGGATATCAGGCCGTTGGCCGGCACTCACTCCCACATTCTTCCCCTCAAACTCCTCGCCCAGCTGTCTCAGGCTCTCGGCGTCGCCGTCACCGAGAGGTGCAGCGGGACTGTTGAACGGTGAGTGTCCGCCTCACTTTCAGGGGTTTCTTACGCCTGTTTTCCTGCCCATCGAAACGCTGTATACTAAAAGTCGCACTAACTACGAATTGGTACTGTCTAGGCAGCCCACCAGGCTGTTACTAGGGGCAGTGTCTGGTTTATTGTGGTGTGTGGGCCGTGTCTCGTGTTTAGTTGGGCGGGGGTCCGTCCCGTCGTGATGACTGAGTAGTCAGCCTTGTGGGGTGTCCAGGTTTAACCCGGCGCGGCCTGTCTGGTTCATCGCTTCTTAATGTTGTCTGTGTCTTTGTGACTTAGAGTGAAGTCTAAACGGCACGGTGGGGCAGCTGTGGCTGGACATACTGTCGCGTTTTTAAAGGTGATCGGTGCTCGTATTTACGTCTTTTTTCGACTATATAGCCCCCGCATAAGCTCCTTCCGCCTGTAGGATCGATATAAGTGAAAGCTCTTAGTCTGTAGACGCGGCAAATTACAGCGACATACAAATGAAACATTTTGATATAAGCACTACTTATGGAGTTGTTTTTACTATGGCTTGATTTCGTTGTAATCTGACATGGTGAAGTTGTTCAACTTTTTTAACTGTAAGTAATAGCTACTGCATTCTTTTTGTCCCCGTGTCATGATCATTTCAAATTTGCTTTATTGCTGGTTGATTGGCAGATAATATATTTTCTCCTTTATTTTCACGCTGATCATTTTATTAGAGTTTAAACAGAGTTTGACTTGGGGTGTCATGGGCAAGTATGTGTTCTGCGGGAGTACTGAAACACTTAAGGCGATGAAACGGCTTCCATTTCTATAAACCGAATAAGTATGACTCCATCTCTCACTAAATACGAAGCTTGTTAAATTTTCACGGAGGGAAAATGGGCATACACTCTGACCTTCCAATATGGATGCACAGGAAAGGATGTTTATCTTTGTACTTTGGGCTAGGCTGAGATGGGATGGGTGAAGTTGTGCTGATAGAGAGTAGGGGAGGGTGCATCTGACTGTTCCTATATATAAGCAGGGAGGGTGAGCCTTCCTTGCCTATCACCGCAGGAACACTCATTAGATAACATACATGAACTTTGGCCCAGACTTCTGAATTCAAGCTCGCCTCACAATCCGAATCTCTCTGGTGACATGGAACGTAGTTTAACTCGATAGTGAGCTTATCAGCGGTTTCTTCCACAAGTTTCCACACTGCAAAATAATTTAAGTAAATCTACTCCAGCATGTTTATAAATATTCTGCACAAGATGTAATGGTAACAAGACACATTTTTATGCTCGGCTGAATTAAATTTAAAAAAGGAAGTGAAACATACTCTGGGGTGTCTTTTCGCCTTCTAATAGCACTTGCCTGGTCGTACATAACTAAGTTTCTTCTTCCTTTCCAGTTTCACTTCCCTAAACTTTTGGTTCTGGGACCCAATGTCGCCGTGGCGTGATAAGGACAGAGTGAGACAGAGCACTCCGTAAACGAGTGGATCCCCGGAAAATAACCCAGCATCCGCAGAGATCTATTTTAACAGGTGGGGAGGGCTTTACAGCCTGGGCAGAGGGCACAGACTCCCGGCAGTATTTATCACTCTGCCAGGCTGTGCCCACCCTCAAATTGCAAAGTGTCTTTCTCTTCCGCCCTATTGTAACAGTCAATCATGTATCAGTGGCCAGTGTTTGTGGTGCATTTACCCTTTCTTGCTGTTCCCTTTTGACATGTCTCTGCAGAACAAGACAGCTGGCTGCCATGTCGACATCATCGTTACGACGGCAAGTGAAGAACATTGTTCACAATTACTCAGAGGCGGAGATCAAGGTGAGGCTGCTTCCTCCTCCCCCTCCAGCTAGATAGGTGGGTGGATAGATGCTCTTCCTTGATCCCAAGCAGGAAATTCTTACTGCAATTACACTGTTACACTGCCCAGTCATTCAGTTCTGTTCCCTTTCAGTGTTGCCGCCCTTGTGCGGCTGAACCTCTTTTCCTTTCTGTGGCCTTTTTCTCAGGTTAGGGAGGCAACATCCAATGACCCCTGGGGCCCATCCAGCTCCCTCATGTCGGAGATTGCCGACCTGACCTACAACGTGGTAGCCTTCTCGGAGATCATGAGCATGGTGTGGAAACGCCTCAATGATCACGGCAAGAACTGGAGGCACGTCTACAAGGTGTGGCGGCCATGGGGTTGGATTGCCACAGTGGCGTCTGTCCACCCCTCTTTTGATCCATACTTCCTTTTGACTTTTATGAGCTGGTGGCTGACACAGATGTCCGGCAGCTGGGTGACGTAGACTGCCTTCTGACCGTGTCGCCCCTTGTTTGTTTACTGTGTTCTCTCAGGCCATGACCCTAATGGAGTACTTGATAAAAACGGGCTCTGAGCGTGTAGCCCAACAGTGCCGGGAAAATATCTACGCAGTCCAGACACTCAAGGACTTCCAGTATATCGACCGGGACGGCAAGGACCAGGTACCGTGGCATATGGACGTGTATCTGACGGGCTCTCGGATCTCAATCTTCTGGGGGACCATCGGGGAGGGACCACCCGTGATTCATATCATCAAGACGATGTTAAACCACCAAGCCGGCTTCTCTGGGGAGAGGTTTGCCACACTGTGACGAGCGTGGTGTGTGCGTCGTTCCTGTCAGGGGGTGAATGTGAGAGAGAAGGCCAAGCAGCTGGTGACCCTTCTGAAGGATGAGGAGAGGCTACGGGAGGAGAGGATTCATGCACTCAAGACCAAAGAGAAGATGGCACAGACCACTAGTGGTAGGAACTCAGTTTGCTTTCCTTCGTGCTCTTGGCTAGGGAAGGTGACAGCCAACACACCGGCAAAGGAAGCACTATGATGAGGCGCTGTAGCTTACAGGGGCAGCTCACCCCAAAATAAAAAATCAGTATACTGCAGTACTTTTTATCCATCTCGATTTAGGTGATTTATCTAGTTTCGGAGATATCGGCAATAGAAATGCCAGTCTTCTCTCAAATATAATGGCACTTGGTGGTGATTAAAGAGCCAAAACATACATTTGAAAAATCCGACAGCAATATCTCTTACCTGAAATCATGAGCTGGTTCCTCAAGATAATCCCCAGACTTTGTAGTGAGCAGTTTAATGCAAGAACTGTTTACTATTTTCTTTCTGCTGAACTCCACACACATAAGATAATCCTTTATTAGTGCCACAAGTGGGAAATTCTCTTTGAAGAATTTATGACCAGCATATGCTCTTTCACATACTGTATCCCTGCACTGAAGTTAGCGCTGGGGTGTTTGTACTTGGTGTTTCTAGGTGAATAGATGTAACAGTGGTCCTAGGTGAGCTAACAGTATCAGCTACCAACACTAAGAAATAGCAACAAGACTACTGTAGTTAATATTAATAATGGCTCGATACTCGCCTAGTGTCATTGAGCTAGGTGACGTTAGAGCTCAGCCAAGGAGGACACCATTGATGTTTACATCTAGTCACGGAAACTAAAATTAAATGTAAAATGTCTTTAGAAATGATCAGTGAGGGCCTTGCGTATTATTGCTGATTAGGTGTCACGTCACTCAGCTAGATGGCCACGGTCACTTTAAAAATGAGTCTTGGCACAGTTATGGCTGTTTTGAGAGAGCGGCTGGACTCTGACTCGCTATGTGTGGATTCCGAGGGTGTTCTGCTGTTGAGTCACGGCTGCTCGCTGCTTGTGTGGAGGCGGCATATTTCACAGGTGGTTTAGCTGAAAGGAGAGAGCACCTGGACACACAGGTATGTTCAGGAAGCCGGAAATTAGTGTTTAGGATCTGTACGCTGTAGCAGTGTTCCCATTCTGTCAGGGTAAGGCACTTCTAAAAAATGCTTTGCTCATTGTGGCGATTAAATCAATTAAAATTCTGTAGTTACACAGAGAAATATTACAGCCCATGATACGTGAGTGAAGCAAAGGTGGCCCGGTGGGTGGCAGTGTGGTGTTCAGGTACTTATTTTTTCCAAAGCAACAGTGGTGGGCAGCAGGGTCAGTAAACACTGAGTGCCTTCCAGGAGCACTTAAGGTAGAACAGTTATTTGGTTACTGTAGGATTTGAGCCCACAACATTGGGTCGTGGCTTCAGACTCCTAGCCCACTGTATGACGCACCCTCCCAATGTTGGTTAATCACGCATAATAAAAGCCAGAAGGTAGGAGAGGAGAGGGAAACAAAAGATGCACAGCTGGGGTCCAAGGTCAGTGGGCTGCTGTCCTCCCTAGGAATGCTGTCACCAAACATGCCAGCCTATTAGAACCATACTGTTTGTTTTACACATTTGCACAGTGTAACACTTACACAGGTGTTTGTATTCTCTTCATTTAGCCTCGGCTCCCTCTGCTCCAGGTCTGGGCGGCGGAGGGGGAGGTGGCGGGCTCTCCTCTCTGGGCTCTCACACCCAGGGCTCCGGGGGCGGAGCTGACCCCGAGCAGGCTTGGCCGCAGAGCTCTGGGGAGGAGGACCTGCAACTGCAGTTAGCTCTCGCCATGAGCAAAGAGGAGGCTGAACAGGTAAAACGGTGCACCTGGCCTCCAGTAGGGGGCAGCAGAACTCTGGACTGATAACCCAGGGTTTAGCCTCGTGGGGATGGGACAGGGCTGGGCTTCAGCACTGAATCTTTTATGGCTCAGGTATGAGGACCCCCCCTAGGCTTGCTGGTTATGCCCTGAACCGTAGAGCTGGCACATTAGACGGGATAAGAGCTTAACCGTGGCTCTCTTGTAGACAGATGTGGCAGTTGTGTCACTGGGAAGGCAGTTTGCTTAAAGGCCCCCGCCGGCCAAGACCCTGGCCAGGCTGAAGAGGCACTTGTCTGAAGTGTCGCTCTGCTCTCGCCTGTCAATCCCGACCCCAGTGTAGCGTCGCCCCGCTGGAGGACGCCGAGCTCCGGTGGGCGCTCTCGCTCAGCAAGGAGATGCACGAAAAGGTCAGGGGTCAGGGGTTAGAGAGACTGCCATGATTGTGTTTCCTCCAACCTGAAGACTGAATCACAATCAAGAAGAATTTTACTCTGTGTGTATGTGTGCGTGTGTGTGTACCAGTCACAGACAATCAGGTTTGGAGAGCTGTAATTTACAGAAATTGCACGTTTTTTAAAAAAGATTTTACGTAAATTGCTGAAATCGGTGATCATATTTTGTAAATCTGTCAAAATACTAATTGTCTGGAAATGTGTGAACCAGATTTAGTACAAACCAAGAGAGCATGTTAATGTAATTGAGGGGAAATTTGACACCAGTGCCTGTGTTTTACCCTGAAGTTGACAATCAGCTGCGGTTTGCTGCAGGTGTGGCTTGCCTTTCATGCCGCAGGTAGGAGGCGCGTAGGCCGACAGCCCGACCCGCCTTTTGGATGATGCCGTAAGGCGGTGGGTTCATTGACAGTACCGTCGTGACTGGAGCGCTCTTGTCATGGCCCTGTGTGCTGCGTGCTTGACAGGAGGAGCGTCTGCGGCGGGGAGACGACCTCAGACTCCAGATGGCCATTGAGGAGAGCAAGAGGGAGAAGCCCAAGGCAGAGGAGGCGAGTCGCGCTCGGTCTCCCTGGGGCATGTTTGCCGCGTGTCACAGCCAAGCTTTCCTTTCCTCCCTTGAGGTTTTTCTTCATAGTGAGAGGATAGGCCTTTGTCTACGTGCAGGCCTGTTCTTAGCCTGCATTTTTGGGCTGTAGATGGTTGCTGTCAGGACATGGAAACCTGACAGATGTCTAGTAACGACCAAGCAGTGTAGTGAAATGGGTAAACTCTTATCAGCGGTTTTAAATGCATTAATCAAGGCTTGGGCTGTATTACAATAAAAAGGCATACTGCTGTATTTTGAAATCCGTATGACAAAATTAGTCGGGACCCACATTGTTGGGGGAATTTCCAAAATGCTGGAATGTTACTTTTTAAAATACCGTATACTTCGATATAATGTGTGGGCAGTATGAACCCACCAAACACTCTTCCTCTGCGCTTTCGTTGTTCAGTGCTGATCTGTGAAAGTCTGTGCTGCCACCTACTCGAAATACATAATCAATTATTTTGCCTTGGGGCTCAGTTTCCGCTAGACATAAAAATCTGGGCTACAATTGGCCTTGCCTGCCTCTGTCTGCCTGCCTCTGCCTGCCTGCGTCTGCCTGCCTGCCTGCCTCTGTCTGCCTACCTGCCTCTGTCTTACTCTATCCCCCTCTCCCAGGGTGCTCTCATGGAGCTAAGCGCTGTTGACCCCTGGGGGGCCCCGGCTGCTCCCCCCACAGCAGCCTCCACCGGTCCGTCTCCGCCACCCACGACTCAGACTGACCCTGGCCCTTGGGGGCCCTCGGATCCATGGGGGGGGTCCTCGCCAGCTTCTCCACCAAGCGCTGACCCCTGGGGCGGGAGCGGGACCAAAGTAGCCCCCGCGCCGGACCCATGGGGAGATTCCTCCAGGGTGAACGCAGATCCCTGGGGTTCCACAGGTAGAGAATGGTGTTGTCATGTGCCCCGAGCCCTGATTGGCCGGCTCAGCATTTACCACTTTATTCTATGTTTCTCACAGCTGTGACTCAGGCCAGCTCTGACCCGTGGGGGAGCAATGTGGCTCCAGTCACCACCCCCGCACCCAGTGACCCATGGGCTGCAGACGTAAGTGCCGTAGCTGCTGACTCTTTATCCTCTGACCCCTGGGGAGGTTCAACCACACACACCACGAATGGCACAGGTAAGTGTGGCCTCCTTACCGTCCTGGAAGATGTAGCCAGCATCCTGGTGTCAGTCAGAGTGAAGCCAGTTGGACGGTACTCTCTGTTTCTTTATGGTGTTTTTCGCAGTCAGTGCCTCAACGTGCATATGTTCCTTTAAATCTCTCGTCACTATTCCAGGTGATCTGGAGTTGAAAGGGCCCACGGGAGTGGGCGGGGAAGGTGGGGGGAGGACTGGCTCACCTGCGCCCTTTGACCTTTCGTCCTTGAGCTCCTCACTCCCAGTGAGAAAAACTCCCGAATCATTTCTCGGTCCAAACGCGGCTCTGGTGGACCTGGACTCTCTGGTGTCATCCAAGCCCAAACCCAAACAGGGACCCCCCCCATCCATCTCCACCCAGTCCACCCACAACCCCTTTCTGCAGACACAGGGTAAGGGTACACAGAAGACATGAGGCGTGTTTGTCTGAACATCTATGCTCTTTCACATTGAAATTTCCTGTATTTAGTGTCAGTATTCATACATATGTTTGTATATAACCATGCATTTTCTTTTTATGGGCAGTATGCCTTGTGAGATCTGAGCATTAGCTTTTATTCAGTAGGCAAGCCACTACTGTGATCAGCACTGGTCAGAATTAGGATGGACCTCACGCTGTGTCAAATGCAACTTGTTAGTTCTAAAGCTACCATGTCCTACTGCTTCTATGAAAAGTGACACTGATTTAACTTATAACACTATGTGTTACTAATTAAAATGCCTTTTGATTAGAATGTTATTTCAGTGGTTGAGCTTAAGGTCACACCAAAGTGTCCAGTAACTGGGAAGGGGGTCCTCACTTGGTAGATTTTGATACACTATAAGGACAGAAGTATTGGGACACACCTCTTAATCATAGAATTCAGGTGTTTCATTCAGACCCATTTCCACAGGTGTATAAAATCAAGCACCCAGCCATGCAGTCAGGTTTTTAAACGTTTATGAAAGAATGTGTCATTCTGAGGAGCCCGGTGAATTTAAACGTGGTACTGTCAAAGGATGCTATCTTAGCAGTAAGTTAGTTCGTGAAATTTCTTCCCTGCTAGATATTCCATGGCCAACTGTAAATGTGTTATTGCAAAATGGAATCAATGAAGAACAACAGAAATTCGGGCCAAGAAGCGGCAGACCAGGTAAAATAGCAGAGCAGGTCGCCAAGTGCTGAGGCGCGTAGAGCATAAGTCACCAATGTTCTGTTGACTCAGTAACTGCAGAGTTCCAAACTTCCTCTGGCAGTAACCCCAGCTCAAAAATTGTGCACTGGGAACATGGAATGGGCGTCCATTTCCGAGCAGCTGCATGCAAGCCTCGCATCACCGAGCGCAGTGCCAAGCGTTGGATGCAGTGGTGCAAAGCGCGCCACCACTGGGCTGTGGAGCAGTGGAAGTGTGTTGTGGAGTGATGAATCACACCTGGCAGGACTGATGGACAAGTGCAAAAAAAAAAGAAACTTAGTTGGCCAGTGGAGCTAAGATGGTCAATTTTTGCTTGTTACAGTGAGTCTTGGTGCTTAGATGTAAGCATTAGATCCCTTAGCGGCAGGCCAACACCATATGCTTGTCACGTTCAGGTTCACAGCTGGCTTGGATGCTAAGTGATACTGATCAATCTGAGATTATTGATTTCACAACAAGCAAGCCCTTGCTACCAGGGTTAACTGATGAGATCTGCTGGGTACATTCAAAAGTGTATAATATGGATAGGAAATCTAATGTGAAGGTTCCCCAACACGGCTATTACAACATGGTGCCAGCGCATAATGTTCTATAGGTCCCAATTTATTGTCGTCCTTCCATCTGTCATCCTGAATGATGGTGTGAATTTTTTTGCCAGATCAATATACATACAGAAGTCAGGGAGAGTCCAGGCAGATAATTGTTTTACCAGTTTCATGTCAGAACTTTCTGCTGTCAGTGACAACTTCACTCTCTGTAATATAGTTTTGCCTCATAGAGATTTTTGCCTTTTCTCTCTGCTGCCCAGTCACTTCTCTCTCTTTCCCTCTCTCCTTCACTCCCTTCCCCTCTTTGTTATTTAGGTGCCTCTCCCGCCCCAGCTATGGCCTTGACTCCAGGCAGTTCCATATCCAGCCGAGGGGTTTCTCCTACTCCTCCCCCATCCTCCAACCCCTTTGGTGCAGCCCCAATGGCGTCCATCTCTCCCCAGACCTCCTCACTAGGCCTTAGCCAGCTCCGCACCAGCCCTGTACCGCCCAACTCCATGTTGGGGACCCCTCCGACTCTGGGAATGGTCCAGCCCGGGATGGCAATGCCTGCAATGGGAGTTCAGATGACACCCCCACAGATGGGTCTGGGGGTGGTACAGTCCAGCCCTGTGGGCATTCCCTATGGAGGAATCTCTCCCATGGCCCCACCGGGAGCTACCATTCTCATGGGTGCAGGAGTACCAGGGCAGCCACAATTGATTTTGGGTGGGGGCACAGGGGGCGGTGGAGTAATGGGAGCCAGTGGAGCCGTGGGTGGGGGGGCAGCCACAGGAGGAAGCACTAATCCTTTTCTTCTCTAAGAAAATTCACCACTTTCCTGGTTAACACAATTTGTGTCGGAATAAAATGTGTGTACAACTCTATATTTAAAACAAGAAAACAAAATTGGATTGATTTCTCGTATTTCCGGAAAGCATTTCAATTTATTTTCAAAATGGAGGGGAGGGGCAGTGAAATGTATTTATTTGTTTTTTTCTTCATTTAAATGTTTTGCCCCTAGTTCTTTATGAAATAACTACAGAAGGATACGGGAGGGAACATTAATCAAGTGAAATCAGTATAAACTAGTATTACTGCACTGGACAGAGGGGGAGGGGTTAGCTTGGCCAATAGCAAGCTGATTTCACTGAAACTTGGAGTTCCCCTTGCTCACATTTAGCCATGACTGAAAAGAAACCATAAACCAGTCAGGCTGAAAGGCCATGTTAACATTTCTAACAAAATCTGGTCGAATCACAGAGTAGATGTTCTCTTTTTAATTTAATCTAATGTAATTTATTTTTTATCATAAATTTCCATTCTGGGAACAAGGAAAAAAAAATCAGATTTATAAATGTAATTCAATGAAATGCTGAACTTTTTTGAGAATTGACAGTAATTCAAACATTCATTGAACTGGTGTGGGGGAAAGTGGACATTTGTATGTGTGGGTGGGTGAGAGCGTGTGTTTGTGCATGTGTGCGTGCGTGTGTGTGCCTGCCTGTCAGCCTGTTTGAGCTGTATCTGTGTCCTCAGACCTTTTCCATTTCCTTGGTCTTATTGTCACAGTTGAGGGTTGCAGTTGGAAGACACATGTAATGTACAATTTTTCTGGGTTTTTTTGGTCACTTTTTTTCCAGTGCTTGTTAATGCTGGGATTAAAATGAGATATTAAAAGAGTCTTTGTTTCAACTGACTTAATTTTTTTTAATCAAAGCATTAGCTTCTTGTTCTGTGGTTTTCCTACCTTCCCTCTCATACGCTGTAACACACGGGTCAGAAAACTAAAGATATAGAAACTGATGCTTTGATGTTATCTCAATGAATAAAATATTATTTGGAGACCGAGATGATCCACACAGTTATTTTTAATTATATGTTTGATGATTGTTATTTTATATTAAGATATATTTCTTGGGTCAAATTTGTGTGGCATCAACTGTGAACATGCATATTTGAAAACCAGAATGGGGGAGAAATAAATCAAAAATAAAAACATAGCAGTTGAAATATTTTTTTTAATATTGTCTGAACTGAATTCTTGTGCATGCCCATTCATCCAATTATACTGCCAATACAAGGCTAACAATTCTTCACTAATATCCCCAGTTCGTGTACTGTATCCATTTCCCATAACTTCGAATTAAGTACAGGATCAACGTGAGCCCAGAAGCATAGAGAATAGCCTATATTGGACGCCAGTCTATCCTGCTAGCACTCTCAACCATTTAAAATTGGTTAAAAGTAATACTGATCCAGTCCTTGTTTTTGCTCCATCCCAGCTCTTAGTCCATCTGAACCGAACAAGCAACCAAAACCAATACCTAGTATAGGTGTGTTTGGAACTGGGAGGGACCAAACCTGTGGACTGTCTGGGGGTCCCTGACGACTGGGCTGAGAAACACGACAGTATGCAATACAAGAACAATGGTATTAGAGCAGTATCATTTGCAGAATTATTGTCATTAAATTCATACATTTTTAAAAGTAATTACATAGTTATATAGAAAAAAACTTATTTTTCAGAGAATCAAATGCTGATTTTATCAGAATCATTTTCACTGTTAAATTTAATCACTGTACCAAACACTAGACATTTATGTTAAATGAAACAATCAGTTTACTTGGTAAGAAAACCTACAGCTTGGACCTTAGTGAAGATCCTCAATAGATCATTAGTGTGTTTTTGAAGCTTGCACGGGGCTTCCTATTGAAACATTAACTCATTATATTTAGATGTACCCAGACTCTCATGCCTTCATTTGTGATGTTACCCTCTCCACTCACATAAAACACTAAATTCATACCATATCTGAAGTGTTCCACTCATCTATGAAAATATTAATTGTAATTAATAAAATAAAGCATAAGGAGATTAGGTACCTGCCATGCCTCTAAGTTTTATTGGAATAAAGTAATTAAAAATGTACTGAATAGATAAAACATTAGTTAAGGTTAAAACCTAGTGGAAAACGGTACTGCAAAGTTAATACAACATAATGCGTAAAAGTAATATATACAAGAAGTTAAACCCTCTGCCCTTACAGA
This sequence comes from Pollimyrus isidori, assembly GCA_019775955.2. Taxonomy (NCBI): domain Eukaryota; kingdom Metazoa; phylum Chordata; class Actinopteri; order Osteoglossiformes; family Mormyridae; genus Pollimyrus; species Pollimyrus isidori. Next base: position 2,398,360 of record JABFDZ020000138.1, on the reverse strand, counting down.
CCTAAGTAATATTTGTGGTAGTGACAATTGGTCTCATATTTTTCTTTTCTTCTCGGTATTGTGTGTTGACACTGGTGAACCTGCTGGCAGTTCGCAGTATCTAGTAAAGTTCAAAAACCTGTTTTCCTCAAACAATGAGCGAATCCCAGTCAAAGTCATCCTGGATCTCTTCGCTGTTGCTATGGAGATTCCTTAACGGAGGTCGGCTTCTGGGGGTCATAGGCTGAGGCTGGACAGGCACTGGGAGGCGAGGCAAGAGGGCCGGATAAGTAACGCTGCACCCCTTTTTGAGCTTTGAAGTAACTGATTGTATAGTAGGATTTTAAAATGGACCTTTCAATAGCCTGGGGCTTACAGAACCCTTTAGCTGGGATTCTGCTTCTAGTATAGGGTAAAATCACATATAACAGCTATGCTAACATCCAATGAAATACTTACTGTTGGATGCAAGAGGTGTGTTATCACTGGGCTGGGTCATGGGCATCCTCTGTGGGATGTGGTGTGAGGAAACGGCCCTCTTGGGAGGCAGTGGATGGAGGTTATTGGTGGGAGCAGACAGTAATGGAGAAGCAGTCAGAGGAGAAGGGTGGCTGAGTATGGGGTGGACTGCAGAGGGTGCTGTGGGGTGTGGGCTGGAAGCAGAGCCAATCAGGCCTTTCTGGGTGAAGAAGCGGTTCAGCGAATCACAGAGGGACGTGAAGAGGACTGGATCCAACGCCCAGTCACAGACCTCTGCCTGACGCATGCTTTCCACCAGGTCTGAAATGAAATGACCATCACTATAACAGCTACCTTTAGCCCGACGTAACTTCATAATTTGGCTTTTTTCATCCATAGTCAAACCATGTCCCTGACAAGTAAATGATTTTTATGTGCACTTAGCATGTACTAGCACAACAATCATCTTCATAATACCAAAGCACAAAGTGACTAATTGGGGTCATATATAAGTCATTGTTTCTAACTGGAGTAATACAAAAGTCAGTGTTACTGATGGGGGGGGGGTAATAGAAAGGTCATTGCTACTAACTGAGGTAATATTTAAGGTCATTGTTTTTAACTGGGGTAATACAAAGATCAATGTTACTAACCAGGGTAACATGAAAGGTTAATGGGCTTCATTCACCAATATTTTCCTAAGAATTCTCTTAAATTTGTTCCTACGAAATGTGTTAAGAACAACCTATGTTGGATTCATGACGTATTCTTAAGTAGTAGAATTGTTTGCACCTTTGTTCTTAAGAATGGTGAATCCCACGTCTTCGTAACAGAAAGCGCATGCCAGTTTGTCCTAATTAATATAGGGAAACACCCTGCAATTTCCCATATAAGGGCATGAGACTGTAGGACCCTGTGCACGGAATGGCGAAGAGGCACACAGCTGAAGTAGAAGTATTAATACAGTAAAATCCCATTATAGTGGACTTGCTTATAACGGACTATCGTCTATAATGGACGAGGCCCGCTGGTCCTGGCCATGCTGCTTTAAGAACATGCAGAAAAAGCATCGGATATAGCGGATTGGCATAATGACGGAATTTCATTTATAAAGGGCAAAGAATTTGGTCCCCGGGGCCGCTTTTAGCGGACATGCAGGCTCTGTCTACAAGGCATGTGGCGTGCCGGTTATATCCAGAGCAGATACGTAATCAGGATTATTAATAGTCACACATCTACTCAGGTAAATCTGGTTTATTACCTGTATAATATAATAATCTATACCACAAGCATGTCTGCTGGGGTGTGGCATAAGTAAATGGTGTTCTGTAGTTGTGTTCTGGGCATCCAGCAACTCTGGATATAACGGACCTTAAACTGTTTTGGCCGGTCCCTTGAAGTCCATTATAACTGGATTTTACTGTACAGGAGGTAAATGCAAATAAACACACATGTTATTTAGTAGCGTAACCAGTGGATATAAAACTCCCAAGAAAGCTGATACATGGAGAGATATCACCCTCTCTGTGAGCGCTGTGTGCCAAATAAATCGAAATGATCTTCAAACATGTATTCCTTTCTCAGAGCATGATTGGCAAGCTCTTCAAGAAGTAACAGAAGTGCCCTTTTGATAGCAAGGCCAATGCGCAGAAACAGACCTATTTATAATCCGCATGATCACTGTTACTACCATGAAAATAATTTTTACACTTTAAAATATTTTTGTACATTTTACTTTTATAAATTATTCAAATACTATCATTTTAGAATGAACAAAACTGCTATAACCGATTATTTTGAACAAACTGTCATTACTCAAATGTGCGTGCGAATGGTCTTGAGTGTGCTTGAACGTTGAGAGATTACGTTCTTAGCTAAGAACAAATTCAAATAAGAAAATATTGGTGAAAAAGTGCGTACATGGGGTTTAAGAACAAATTTGTTCATAAGAACGCTTAGTGGATGAGGCCCAATGTTAATAACCAGGGTAACATGAAAGGTCAATGTTACTAACCAGGGTAACATGAAAGGTCAATATTAGACCAGTCCAGACTGCTGGCAATTCGGAAGCTCTCCTTTAAGGAATCTGTAGTACTAAACCAGTCTGTTGGTAATACTGAAAGACAAAAACAGTTGGTCAGAATACAGTTGATTAATAGCTGCAGAACTGCAGGAAACACTGACGTAGTTACCATGTCCGGTCTCGGGTGGGCACTGGCGTGGTGTCAGTGGCTGCAGGGTCGGAGTATGCAGGGGTGTGAGGTCACCAGACAGCCCAGTGAAAAGACCAGTGTCCGCTAAGAGGGGTTGGGGGAAAGAGGCTATGAAAGCAGCAGACACGGACCTCCATGGCGAACAAGTCAGCGGCAGCACTAATGAGCGGCGGCTTACGCTGGGATCCGGCTCTCTCTCTCACTGTCCTGCAGAGGGACTGGAATGAGCTGTAAAGGTCTTCAAAGTCGAGGCTGGCAAAGGGAACTCGACGAGAGGTGTCGGTGGGGTGATGCGGCAGGACAGAGGCGGCCGGTACGGGGGGTGGCAGAGGCGGGGGGCGTTTCTGCATCAACGTTAATTAGACTTGCTTCAAGTCAGTCATGAATTATAACAAATTACATATTAGAAGAAGACATGTAGAAAATATAGATGACAGCTGAATATTCAAACCTAAACAAATGGCCTCAGTGATCAGGTCACACTGAACTGGCTCTCCCCTGCCCTGTCTCCCCACTATCCATTTAACCTGGCCTATGATGGTCTGATAGATCTCATTTCACTATACCTTACACGCAGGGGGACGGGACAATTCAGCTGTGGGAGCTGGTGCGGTATTTCCTGTCTGTTTCACTTTCCCTTCCTCTTGCACAGCACTGTGGGAAGACTGAGAGCACACAAGGGGTGCTTTAATATTCAAGGAAAGCAATTCTTGCTGCATCGGTCTGTCGTGTTGAAGAAGGAGCTGAGCCAAAAGGCAAAGCTCTTGATTTACCAGTCGATCTATGTTCCTACCCTCACCTATGGTCACGAGCTGTGGGTAGTGACCGAAAGAACAAGATCGCGAGTACAAGCGGCCAAAATGAGTTTCCTCTGCAGGGTGGCTGGGCTCTCCCTTAGAGACAGGGTGAGGAGCTCGGTCAATCGGGAGGGACTCAGAGTAGAGCCGCTGCTCCTCCGCATTGAGAGGAGACAGATGAGGTGGCTCGGGCATCAGGTTAGGATGCCTCCTGGACGCCTCCCTGGGGAGGTGTTCCGGGCATGTCCTACTGGGAGGAGGCCCCCGGGGTAGACCCAGGACACGCTGGAGGGACTATGTCTCTCGGCTGGCCTGGGAACGCCTCGGAATTCCCCCCAGAGGAGCTGGAGGAAGTAGCCGGGGAGAGGGAAGTCTGGGTTTCCCTGCTAAGACTGCTGCCCCTGCGACCCAATCTTGGACAAGCGGAAGATTCCATCAGACCCTGATGGAAGAAGAAGCCTATTGTGACGCAGGCTGCTTCTAGGCTCAAAGTTTGTAAGACTGCAGTACGGAAGAACAAGGTGAAGCAGGAGACCCTGGCAATGAGTATAAACTAGCCAGGTAGAGGGCAGAAGTGACTTCCTGATGAGTGAGATGACTGTCAACTTAAAAGGAATGGAAAACATTAAGTGTGGATGTGTAGTGGACTGCTAGTGCAGTTCGTATTAGGCTTCTAGAAACAGGGCTGAAGACCCATAAAGCAAGGAAGAAGCCCTTCAACACTGAGAAACAGGGAAGAAACAAGCTGCAATTTGCAAAAAAAAATTTCAAATAAACACCCATAAATTGAGATATGAGTGACACAAAAAAATGCATGTGCATTTCCCTGGGAAAAGACTGTACACCTTACAATGACTCAAAATAAACAACCAGAAGTCAATGACTCTTGTAGCCTGATTCATGACTTAATGGAATCTGCTTTTTTACTAACTGTCTTTCAATGTCGCTTTTAAAAACAATCATGTGGAACGTAGGTAAAATAATGTACGGCTGGCAGTCTCCGTGTCTGCTTAGACTTGCCTGCCTGCCTGCCTGTGATCTAAGACTTCCTTCAAAAGTTGACGCTGACACCCTCAGCTCAGATAAAATGATAACAACGAGGAAAAATGAATTACCGTTTTTTCATCTGCAGGACATGGGCGCTTGTTTGCACTGGAGGGAGAGTATGTTATTTGTTCTAGGGGTCCATCCATTGTCCAATACGACCCCTGGAAAACCAGAAAAGAACTAAAGTAGGAAGTACCACTTTTTCCACACAGGAACACTTTAAATATATTTTTAAATATATTTTTCCAAACAATATACATACTGCACATACACACATGATACATACTAATATATAGTTAAGCAACCTAAGTAAAAACTAAGCACAGACAGACTGCCTTTATTGATACCAAGTTGGAAATTTTGATGTTGTCACCTTTCCAGGGTCTCCGGGGGGCCGTGGAACTTTCCGGAAGCATTTATTAAGTGACAGATTATGACGAATAGAATTCTGCGTGAATGAAACAAGTTTTTTTTTTTTTTTAATGCACAGCTCATGGCATTCTAACAGATAAATACAGAAAAACTTAGTGAAAAGTTATCCTTGTGAAAAGTATATCCTTAATTGCCACCATAATGATATCAGCTTACCTTCCAACCTCGTCCAGCCCTGCTGTAGTAGGGGAACTGCTCGCTGATCCAGGTGTATATGTCATTCAGGCTGAGCTTCCTATCTGGAGCTGCTCCGATAGCCATAGAAATGAGGGTGGCATAGCTGTGGGGGGGCTTTCCTTTCATGCCAGGTGGAGAAGACAACGCAACCTGAAGTTCAGACTCTCTCCCCCGCTGCCTCTTTCCTCCCCGGTCTCCACTCTCTTTCCCAGAACGCAGGCTGCTCATACCCAGTGTGGGCAGCCAGTCAATGCTGGTCAGACTGGAGTCCAACTCTGAAGTCATGGTCTGCAGAGGAAAATGCACTGGAAGTAGCCTGGGGAAGCACACATGTGCCATAAACACGCAGGGCTACATCGTTATTTCTTTAAATGTAAATATGAATAAGTGACTCACCTTTCCTGCTTGTCAACAGGCTGCAGGCCTACAGCAGTATAAAGTTTTTACTGCACTCATCAGCTGTCGCGTTGAGGTTGTGAGCGTTGCCGTGGTCTCCCCCCTCCCTCATCTCTTTCCCCTCCACAGCCCCAGGGTCTTCCGTGAGCCCCCTCACTTGTTCTCGTTTATCTACTACTTTAGTTCGGAGAAGAAGAAAAAAAAAACAGGACAAAAGCTTGCTTCCTCTTCTCTCCCTTTCCCCCTCCCTCTTCTTCTGCCTCTGACATCACTTACTGCTCCTCCCTTGTGACATCACATCCACCCCTCCCACAGTGACACACCCCTATTTCTTCACCCCTCTGCTCTCCTAATGTATCTTAAAGGTACAGCATTACAGAAGTGCTGAGAGAGCTAATAACTGTTCCTTCCAGCATTACAATTATTATTAATCTCTGCTCATATTAAAACTGGAAACCTGTGTAAAGTTTATCATGACATCGCCAGCAGAAAAGGAAGTACTGAAGCCATAACCAAAAGTTCCATGCATAACCCACTTATTAAAAAGACAAACAGAAGGTTAATAGCATTTTATTTATTCATAATTGCTTTACAATTTCATTGTGATATTGAATGGAGGTTTCCTTCATAAGCGTCCCTGGGACGTGACTGCATCCACTTTTGGTTTCCCTCCTCTCTAAACAGGACTGAAGAGAGCCAGGAGGCCGGTGTCGGGAGATGGGTGTGTCAGAAGCTTCTGGATCTGAAGGAAGTGTCAAAACATTTAGAGATTAAAACAGCATGTACATCCAGCACTTACCAATCGGCACCCAATACTTACTATATATGGAAAGATAGCTTATATACTTTTTATGTATGATAATTTTTCTGGTGGAATCCTGATATTAAAATTATGAGTATCTGCTGATACGGATGCTAATCTAATGTTTTCCCCCCATTATCAACTACCAAGCATTAAATAAGAAATTTCTATCGGTACTTTTCAATTAACATGGCAAACTGTCCACATTTAGTGTTGTATAGTAGCAGCATCGATTGAGTTTGCTAAGAATAATATAAAATATAATGACCATGATGTTCAAACTACAGCTACGCCACAGAAAGAAAAACCAGATATATACGAATCTGATTCTCTGTTTTATTCAGTAAGAACTTTCACATAAATGAACAGAAATATTTCTTAAAGTGCAAAGTGTGAAATCTGTTGCCAAAATAATATATTAAAGAAATTGATCATGAAAATATCATTGTATGGGGTGCTCTAGTCAAAAGGTCCACGTACACTACATGGACAAAAGTATGTAAATCACTGAATTCAGGGGTTTCATTCAGACCCATTGCTACAGGTGTATAAGCATCTAGCCATGCAGTCAGGTTGGATCATTCTGAAGAGCTCAGTGAATTCAAATGTGGTACCATCATAGGATACCACCTATATGCAATAAATCATTTTTTTTCTGGTCAAGTGTATGTGGTATTATTGCAAAGTGGAGGTGATGCCAGGAGAATGTTACCTGTCTGACTGCATTGTGCCAACTGAAAAGTTTGGTGGAGGAGGGATAATGGTTTGGGGATGTTTTTCATGGGTTGGGCTGGGCCTCTTAGTTCCAGTGAAGGATGGCAAGACATTTCTAAAATGTCTTTCCTGCATAGCAAGACATGTTGGACAATTCTATGCTTCCAACTTAATCTAAACAGTTTTGGGAAGGCCCTTTTCTGTGGAAGAACTGGCCACACAGAGTCCTGAACTCCCCACATCAAACACCTTTTGGATGAACTAGAATGAAGATTATGAACCAAGCCTTCACATCCAACATCAGTGCCTGACTTCACAAATGCTCTTCTGGATGAATGGGTAAAAATTCACATAGATACACTCCACAGACTTGTGGAAAGCCTTCCCAGGAAAGCGCAAGCTGAATCCTTTAATTCCTTTAAATCAGAGCTAGATAAGTTTTTAACCACTCTGAGGTATTAGTTAAGTTCTCCCCAAGCAAGCTTAATGGGCCAAATGGCCTCCTCTCGTTTGTATAGTGCTTATGTTCTTAAGTGGTAGTTGTTATTGCAGCAAAGGAGGAACCAACTCCTTATTGATGTCTATGGACTTAGAATGCAATATCACAAAAGTTCCTGTAGGTGTTACAGACGGGTGTCTCAAATTTTTTGTCCATTTAGTGCAAGTATCCAGTGTAAACTATACGATGGAGCGCAGATTACAATTTAAAGTATCAATTAATGAAACGTTATAAAGAATACAAGCCTAAAGAATCTGATTTGTATAAATGTTATTGCGTTGAGGCTTAAGAAAAATCAGCACTAGCCTTACAAACATTGTACTCATACAGTAACCCTGACACAATCGTGCCTTTGACATTCACGGTACTGGTTTTTCGTGAGTTTGTCTGTGAATGATTAAACAGGAATATTTTTAGAGTATGCCAAAAGATCACAGAAACTCGCAAAGGACACATAAGCCAAAAACTATTGAAAAGGTTTTTGATCACATAAAATCATCTATATTAGTAATATATCATTTTTGTCAGTGTACAGTCGTACTGTAACATTATACACTGTGGCTAGGGTATGCCGCACATCCTTGTCATGGTAACCAGCCTCAAATATCATGCAGCTCCATGCTGTCATAGTCAGCAGAGATGCGTTAGTGGAATAGCCATCACTGGAATAAAAGACATTGTGTGATTTCTCAGACTAGATCTGTCTCTGATGGAAAATCAGATCAGTTTATTACTCCCCCAGCATTTTATTGCTGGTAATAGCCCAATAACATTAGTGGGTATCGGAGTGGTACCATCTCTGCTTGACACTCATTAAGAATGGACGCCAGGGTAGAGGAGTCCATACCTCTTTGAAATTGGGGTGCCTGGCATCTTGCACAAGCTGCAGGATGACCCCTTCAGTGGTGGTGAGGTACGCTCCACTCTGCTTCAGGCGGGACAGGGCAAACAGGCGGTCTGTCTGACTGGGAGCGGTCATGTGTAAATGAGTCAGAATCGGTTATCTTGGTCATGGATGCTGACATGCACGAGGAATTTATACGGGTGAAATGACATACATACAGAATATAAACACACAGATAAGACAAAACAATTGCCTTATAGTCAGGCTGAGATATACAGTAGAATGCCCAAAATGTGCAAGAGTGCATGTACGTGCAAGAAATGTTGGAATAAATACAATATACACAATACAATGCAGTGTAGTGCAGTGAGTCACTTACAATGATGAGTTGCCGTGCGGTAACGGGTTATGGGGGTAATAGTGGAACTGAAATGTACTTGCATTAACCAGTCTGTACTCAAAGACATCAGCATGGCATATTAACAAGAAGATAAATCTGTTTATGGGATACCTTCTAGAGGAAACAGCATCTGCCACGATGTGAACCTCCATGCCTTGTTCTAACAAGTCAAAGGTTGTGCACTGACAGGGGGCAAAAAAAAAATTGTGTGATCATTGTGCATAATTTTCATTATATTGATTACAGCTTATCAGTAAAGCAGAATATCAGAAAGTGACAATGGATGCTTTTTTCAGTCTTACTGCAATGCAGGCCTGAGCCTCAATCCCACACAAGATGGCCTTTTTGGGAGATCTGAGGGCCAACAGTTCCTTAATAACCCCTTCGGTGATCATGGAGAATTGAGTTTTGGAATGAGCCGTCAGGTCTGCTGCCCCCAGCTCAGGCACGGTGGGTCCCAGTCCCTTGGGGTACTGCTCTGTAAGGATGCTAGGGATGCCCAGGATTCGAGACGCCTAAGAAGGAATGAGGGCTGGAAAAGTGGCTTCTATAACCCGTGACTGTCCAACTTCACTTGTAGATGCCAAAAAGAAACACTTTCTAGGTCTTATTGCTCATTAGTATCATTTTGCGGAGGATATCACACTGTTATATATGTATCACTTTTTAAATTTATTTACAGGAACATGAGGGACAAAAGCGCGTACCTGTAAGAGCCGGGCCGCATTGCTCACAATGCTGCCAAAATACACAATGTTAGTCCTGAACTTCTCCTGCATGTCACACAGCAGCAGTACGGTGTCCCTTGTCATAAGTCTGCCGACTGCCGCCACTAAAAGACAAGCAGAGTATTTCATTGTCAGATGTGGAGAAGTGAAAGAACTGGGAGGCCGGCAGAAGGAAATTACCGACCAACTGTGCCCTATGTTTCGAGGATTTCTGTAAAACTGTAACTTAACTACAACCTGAATTGCTAGTTTACAGACGTCATTACCTTACAACCTTGGGAAAATATCTGACAATTTTAAAATTCCGAAATGATACCCAAGGTGAGTTATAAAAACAGACCAATGCAACTCACGTCTTTCACGGCATCAGAGTTCAGACATATCTATGCCAGTTGGTAAAAATATCTCCCCCAATTACTAGTGATTAAAGATAGTCAATCAAAATGCAAGGTAAATTTAGAAATGAACTAGTACCAAGTATAATCCTGATAGCTGGATATTAGAATAACCAGACGCCTCACACACGATGGGGAAATATTTGGTGGAAAGAAAAAATGCGTCCACATTAAGCAAGTACTGCATCATACTTTCGTATAGTAAGTATACTTGAATTGGACTAATGGACTAAACTGTCAGCAAAAACTAACAAGTCCACAGCACCCTGGCAAAGCATTCAACCAAATCACTTACTGCTTCTGAACCACGCAGACAGCAAGCTGACAATTGGTCGGAGAGCAGACGTTTCACAGATCTAACCAAATGGAGTGACAGTATTGCGTAATTTCTGAGCCAATCGATACAAGCTACCGAAAGACTGACGGTAACTTAAACCAATAAATTTTTCACCGACTACCAACCACGAACCAATTCCGTATGAGCAAATTGTGACGCAACGTTTGATTTGCCCATCATCTGTAAATGGCCTGTACGGTCCCGCCTCCGGCGAATCTGCTAACGCAGACAAATAGCAGGTTTTTACCTATATTCTGCTAACATGTCGGAAGCTGGCGATTCACCTACAGACAATCCCAAAGATGAGCCTTCAGCTGTGCAGTCTCCTCCCGAAGACATCGGCTCAAATGAAGAGAAGAAGAAAAGTAAAATACTAACCGGAGATCATTATCAAGGAATACATTTAGTTGTACTTGTACATATGAATGGTATTGCTTTTAGAATTTTGTACTTCCGCAAATGATTCGGAGGAATTTGACAGACGGCTGTTTTAACCATCGGCAATCGCACATGTGAAGATATTAGCCTGTCAGTGATGTTGACGTACCTCTTGGGAGGTACCTAATGGTGTTGTACCTATGGATACTGGGCTAGCCCTTGGTCTGTGATTCACTTTTCAGTGGTTATGTCTTTCACTCTTTGTATCTTTACAGTAAGTGCTAATAGCACTTCGGGCATGTTTGACTGAAATGACGGAATTTTAATCTCACGTTGAGCGTCAGTGAAACTTCGGTTGTTACCGTAAACCAGCCAACAGTTGCCATACCTGTATGCGATCAGATACCAGTACCGTAGAATGCACTTAAACGCCAAGACACGACCCACTTACTGACCCCTCACACTTTCCCCGCTACAGCAAGACTAAGGGTTTGTAGGCATGCTTCGGGTCATTAATGTGCTCTTGTGTTCACACACACACATATATGTGTATATATATATGTATATGTATGTATATATTGATATATTGGGCCCCTCTGATATCCTTGTAACAGTTCTTCATGATATCTACAACTTTTTCTTTATCGTTTGTTCATTAACTATACGTGCTTTATATTAACCCGTCCATCTCTGATGTTCCAGTCGATGTTCTTTTGAAGGCAGTAGGTGACACTCCTATCATGAAGACCAAGAAGTGGGCAGTAGAACGAGGGAGAACCGTGCAGTCGCTGTCCCTTTTCATCTCTCGCTTCCTCAAACTAGAACCTAGTGAGCAACTGGTAAGGACACCCAATATGTGAGGCACCCATCAGCGTTCTTTTTGGCTGTGCTCGGACATCACACGCTTCGTATCTACAAGTTTGATCATTTCATTTCTTTGTTTTTTCTAGTTTATTTACGTCAATCAGTCTTTCGCTCCTTCTCCTGACCAGGAAGTCGGTGTCCTCTTTGAAGTAAGTGCTTTTTAAATTTCAGGATGAACAAATAAATAATTATGGATGAATTAATATTTGATTGAAACACTGTCAGCAGTATAAATAAGAGATTATTGCTTAAGAAATAATTGCTGTAATTCCACTATTATATCTGCGAAAACGTGGCTGTGGTTATATTTATGCAAGTCTATGTTCATCTTTCAGTTGAAAGACTGATCCCTGAGTGTGTAATCGTGCAGTGTCACACGTGTTATGTCACTGGGCTTTTGTGTATCCTTCCTGGAATCTTCTTCCTCCTCCACACTGTGTCAGGTCTGTTTAGATATTGGGTGCAGAGACCACTCTGAAAGACACATTGTCTCAATCTTTCTTAATGACAATCTATACAGGTTTTACTGGGAAATTACTCAATTTCATAGGAAGTATGGTGATTTAGTAGCTCTCTGTTCCCATGCACTGTTTGCTAGTTGAATGAGGTATTTCAGCTTGCTGACAACTTCTCCTTTAGTGGTATTGTGCTGTTAGTTGTGCATCAGTGTCAGACCAACATATGTAATGTTCTGAAGTCAGACAGGCTCTATTTACTACTTACAGTCATGCCCTCAGATTTTTATTTAGCGTACTGGAGTTTTTTGACTGCTATTGTATCAGCTGGTTGGTATTAGTGTGTGTGTGTGTGTGTGTGTGTGTGTGTGTGTGTGTGTGTGTGTGTGTGGGGGGGGGGGTTCTATGTGGTTAATGGGCATCCAGTGCAAGTCACTCTGCTTTTTTTACTGAGTAAGTGGTTCCTGAAGATGGATTAATGTTGGTTCTGTGGACCTTCTTTCAGGTTTTCACATGATTCAGTCAGTAGGTAGGACTTGAAGTGAACATTTTCCTTGCCAGTGTCTATCCATCTGCTAGTCCTGCCATTTTTATCCCTACTGTTCATGTTTGCCACTCGCTCACTCTGTTGCAGTGCTTTGGCAGTGATGGGAAGCTGGTTCTGCATTACTGCAAGTCTCAGGCTTGGGGATGAAGTTACCGCTCCCGATTTGGCGTTCTCTGGCCAACACGCACAGCACTTCTCAGAAACACCTTTGCTCACAAGCTGTTGCTTTTATTGTTGATGTTGTAATATTTTTTGTACATAACTCACTGTAAATAAATAGAATTTCCTGTTTGCTTCTGCTCTTCTGGTTTTTATTATTAAAGTTGGTATTATGTTTTAACTGCTGATGTGTGACAGACAGTAATTTCAGTGACTGTACTGGATGTGGTGACTAAATAAAATAATAGCCTGGTTTCTTGGTCTATTATGTCACTTTAGAGGGATTGTGTGTGTGTGTGTGACTGTCTGTGTGTCTGTACATACACAGGAGCCTAAGGGGGGCGTGTTTATGTTTATGCAGCAGGGTGGGGGAGGGAGAGGGTAATAGAAGACCAGTAGATGGACTAGGGGGGATTATGTGAAATCTGATTGGATTTGTGGCACAAATTCCTGAGAAACAGAGGAGATCTAAAGAGTCATACAAAGAGAGAAGGTGAAGACCTGGAGGGGAGAAACCGGACTGGCAAGGTGAGTTATTCGTTTTAGGTGTAATTTAAAAGAGGGGGGGGTGAACGAAACGAAAGCAGAAGAACCCAAAGGGTTCGCAAAAGTATTACTCTAACTGTTAGAATATACAACTGAATGACACTGTGAGGAAAAACTGGTACATGTTTCAGTTAAAGCAGTCAGCTATTATTGATTTTAGTGAACTGGTGCATTTTATTTATTATAAATGCTATATTGAACTACTGTTGATTTTATTTGCTTTATAATAGGAAAAAAGTCCATTTTGCACAACAGTAAAACAATTCTGGAACATTTATTGATTATTTTATATGTATAACACTTATTATACAATTATTATTTTCATGGTAAAATTACATATGGATTTATTATGGAATAATGCCGTAAGTGCATGCACAGTGGTGTGACTGAAGGTACAGCTTAAAGCTATCAATGCCTTGTATAGCCCTTATGAAGTGGTATTTGCAAGTGCAATGAAGTCAGAAGAGAAGTAATTGAGTCAGATGAGATTCTCATACCACTACAAGTTTTTGAATAAGTGAAAATACAGGATATTAATTAATCCAATTTCCTCCTCTTAATAACATCATATGGAATCTGTGTGGTAAAACTACAATGTTGCACTGATTAGACTGATACCCTTTCATCCACCAGAATCAATATTTCACCTGAACACTATTCAATGTGATTATTTCCTCTTTTAAGTATTCACTGGATATTTCAAGATTAGTAATTGGATCAATTCTCTTGTCTATTTTGTATTGTATTCCATTGGTTTCAAACAGACAGAGGAAAAACAAGCAGAAGAGTGAAATGGTGCAAAGTCGCCTCATGTAGCCAGATTATAAGGGATGAGTACAGATTACGAGATGAGACAGAGGTAGCCTGAGTGATTGAGCTTTAATTCCACCGAAACGGTAATCCGCAATCTTTTATGATTTTTATAACTTTGAGAGAATGGGGACGGAAGAAAAGTGAATATGATTCCTTCTTTTTTAACAGCTACTGTATACTGGGAATGTGTATTTTCTTCCTATTTCATCTGAATCCCTCAGTTTTTATAATGTTATTGCCTGAGGTAGATCCATTGAGGACAGGGCTTGCCGTTGAAATGCTCATATTTATATTACAATCAGGTACTTGATTAATAAATAAAAATGATCTGTAGAACAAAATGCCTACCTGTGTCTGATTTTTATCAAGACATGCTTATAGGACAGCTGGAAACTTAATGATACTGCCACCCACATTGATCATTTTCAAAATTCCACTTAGCATTCCCCATTAGTTGATATAGCCTGTTCTGGGAATTATTTTTTAATAGATTTGCTGTTATTGACAGAGAGGGATTGTCTTTCTCCACTCTCTGTGCACTGTGGGTGATCTCTCACTTTTAGGGGGTCCTCACCCACATGAGAGGAGGTTGCTGGACTGGTAGGCCACACATTAGCCCTCCATGCTAGCGCAGATCTCCCTCACCTTCCTCTTCTCCTCACCCCACATGCCTCCCCTTGCAGCAGGCTGGGCCCCCTCCGCCATGCTGGAGCGCCTGTCCTGGCGATCTCGCTCGCTGCTCTCCCTGTTCCTCGCCTCGCTCGCCCTGGCTCTGTCCGTACTGGCCTTGAGCACCTCCTACTGGTGTGTCGGCATGCACAAAGTGGTCAAGCCACTCTGCCTCTCACCAGTCAAAATGAAGAATTGCGGCTCTAATACCAGCCAGCCCCTGGCCTCCGGTAAGGGTTCACTCCTAACTTCACATGCGTGGTGCGGAATGCAAAGTAAAATATGTTAATAGAATTATAAAAAAAGATTTTAAGCTTACATGTTCAAACCACACATTATCTTTGTTCCCCTTTGGAACTGTGTTTAACTCGTAGAGTAGCCTATCTGCAGTTCACTTTCATGTTCCTGGGTTGTTATATGCTATATGACCAGTGTGCGAAATACGGGGGTCTAAAAATTTTAAGGGGGTCTCAAGATCGGTATTGCGTAACAATAGGGAATGGGAACCCCGAATACTCTGCCAGTAACCCTCACGAGATGACTGGCCAGATCATTGCAGATAAAACGCGATGTTTGATGGATAGCAGTAGTAACTGAAATGGCAAATTTGCTGCTCTCATTTTTGAAAAGTTCATACATATTTTGAAAGTTGAGATTTGAATAGGCTACGTGTTTGTATTTTCGATTTTTTGTTCCCAACTTGGATTGACTAGCACGTTGAGCATGTTATTAAGGATTTTTTAGGAAATCGTTATCTCTATCTATCTATCTATCTATCTATCTATCTATCTATCTATCTATCTATCTATCTATCTATCTATCTATCTA
>JABFDZ020000138.1:2348633-2380540 GCA_019775955.2 Pollimyrus isidori | reverse complement strand
ACCCTCACCGGAAACAAGTCCGACTTATTGCCGCCCATGCGGACCAAGCTCTGGCACCGGTCATACAGGGACCGAACAGCCCTTATAAGGAAGCTCGGCACCCCGTACTCCCGGAGCCCCCCACAGGATTCCCTGAGGGACGTGGTCGAATGCCTTCTCCAAGTTTGCTATTACAAGCCCCACAAATGACTTATTTTAATAGATGTGAAAGAGGGCTAAAAATGACTTTCAATCTCTAAGACGGTTCCAGTATGCTGTACTAGCACATACCATAACAAAAAAATTGCTGCCTTCATTCTGAGACGCGGCTTTCGTTTACATTTCCTGTCACATGGTTGCGAGTCAATCCCCCCACCCCCCATTCCCCCCACCCCAAGCACGGCTCGCTTCCATTTCCTCTCTCTCCATCAGGGCTGATGGGAATGGTGGCTCACATGATGTACACCACGGTGTTCCAGCTGACCGTGACCACTGGGCCCAAAGACTGGAGGCCCCAGACATGGGACTATGGCTGGTCGTTTGCGTAGGTGACCTTCCGTCCTTCAGGTCCCCGGGAAGTAAGATCCTGTGTCGAGGATTTAATGTTTTCCTTGCGCCTTCCTTCAGTTCCTCTTCCCCTGTTTGTCTTAGCCTGGCCTGGATCTCCTTTGGCTGCTGCATGGCCTCTGCGGTCTTCACCCTCAACTCCTACACTAAAACGGCAATCGAGCAGCACCATAGGCTGCGATCACGCCTGGAAGACAGCCACCCCAGGAAGGCACCCCCCTACAGCGAAGCCCTCGCCGGGGACGAGGTCTATTCCTTTGCTGATCTCCCATACTGCCCCAGTGGCGTCGTGGGGTTAGCAGATGGGGTCGGGCTTAACGGCGGGGACGTACCAACCCTAGTGCTGCTTGGGGGGTGTGAGGGATGTGAGGACTGTGAGCGGGAGATGGATATCATGGCAGCGAGGATAGCGAGAGAGACGGAAGTCTCTCTATGCTAAGCCACACTTTGTTTGGGTCCCCAGAAAAGAGCAGCTAGACAAGGATCACTATTCAATACTCAAACTGTGCCTTCTGTATATAGCAGCTAGTAAAGTATGTAGATACAATCTCAGTTCTTTCTATAAATGGAAATAGAGACTGATTTTTTGCCAGTGTTTTTACCTTCCTGATGAGGATCATGGGTAATGACAACTGATGTGACTGACTGCCCTAGAACACAACTTGAGGATGCCAGCATATGTGTGTGTTTATTCCATGTACTGCAGCTGAATATCGTCTTAATGATGTCATTATAAGCGATGATGTGCTTTTGAAAATGTGACTCAAAAACATACTTTAATGTGATGTGTTAAATAATACTTAATATAAAAATCTTCCATCCAACCAAGTCATCCAAACACCTTCTATATGGCATATACAGTAGAAAGGTGTGGTGGAAATACTGTGCCTCAGTGCACAAAGCAAGGTCCATAAAGACATGGTTGGGTGAGTTTGGTGTGGAAGAACTTGACTGACCTGCACAGAGCCCTGACCTCAACCCCATCGAACACCTTTGGGATGAGCTAGAACAGAGAGGCAGGCGTACACATCTAACATCAGTGCTTGACTTCAGTGCCCCTCTTCTGGATAAATAGGTGAAACTTCCCACAGACACACTTCATAAACTACACAATGTGGAAAGCCTTCCCAGAAGAGTGGCAGCTGTTATAGCTGCAAAGGGGGTCCAAGTCCTTATTGACGCTTATACACTTAGAATGGGATGTCATACAGGTTCCTGTAGGTATAACAGACAGGTGTCCCAATACTTTTGTCCTTATAGTCCACCCATCATCTATACCGCTTTATCCATTGTCCTTATAGTGTAAGGCTGAATTAATACCATTGCACTAAGAATAATTACAATGAATCATTCTGGAGATAATAAATAGAAAATAATTTTAAACTATTTAGTTTCACAGTTAATTTTTAGTCTTTGTTGAAAGTTGTACTGTTTCCTTTTAACAGGTATTAGCGTAAATAGTGTAATTTCTTGAGTGATGTGCTCCATTTGTTATGCAGCCATTGGCTGATGCTATTTAAAGTGCCTGTCGGCTTCTTTGGGTTGTTCTGAACATTTATGAATACAGTGACCACTTCTGGATATTATGATAAAAAAAGTTAATGCTTTAAGTATTTATTCTAGAAAAGCTTCGCCTGTAATTTTAATTCTATCTTCGTTTAGTCACTGGATGCTGTCTGTCGCTCAGTGTGTTTTGCATTAAACAATTTGCTGGTGATTTGCTATTTGTTTATAAATTCTTTTCTCTGCTCTTCCCTTTCTCTATTCTGTTCTTCCTTTTTACACTGAATTTCCACAGCTTGACTACAATTTAGAACATGACCGTTTTTATTTGTTTATGCAAAGAAATGATGTTTGAATAAAACTAACAAAGAAATGGAAAAATTGGACACCAACAGATAATCCAGATTATGTACAAATAAAAGATGGGTAATTACTTCTGCTTACAGTGTGTAAAACACAGAAGTAAACAGAACATGTTTTTTGTGTGGTAGTTCCAGCAAAATGGGTCTGAATGTGCCGCTTAATTTCAGATGCTACAGGATTAAAGGCAGATTAAGAAATAGGTGGAAATTATGTGTGATCTAAACACAACCTGTAAATGTATATGCTCTCATGAAACGATGTGCAGGGTTTTTTTGGAGGATATTTATTTCATATGTAATACATGTTTAAAAACAAATACAAAAATGTCAAATGCCACTAACAGATATGGCAGAAAATGTAATGATTATGTAATACCTGTTGGCTGTAAAAATCATTTGTATTTTCGTTTCAGACTACTCACTTATTGTCAGACATCAGATATTTATTTCATGCACATAACTAAATCCCTCATGACTACACTTTTTAGATTTGCTGAGGACATTCAAAACCATAAAATGTGATCAGTGCTGCTCCTGGTTCCTGTGGTTCTCTAGATGAGCACCATTACTGGTGCCCCATATCCGACCACGAGCAGTGGCGGATACAGGCACGGCAACTGGCCAGGGTGGCATCTTCTTAGGAGGCATCAATAACCCCCCCTTTACAGAAACCCCCCAACTGTCACTAGCAAGTTGCCACCTTCTGAGAATTCGGTTCAGTTGGTGGCCGTCATTGTCGCCTATAGGACTGACTGGCCCTGAAGCTGATGGTAGGTCAAGGTCCTTATTAAAACTCCAGCTAAACAAATAGATTGGTTTCACTAGACTGGTAGCCTGGGTCTGGTGTTAGTTACTACAAAGTTAAATAAATGATGTTCATATTGTACCATGACTGATTTTGTTAATAGTACAATGAAACAGCAACGGTGTCATGAAACGGCTTCACTGTTCTTTGTATGTCACATTTCCCAATCAGCAGTCAGAATCTATTAATAATGTACAACGTGATTCCCAGAAATGAAAGAAACTGAGAGCCAGCAATGATTCTACATGTTAAGATGCTGGACTACACACTACACAACTTTATAATAGACACAATTTGAAATTCGTAGTTTGGGGGCGGGTTTTATTTCTTTACAGGATCGTACTGAATGAGGCGGAGGGCATCCTCATTCTCCGTTACGCCTTTGATGAATTCGCCTTCTGCCAGCTTATCTGGAGGAGAAAAGAAATCTGACAGTTCCATGTTGTTCCTGGCACCCTTAGCGCAAAGGTAATGCTTCTTCTACATTGCACATGCACTGATGTGAGTTGTACTCACCATTATCGGCCTTATTGAAGTAGCCCCATAACTTATCGGCCCGCTTCTCTGGGGTATTCTCATCCTCTGCTAGCTGGGCCTGCTCCTCCTTAGGGATTAGCTTGAAAATGGCCTTGTGGATAAGAGAGAAGAGCATGTAAAACGGAGTGCGGCACTGTTACACTTCCCTGAGCTTCTTTGTACTCTTTTAAATGGTAAATGGACTGCATTTTATATAGCGCTCTTCTACTCTTCCGATCACTCAAAGCACTTTACAATTTATGCCTCACGTTCACCCATCCACACACACACACACATTCATTCACAAACCGGTGGCGAAGGCTGCCACGCAGGGCGCCAACCTGCACACCGGGAGCAATTTGGGGTTCAGTGTCTTGCTCAAGGACACTTTGATGGGGTCATCAGGCGGGGCTCGAACCCGCAACTCTCTGGTTACTGAACGACAGCACTGCCCTCTGCACCACCATCTTCCCCCTGTCGCATCGTTTTATCTTGTTCATCTTGATGCGGATTGGGAAAATCACATCTGTTTATAAAACAGACTTTTTAAACTTTTGTGTAACTGGTGGCAAAAAACGACTGTATTATGACTGTGAAGACAGTTTAAAATAATTACAAGATCCAAATTTAAGATTTTAAACAAGTTAGGATATTTTTTAGTTTGAATATTTTATGATAATATAACTCTTTCCGAAACGTTTTCAAGGCAGCTTATGGTGTCTCTTTTTAACGTTTTTGGAATTATTATTTGTAAAGATAGCATTTTGATATCGTGTTTAAATATTAATTTAATAATAAATGATAATGCTACAATGATCATGATAATAACAATAACAATAATAATAATAATAAGAAGAAGAAGAAGAAGAAGAAGATGTACAAATATAGGCCTAGTGGTATTTCGAAAAAGGAAAATGTGAATTATGTAATCATCATGTATATATATATGTAAACTATTTTTCCCTCTTACATTGCGAAATGGGTGCCAGGGATAAATATTTTAGTGTACGGGAGAGCTTGAAGTCAAATTGTTTATGTCCGTAGATCGGTAGATGCAGTGCACGTGGTATACCACTAGATGGAAGATAATATTCACTCTTTCTGGATGGGCTGTTAACTATGAATTAGCTTTTAATGCTGATTTTTCTAATCAAGTGACTTAAATTAGAAAAACAGCAAGCGCGGACTGGACATAAGGAGTTTCAGAATTTAAATGATGCTGATTTTCACTCGTGTTATTTTGGTGATCACCTATTGCTTTGTTTTAAGTTTTTCAAAGTAATACAGTAAGGCCTAATCCTCATGCTACTGTAGTGTTAATATAGTACAATGTGATATACAGTGATAAGCACAGAAAATGTGGTTTGCACGTATATCTCATTTAGATGCTACATACACTGTGTTTATAGACTGGTTAAAGATTAAGTAAATTACTTTGGCGTGATTTTTCTTTTTTTCATCTGCTATCCTTCCTTTTTCTTGGGGAGGACAATGGACTCTGACCGCTGGTAAAAGTTTAAAATGATTCTTGGCAAGAAATCCTTGTTGCAGGTGTAGCAGAAACATTTTACATTACACATGTCAGTATAATTCCTGTTCCTTCTCTGATGCAGACAAATGTGGGCAGACCCAGTGTCGAGGGGGCAGGAGAGTGCAGAGCCCGTTTGTTTTGTCCTGAGCCCAGGAATTGTGTAAGCCGGCCCTGAGCATAATAGGATTAACTTTGCGCATTATGATTGGATTGACTTTGTGTAGTATGATAAGATTGACACTCTGGTTATCTGGATTTGTACCACCTTGATAGATAGTACTAGATCCCTATCCAGTATTCTAGTTTCTGCAAAGTAACCACTAATAGCTAAAGCAAACAAATAAATAACATTGAATAGTACTGAATTGTGCATATAATCAACATTAAAAGGTATCGTTATATTTGAATCAAATGGATAAATAGATTTTGTCTTATTACAGAGTTAATTTAACTGTAGTTTTCTTGGTTTTTGGTTCTGGTACTGACTTAATTCCCGGTAAAGAAGGCGTCAGATGTTTCTGGCTGCCTTGAGTCGCTTTAGGAGAATCTCGCTTGTAACACCTTGCCTGGCCCACATCTCTGCTGTAATGGAAACGGAACCATGTGGAAACGCATCCCTGGACCCCAACTCACCTGGCAGATCTCGGTCACTTCTGACCTGGTGATGTAGCCGTTCTTGTCGACGTCAAAGAGTGAGAAGGCCCACTCTAATTTGAGTGCCATTTTCCCTGAGGAGGTGAGGTGCAGGGCAATGATGTACTCCTTAAAATCCAGCGTGCCGTCGTCGTTGGTGTCGAAGGAACGGAAAACGTGTTTAGCATAGGTCTTAGCATCGCTGTCTGGAAAGAAGCGCTCATAGATCTTCTCGAACTCCCTGGGGGAGATGCGGCCTGACGGACATTGCTTTTGGAAGTTGTCGTACCACTGACATAGCTCTGTCTCTGTGAACTTGGTGTTGAGCTTCAGGTCCTCCAGAATCTCCTTGGACATGGCCCCACTCTTTGCATTCCCCATCTTCTTTGGTGGATAGAAGGACTATGAAAGTATCTTGTGTAGGACTTTGCCCTCTACTTATTGAAGTTTATTTAACACAGTATTTTGACTGGGATTAAAAACCCAATCTTTATTTTCTTCTACAAATTCTCTCTTCCAAAAATATGTCACGATTCAATGGTCTCTGCAAAGCAAATTCCAATAATTAACAATGCTCACTACACACAAAAACGGAAGCGGCTCATAGCTTTGTATGTGACCAAGAATCAGGAAACTACTTGAGGCTGTAAAATGGTCAAAATCCAATCACCACATAGAAGCTACTGTAGAGAAGTACGAAACAAGATATTGTCCAAGAGATACACCCTAAAGAGGGAAGGAGATAACCTAAAAATTCAGAGAAGGGTATAAATAATATAAAATAGATTAATAGAGGAAGAGCAGAAAACAAAAGATTATGGGCGGGAAAAATGCCCAAAGGAGAGAAGAGAGAGAGACGTCTGACACAAAGTATGACAGAAGAGCCGAACTGAACCTACCAGAGTCAGGAGGTGAAACAAAAGTGAGGGTTTTGGACTGGGATGGTGGTATGAGGAGGGAGAATCAGGAGCCTATTTCTGATGACTGGCTTAAGTTGGTTATCCAGGATTTGTAGTGACTGAGCCTCTTCAAGACCTGTTAACCTCCAGTTTCTTATTCTGCCTGTGTGCTGCCATCAAAAGTGCTCTGGGTCCATTTGAAAGCTGTGTCACATAACTGACCTCGTAACGAAAGAGTGGCTAATATTCACACTCAGCGTGACGGCAATGAGAGACGCGAGGAACGCCAGGCTAATGAAAGCTACTGAATAAATGCTAAAGGCATGAAACTTAGCAACTAGTGTGGAAAATCAAGATCAAGAAACATTACTATGATGAAAAGGATTCAGCCATGAAGTTTTTGGTTTGGTTTTGGTTTTTATTCATGAAAACTACATAATTGGTTTAAAATTAATTTTACTATAAAAATATGAACAATTAGCAATACTGTGGCTCAGTGGGTAATATTGTAACCTTCTAGGTAAAGTATTGCTGCTTAATCCTTCCATATGCCAATGATAATTAAGGGGTGACTAATGCCCTGAATGAGTAATTGTTGTATTTCCGAGTGTCCTATGCTGTGCTGGAATTATTTCTGTATCACACCCTGCCCCTTGTTACCAGTAATAGTGTCCAGACTATTTTGATGTTAAATTAGAGAATTTAAGGCATTAGGAACTAGGCATAGACAATCACTAAGAATTAAAAAAATATCTAGCCTCACCGAGCATAGATTATTATATAATACAGATAATAGCATGTTTGCAACATCTGTTTCATGACTTTGTACAGGAAACACCAGCATCAACAAATAATAAATCGTGAAGAGTGCTATCTGCTTTGGTTACCCTTACTTTTGGTATATTCCATGGAAACCTTACTTTATACAAGTCTATTCACACAAAAGGCACATTAATTGTTTAGTTCCAGACCCATCACAGCAGATAACAAACATTGTTCCCAGCCCTTCCTAATCCAGTGGATACAAATATTTCAGGTTAGTAAGAATCTACTCTCTGTCTTAACTTCAGAACTTGAAATGAGCTTATCTGATTTGTCTTTAATCATACTGTGCCATCTGCACTATCAATCAAGTAGACAAGAATCTCTGCTTCCTTCTTGTCTGGTATTAGGTATGTTGAACTGCAGAGTAATAAAAAATGATAATATTTCTCTCACTTCGCCATTTTATTTAATTTGAGTTTCACAAACACATAAATGATGTACCATTGTTAGATTTCCATGAAAAAAAATGTCATTTTTTATCAAGGACAACCTGGATTAGCTAAATCAACCACAGGTAGCTAATTTCCAGGATATCTATATGGAGAACCTTTTAACAGAAAATGATGAGCACAGTCATGCCTGAAATAGACATGTCCAGCTTTTCCGCGTTTTAATCTCTGCTCACCTCTTACATTCCTCTGCTGCTTCTCACCATCTGTGCTGCTAAGGAAGCTCTGTAATTCATTAGCGGGATTTGGCCAAGGAAGAAGAACCTTTCTCAGGATCCCAATCTGTTAATCCACCTGTCGAACTGCCAATATATTTACTGTCATCCCCCAACACCTCTGTGTCGCCAGACCTTTCCGCAGACGCTCCTTATCTTCCTCTCCCTCAGCTCCTTTTACACAGACTCTTTCCACTCAATACATCCATGCACCGGCCCTCTTTCTTTAACTTGCACCCCCACCTGTGTGTTTTCTTTCCTTGTTCTTTCTTATTGTTTCTACAGGACAATTACTTAGCCTATAAATACACTCAGAGATTCACCCTGTATTGGATTATCTGTCCTAAACCAATGACATCACTGCTCCCACCAAAAGAAAATAATTAAAAATTACAGCCTCTCAACTAATCTCTTGAGGTTTCAGCCTGGGTGCCATTCACATGTAGCTATATTATTAAAGTGTCAGCATAATAAAATATGATATATGGTGTAATACAAGTCATCTTAAATGTTTAAATGCCTGAAATGAACTCACACATTTACTTATCTCAATGTGTGACAGCCAAACTGATCAGCTCTCACATTTCATAAAGCATGGCCTTCCAAGTATATTACAGGCATAACGACACCAAACGACTGGGCAAACATACCTCCAAACATCTCACATATCTTACCTCAGCAGATTACGATGTTAAATCCTGGCCAGGCAGCCTACCATTACATTAACGTCAGAGGACAGGGATGGTAGCTAAGGCTGGAAGGGTAATGTCTGTCATTCTTGCCACACTGCTGCCCTTGCTGTCGCCATCCTTGGGCTTCCGGTCGAAAAGTCTTTGTTCCACATACCTTATATTGGGTTTCCTCTAGGTCTCACTGTGTGTTTGTTGTGCACACACACACGATCATGTGACCCCCCACATACTGAATATAATTGTCAAAAAAGGCTTGATCAGAAAATTAATAAGTAATTTTTCAACTGACGTGTTTGAGAAGAGATAACACACACCAACGTGCATTTAATAGGCTGTAATTAAATGAATTATTAAAAATTAATTATTAATTGAAGTCCTTGCAGTGTCTTTAAATTAAATATTAGAGTTCACTGAAAGGTAGCACCCTGGTTGAAACCTGCCCACACAAGATGCCATATAAAATTTTGATGAAGAAACACTAAGCAGAAATACACATGGAAACATCTGTACAGCAGCACCATGGGAAATGAGTTGGACCTCTGCAAGGGATTGTGGGTAAAAGTCCCAGAAAAACACTTCATCATCTCCCAAAACATAAGCTAACAAAGCAATACTGTTTGGTATAATTAATACGTTTTTGCACATCTTAACGACTAGTACTGTAAATGGCACAAAGCAACATACATGCATGTTATGTTATATCCAGAGTTGTATAAAATAAATGACAGACTAAGTACACTTTTTTTACCTAAGTAATTACCCAACTACTAACTACTAAAAATAATTTTCCCTTCTACAAAACAATACATAATTAGAAAAACAAACAAGGAATGATTAGAACAAAGCAGGATACATTTATGTGCACATCGACTGACAGAGAACCACAGAGAGGCAGATTTAATACTGCGCTTCAAAACAGTTCTTGAACAAATGTATACCAGACTCTGAATTGCTACAGCCAAAGTGAATTGATCTTAAGATCTGTTTTTCAGATTTAACATTAGTGATGGAAGAAACAGTGAAAAAAATATTAAGTGGAAACACCCACAGGCTGTGCCATTTCCTAGTGAAACAATAAACAATACGGCCTCGTCAAAGCACCAATATCAATCGAGGAGAAAGAGGGAGGCAGAGAAGGAAGGGAGCGGAGGGTCTAGGGGCCGTAGATAAATTCTAGTTAATGGGTTGTAATGACACATAATGACAGACATGACTTTCCCACGGAATTGAGTGATAGAAACAAACAAACGATAGTTAGAATAACAAAAACAGAGCTTGTCTGCCTCAGGTTGTGACTCAGCTGATAAAGGCCAGAGCTGGGAGCTCGTAACTTCCATTCTGCTTGCCTGCACACTCAGAAAAGACAGCTTCATAAAAGGAGAATCCATGTTTTTAGCGATTCTTATACAGCTTAATTTAATATAATTATTCTCTTTCTCATTGCTGGATTTTATCACTTAAATGCTCCATTCTTGGATTGGATATCAGCATCAACAGAAAAAATAAAGGTATTGTTTCAAAAGCTACATAAATAATTAATCACATTTTTAAAATGTATGTATTTTACATATATAATAAATGATAACTGCAACTGCATGTTCATTTGGGAACATACAAAGATATTTCTACTTTAATGAAAGGTATATAATCTATATAATATATATTATTTGTTTATTATTATCTGTTGACATAAAACTTATTTTGGAAAATGGACACTGGTGTAATAACACAGGGCCTAACTATCTAGCCATTTGGCATGCAGACAAAATGCAATGCCCACCCACACCGTTTGATTAAATGTCTTTCAGGAGAGCAGGGGGTGAATAAAATCAGAGATGGTTTTTAAACGTTGCTGCCATAATCGTAAACATTCCATATATTTTTAAATAACTAATCAGCAAAGATATCTTTTTAGTAATAAAGGTATTAATTAAGCACGACATAACTATTTAATAGTGCACAACTTACTAAATCGTATTACTCAGTTCTTTTGATCAAAACGTGTGGGTTGTTAAATGGTTTTCATTTAATGGGAATACCAGAGGAATGAAGGCATTTAATAACAAAGGAACAGTGCCTCAATGCTTTGGTGTTTATAATGCTTTCTTGTTAATGTAACATTTCTTCTGCACCTGAGAGTAGTACTTGTTTTGTTTTACCTACACAAATGTTTTGGTGAGTTTTCTAAATTTATGGAAATGGAGAACTGTAGTTAGATCATACAACTCTAATGTGCCTCAATCTATTGCTAACAGATGGTTTTTAAAGTGTATAATGAATCACTTTCTTTGTGAAACAGGACTGGATACACAGACAATTAAAGAAAGAGGTCAAAGCACTTATTTAAAAAACTCTTTGAGAAGAAACAAACCAATTAGAGGAGTGGGGAAGGGTCAACCAGCCTGCAGAAAAACAATGTCAGACTGTAGCCTCCCTGATCGACCTCCCTCCACTGTGATATTTGACACCCGGTCGGAGGCAGTGATCTTGCCCGATGGTGTGGTTTCTGTAGCTGGCATCACCGTGGTGACGGGGGGTGCTGAGCTGACTTGTGGATCCTGCCTGTTGGCCTTCGGCGTTTGGGGAACCCTGATCGGTGTCAGCGTGGTCCTGCTTGGCATTTGGGACCAGAAGGCAGAGAAACATGGAGTTTCCACTCTGTTGGCTTTGGGACTGGTGATCCTGGCCCTTGGCTTAGGGATGGTGCTGGGAGTTGCTGGTTACCGCTACAGCAATAAAAAGAAACAAGTCATTGACTGGGGGAATGACGACGGAAAAGTCGTGATGGTGGATGAGAGGAACACCGGTTGTGTGAAGACAGTTACCGTATAAATGTTTAGGCTACATTATAAAATTTTACACTGCTTCACACCTGCCATAGTCTACACTTCTTTAGACTACAGTCGATGAGATGCCATATGCCTTTTAACCCTCTTATTGAATGTAACATGTTCCTGTTTTTTTTTTTTTAACACATTAGTTGTAAACTGCACTGAACATAAACAGTTTATTCATATAGTGTAGTATTCACTGTTCGGGCATTTTCTCCATCTTACTTTGTGTGCACATTCCAAGACGGGTCCAAACTCTGACGATGAACCAGATCAGGACACAATTAAGTCAAGAAAATTTTCCAAGAAAGCTTTGACCCGTCAGCGACCTCTACACGGCAATATCCGAGAAAAAGAGAAAAAAGTAAAAAAAAATCTTGTGTTTGTTTATTACTAAATTTATAATCAGGCTACTGCTATTATTGAACGATGTCTCTGATAAACAAATTTACGGTGCTTTACCCAAGTAATATACTTATAGTCTTATTTGTGTTTCAAAATGATTATCCCCTTCCCTTGTCTAATCAGCGGTTTAAAATCAAACAAGAATGTAACAGGAAAAAGACTAAATGTTTCCTGTGATAGGGGTTAAGCGATCGTTTTCTCTTTTTTAAATATTCACAGAAACGATAAAACGGCATTACAGACTCTTTTTACTTTTAACTCACTCTAACTTTGGTGTTCATTTTAGCATTCTTTTCAAAATATATTTTGATTTTGGTTACATTTTATATGCAAACTATTATGTACGAGGGGATAAAATAATTTAGTTTGTAAAGATGACAAGTAAATAATAACTAAAGAATGGAACATGCACAACGTTGTACCTTATGTCAATCATTTAACTTACTAAGTACTTTTAAAACCAGTATCATAGACATTCAACACAGTACTTTGATCTTTTATAATCATAGTTTGATTCAAAGTACCATTCAGTGCCAGTAGACTCAATGGGGGAGGGGGGCATCGTAATAATTTAAATATAACTCTCTGCAGTTTTTTGGGTGGGGTGGGGGGGGTGAATGATATGAGCTTAAAGAACAGTGTCATTGTTTCATATAAATTAATTTTATCCTATGTATTTTTTGGAGATTTTGAGTGTTTGTATGTGTTTTAGTTTGTGTTTATATTAATCATCTCTGTGTGTATGTATATGAAAGAAGGGATAATGTATCTCAATAGAACATTCCTGGTAAAATAAAGGACAAATAAAATAAAATAAATAAAAATTAAATACACACGTCCTGTCTGTTGCGATTACTATAATGTCGAGGTGTAATCGCCAGTTATATAGGTAGAATCTTGCCGATGACTAAACGCGCTGTGTATGTGTGTGTTTGTCGCCCCCTAGTGTTCCATAAAAAGCTATACACTTGATTTCTGTAAACTAATACAAATACTGTACCTACGTTATATGTTGTCGCAATATTGTTTATATTTAATTATACACTGAATGTTTATTTGCATGAATTCTCAATGATTTCTTCTTATTGATCATAACTTCTAACATCTGTTCAGTATTTACCAGCTATAAAAGACAGTAAAGTTAAACATACATCTTTTCGACCTTTAGCATTGGTTAATTAATAATAGCTGCTACACCACAAAACAACTCTGCAAACGTTTTTGGTTTATGCTTACAATATAAATATACAATACGCAAACTATATATACATATATAAATATAAACGACTGTAATAGAAATAAACTGTTTCTAGCCATCCACGTATCATTTCGGTACAACACCAAGATCCCCCATGGAATTACCAGGGCACGTCAATAATTCAGACAGGTATTGGGCTTGGGGTAATTTACGTCACATGACACGCTGAGCCTTTTCGCGTCACGTGTCTGTATTCAAGTTTCAGGAAACTTTTTTTCTCGGTTAATTCTGGAGCGACTTGGTCCCGCCCACCCTCGACGCGATTGGCTTTATTGATCATCTGTAGGATCTTGATTGGTTGTTGATGTCTTTCAATCACAGTCATAATGCGAACGCACGCCCCCCTTCTTTAAACTCTGTTTGAGAAATTGATATCCTCTCAAAAAGTAAGGACGATAATTATACCTGGAAGAAAAAGTTGAAGTTTTGTATTTAACGAAAAATATCCGGCACGTGTTGGGACTGTAAGGGGTGAGTTGAGAGGTAATCGAAGAGGAAGCTTCTTGTTTTGCTGACTGCTTCTTTAGTTAGTAGTTCTTTAGTACATGTCGATTAAGGTGTTTTTAGACTTGTGCTATTTTTGTCAGCGATCTTGTGTTTGATATTATGTCTTCATATCGTGTCCGTCATTATTTAAGGTCAGTGCTTGACCCGTGTATTTAAATATGCCTCTGCTTGTTTGCGCTATTGTGTTTTGACGGAGTCTCATTCGCATACTGTAGTATCAGGCTGCATATCTACACATGACATTGTGTGCGGTTTTTATACTGGGCTAAATTGTTTTTTTTTTTTACATGCGATCTTTCAGTCTAGCGCATAACTCCTGTTACATAACGATGACAGGATTTCCAAGAAACGAAACTGTATACCATGCATGTAACTGTTGTGGATTCAGTTTTATTCTTATATACGATTAATGAAACTCGTTGCTGAAGTCGCCCAAAATAATCAGACAAGTTAGTGGACATGGGCGCCAAAAAATATGTACCCTGCCGTCATTTGTATCCATGGTTATTGCTTAACTCTCACTACAATAAAATGGCACTCTGAATGGTATGCTGACACTGGCCCAAGGAATGGAATTTACTGTGCTCCCGTGGTAACTTGCGAAAGATCGTATGCAAACATATATGGTTAGGAGGGATGCAAGATTAGAGAGTTTGGCCTTCCCGAGCTAGGGAGGAGGCTGACTGGTTAAAAATGGAAGAAGTGTGGCGAGGGGTCCCTGATGCAGAGCAAACATGATTTTGTGTACTTCCTTTTTCAGAATGGGTGCTCAATCCCACCACCCTGTCCCACACATCATTAGCTAGTTTGATTTCAGGGACTTTTTGTAAGCACACTGCAATGGAGAAAATTATCAAAAGGAGTGCACTGTCAACTGGGGCACCATGCAAGTCAAGTAAAGAGACGTAGATCCATAGTCTATAGATACTTATGAATGTGTGCGTACTGGGAAGATCAGTTGCACTGTTAGTAGAAAACCTCATATTTCTAGAGGTGGAAGTAATTTAAATAGCTGAGTAGGGATTAGGCATGGAGTTCAGCGAGAGCATCCTCTGTGCTGCTGGCGACTTGGAGTTGGACCCTGAGATTGTGAGCGAGGAGGCTGGCAAGGTCTACTCTGAGCTACAGGTGAGCTGCTGCTTTCAGCAAAACTACCCAAGGCTGCTGTGAGTGTGGCCCTCTCCGGCTTCCGGAACAATGCCTGGCTTAGCATGCACATGACCTGTTTTTGTCATCCTGTTCCTTCCCATCCCGTCACGTGGACCCTGTCACCCTTGTCTGCAGTCCGTGATCGAAGCCCACGGCCCTGAGGCGGTGGAGCCACTGGTGCCCATTCTGGTGTGGGTCCTGGAGGGGCTGGCAAGCTGCCGGGCCCAGCTGAAGGAGAGTGAGGAGGAGGCTGAGAGGGAGAAGGGTGAGCGGGAGGAGCTGCTGGAGAGGTTTCAGAGTGAGAGAGCCCTGCGCAAGGAGAGCCAGGAGGTACGGCAAGTGGGGCGTGGGCCGCTTCTGCTGAGTCTCGGGAGGCCATGGGTCCTTTTAGACGTTGAGAGGTCGGGCAGACCCGTCACACTGCGGGCACCGGAGAGAACGTCGCGAGAAAAGGGGCGTCTCGCTCTTCCTGGCGTGAAGTTGTCTTCCGTGCCCTTCAGCGGTACCTGGAGCTGGATGACCAGTTTGAGCAGGAGCGCAGGGCGACGCGGGGCAGGGACAAGCAGCGGGAGCAGAGGGAGCGGGAGCTGGAGAGGAAAGCGCGGGAGCAGGCTGACCAGTGTGAGTTCCGCTGCTGTTCTTCCCCTTAATCCTCTTTTCTTACACACACTGTCACTTGTTGTATTAGTGGCCTCTGTTACCCCCCCAACACACATACACACCATTTTCTTCATATTCTCTTTCTGTCTTTAAGCTTGAGTCCCTGGACTCTTAAGTAAAAAGGACCAATTCAAATTTCAAATGTGTAATTACAACCACAAAGCCCTTTTTGTTGAGAGCACTGTTAAAACATGGTAGGGTAATTCCATGCCACAGAAAGGTGGTGTGAATGTTTCCTTTTTCCTGATGCTTTTTGTGTTGTTCTGTATGGTGATACTGTAAACCGGATTCTGACTTGATTTTTGAGTGTACTTATCAGTATTAGCTTTTTAGGTGATTATTCTATGTCCATTTTGTTTAATGCCTGATTCAGCTTAGGCGACTCCTGTCTGTACAACAGAGTCCTCATCAATCACTGTGTACGTCACAAGTATAAGGGATTCATTATGGTGTCAGTGGTCACAGAAACTGAATAGAGCTCTTACAACAGATCTGGGAACAACGAGGGAAATTAAGGTGCCCATATGACGATTAGTGCAAAAGAGCCAAATGGGAATCGGACTTTAATTGTTTAAAACTTTTATAGTGGTGGCCCTGGAGGAGCAGAAATCCATCCTGGCTCGAGACCTGAGCACTTTGAAACACACACACAATAAGGTGAGCCGCCCATTTTCCTTCTCCTTAAAAAAGGAGCACTTTTAAATGCCGCTGACCTTCAGTACGTTATTCCCTCTGCTAAGCTGCTGCACAGTTACCGGGACCTTGTGGAGAGGAGGAGGGACTCAGAGAGGGGAGATGGCTCTCTGTCTCCCAGAAGGTGTGTGTGTGTGTGTGTGTGTGTGTGTGTGTGTGTGTGTATATAATATATTATACACACACATATACATGTATTATATACATACACATATTATTTATATATATATAAATAATATATATATAAATAATGTCCAGAATCATTCATACCCCAGGCAAATTTTGACTTGGTTACTTTTATTCAATCAGCAAGTTTCTTCTTGATCGGAAATGACTTTGGCGTCTCCCAGAAGATAATAAGATGATGAGGCATCATTGTGGAAAAAAATATTACTCGGGTTTTATTCGCATTTGAACAAAAAGTGGCATGTCCAAAATTATTCATACCCTTCTCAATAATCAATAGAAAACCCTTTATTGGCCATTACAGCAATCAAATGCTTCCTATAATTGCTGACCAGCTTTCTGCATGTCTCCACTGGTGTTTTTGCCCATTCATCTTTAGCGATGAGCCCCAACTCTGTCAGGTTGGTGGGTCTCCTTATCATCACCCTGATCTTTAGTTCCCTCCACAGATTCTCAATGGCATTCAAGTCAGGACTCTGGCTGGGCCACTGCAAAACGTTAATATTTTTGCCGACTAGCCATTTCTTCATCACTTTTGCTGTGTGTTATGGGTCGTTGTAATGCTGAAATGTCCAGTGGTGCCCAAGACCAAGTTTCTCTGCAGGCTGCCTAATGTTGTTGTTGACATATTGCCCTTTTTTTCATGGTGCCATTTACCCTGATTAGGTTCCCTGGTCCATTGGCTGACAAACATCCCCAAAGCATTAGGTTCCCACCACCATGTTTGACAATGGGGATGGTGTTCTTAGGGTTGAAGGCTTCTCCTTTTTTACGCCAAATGAAGAATACATCATTGTGGCCAAATAATTAAATTTGTTTCATCTGACCATGACACAGAAGACCAGAAGTCGTCTTCTTTGTCCAGATGAGCATTTGCAACGGCCAAGCAGGCTTTTGTGTGCCTTCTCTGGGAAAGTGGCGTCCTCCTTGGTCTGCGTCCGTGGAACCCAGCATTGGGCAGTGTTCGTGGGACGGAGCCCAGATTCTCCAGGATGTCCTTGGTGGTGATCCTTGGATTCTTTTTCACCTCTCTCACTATCCTTCTGGCTAGCACAGGTGTCACTTTGGGATTCTGACCACGTCCTCTGAGATTTTCCACAGTGCGAAACGTCTTGTATTAATTATAATACTTTGCACTGTAGCCACTGGAACTTGTACACATTTAGACATGGCCTTATATGGCCTTATAGCCCTTTCCTGACTTGTGAGCAGCCACAGGTCCTCAGAGAGCTCCTTTGTCTTAGCCATGGCTGTCCACAAACCAACTGCAGAGAGCTGCTGTTTTTCACCTGTTGAATTGATTAAAACAGCTGTTCCCAGTGAATCAGGGAAATTAAGATGCTTTAGAACAGCTTGGAGTATTTGGAATGGTATAGAACTTTTTATTTTCCCATAGACTGTGACAGTTTGTAAGAGGTATGAATCATTTTGGACATGCCCCTTTTTTTTTAGAAATGTAAATAAAACCTGAGTAATATTTTTTCCCACAATGATGCTTCTTGTACATCATCTTATCTTCTGGGAGATGCCTGTGTCATTTCCAATCAAGAAGAAATTTGCTGGTTGTAACTTTCATTCAGAATTTGCCAGGGGTATGGATAATTCTGGGCTTGACTGTGTGTGTGTGTAGTATATATATAGATATTATATATGTATACACACACACACACTTGTATGTGTTTGATGTGTGTTGGTAGAGTTTTATTTTTATTGTACTTATATTTTTTCCTGGTTATTACTGATATTTTTTCTGTCCTAAATTGTCCTTGTAGTCCCCTTGGCCATTCAAAGCCCTCTGAAGCTTCAGTCTTGCAGGTAACTCAAAAAAATCTAACATCTGTAAATTATTACAAATCTTCGGAGTGACAAACAAATCCCCGTGTGCTGTCTGCTGTCCTTGGGCCCTTCCAGATGAAACTGAGAGTAGAAACTCCCCCAGATCGCCGCCTTTTGGAGCCCCTCAATCCCGAGGACAGGCGGGCAGGCGAGGATGGCGAGGCGGGTGCTGCATCCTTCTTAGAAGCCATCATCAACTCCACGCCTGAGCTGGCGGAGGTGCAGAGCCGAGCTGAAGCCAGGTACTGTTTGCCTGCCAAGCTCATCCCTGGTCCGGAAAGCAGCAGAGCAGGTCAGGGGCTTTCCCAGCTCCAAACCGCTGTTTTTGGCTAGGAAGGCAGCACACAGTGTTATGTTTTTAGTTTGAGATACGAACATGCTCTGGGGGCACCGAGAGCACTTAAATGTGCCTGTACAGGGTGAGGAATTGTGATATCAAAATGAATTTGTGAAAAAGACCTGTGTAAATAGCATCATGGAGGAAGTTGACTTGGTCTTATTTCTCTTATGCCTGCACTGTCACCAAGAGCAGAACTGAGATCACTTCAGCCATGATTTCCTACATCAGATCAGTTGTATGCATTGAGAGATGAATTTTTAGTTTATACTGTATTCTTGGAGCCTGCGGTGGCATCCCATGCATGGGAAGGGTGTTCTTGTGTGAAGATGGCATCTTCCACGTGTGTTGTGATGCACACAAGTTTCATTGCAGAATGTTGCCCCTCCCCCCAGCAGAGCTGAGCCTGGGAACGTGAGCGACGTCGGGATGGAACATGAGGCCAGTGGGCCGGCAAATGGAGATGTGGGGGGGGATTACGGAGGGGAGGAGGAGGACGACGACGATGGAGAGAGCCTGGAATGGGAGCTGAGGAACACTGACTCGGTCTTCTCTGAGCTGTCTGAACTGAGTCAAGATTACGTGGAGAGCGTGGACCGGGGGGCCAGCGTCCGAGGTGAGGTGGTGGGGGGTCAGATCAGCAGGTGTCTGCACAGCTGGGGCCACCAGACCTGTTTGACGTCGCTTCCTTTTTCGCACAGGCAGTGTCGACCAGCAGGAGGGCGTCCTGTCCCAGTATGAGGAACTGAAACGCACGAAGTATGAAAGCTTCTTCAGTGCTGTGACTGTGAGATGCTGGCTTCACCAAACGTGGCGTGGGGGCCTTCCCGGTAGCGCAAGCCTGACTCCTCCTTTCCCTTGTCGTCCAGCGAACTGATCGACGGTGCCCGTAGAGCTCTGATCAGCCGCGTGGAGGAGCTGACCAGTGAGAGGGCTTCTCTGAGCTGCGAGCTGGCGTCGTACCGTGAAGCTGTCATGCGTTTGGAGGGGAAGGTCAAGGAGCTGGAGGAAGAGGTCAAGCGGTGAGGCGACCAACGTTTGCTGGCGGTTGTCTATGACGTGCCCAGTGCTGTGATTGGTGTGTTCAGCTCTCCCTGACTGCTCGTATATGGCATGGCTGCTCACCAGGTGGCGCCCCAGTTTCCTCCTGCAAGCTTAATACTTGTGATGAGGGGAATTTGTGACTCAGAAGTGCCCTCTAGTGTCCCTGCATTGGATGGCTTGTTACTAATTTGCTTTAAGGTGGTTAATTTAACAGGTTGTTCCATATTTTGTTATTTTTAATTTACTATTATTTCTCCTGACAGACTTCGCAAAGAATTGGAACAAAATCCTGGAGAAGATTCAGAGGTGAGACGCACACGCACACACACACACACACACACACACACACACACACACATATATACACACATGTACACACGCGCACAAATGTAAAAATATTATTTATAAATATAGTACAGTGTTCCTCCTTCTTATTCATGGTTTTAGTTTCTTTTGGTCAACAGTGGTCCAAAATTATTACATGGAAAATTCCAGAAATAAACCATTTATGCACTAAGTTGCATGCTGTTCTGAGTAGCATGACGATCTCACACCATCTCGCCGGGGCATGACTCACCCCTGTGTGCAGCGTTTCCACGCTGACTAAGCTACCCTCCCCTTAGTCACTTGGTAGATATCAGATCAACTGCCGTGGTTTTGCAGAGCTCAGGTTCGAGGACTGCTCTCTTATTCTCTTCTTGTGTCTAATTTATCAACTAAACTTTGTCAGAGCTATGCGGTGGCAAACTAATGGTTAGGAAAGTGTGCTTGTAATTAAAAAGTTACAGGTTTGAATCCCTGCTGAGAGACCCTGAGCATGGCACTGCTCCCCGGACGCTGAATTAGCTGTCCCCTGCTATGACACAATGTCACATATGGGTTAAATGCAGAGGACACATTTCATTGTTGTGCACAGTATGGTATGGTGTGTCGACAATGACTACAAATAACTTTGAATTTTCAATGTATGTATAATTTAAAAAGCATAATATACACTGCCTGGCCATTTGAACTTTAGCTTTGATTATGGTGCGCGTTTGCCATGCCGTTGTTTCCACAGGCTTATGCAATGTCTCACCCTTTAATTTCATCCAGATTTGCATTAGTTTCTCACTGATGTCCTGTGTTGACATCCGTTCACACATCCCTTCAATGAGGTTAAGGTCACAGCTCTGAGGTGGCCAAGTCATTCGTGAAAATGATTCCTCGTGCTCCCTGAACCACTCTTTGACAATTCAAACCCAATGAATCTTGGCTTTCTTGACCTGGAATATGCCCATGACAACAGAAAAGAAAATAATCTATTTATGATGGATGGAGGTGTAACCTGGCCATTCAGTAGATTTCAGGTGCTCAGCTCACTTCACTTTATTGCTGCATAATGTTGCTGAGCTGTAATAATGATCCAGTCATTGGCTATTAAGTATTTAAATTCAAATGGCAACTGTGTTTCTTGGCTGGGCAGTGAATATGGGTTAGGGTGGGTGGGGTGGGGGGCTGCTCTCTGTGTGTCTGTGTATGCGTGTGTGTTCTTTAACATGCATTTAACAGGCACTTACCACGTGTCACTTCCTCTTTCTGTGACCCCCCCCCGCAGGCATCCCTGCCTGGCACCGGGCGGCGGTTTTCCCGCTCAGAAATGGCACGGGTGGTGATGGAGAAGAACCAGTATAAGGAGCGGCTGTTTGAGCTGCAGGAGTCCATACGACGGTCGCAGGCTCACAGGTGCGTGACTGCACTGCCGGGCCAGTGGCAGCGCTGTAAACCCCCCCCCCCCCCCCCCAAACTTGGATCGGTCTGAGTTGGTGTCCTGGTCTGTCCACAATTAGGCCAAGCAAGGAGGACAGGAGTGTTGAGGAGAGGAGGACAGGCGTGTGGAGGAGGTGAGACAGGAGAGTGCTCCTTTAACACCACATCAGACTGTCAGCTGTCAGTCCCCTGACCCATGACCACACTGCCCCCCTCCAGGAATGACATGTGGAAGTTCTGATGGGTCCTGTAAGGTTACTAACTGCCCTGCACCCCCCCTCCCGTCAGGTTTAACCGCCTGTTTGGCCTAACCAAGGACCCCTTCCCGCCGCCCCCTGGCTTGCTGGGTGGCCCCCCCTCGGTTATAGTGGATCAGAGGCCCCCCCCCCTGCAGAGCCACCGGCAGCAGTTGGCTGTGAGCCAGACTCAGACTGAGTAAGTGAACGTCTCTGGGGTGCAGCTGCACGTTGGTGTGAGGAGCGATGGGTGGTTAGCTGAGGCTGAATTTAAATTTTAGCTTGCATTTAAATTCTTATTTTAGCAGATGCTTTTGTTCAATGTGATGTACAGGAGACACAAATAGTAAATTTCAAACACAGTGCTGTGTAAAGAAACTGATGTTTAAATGATCTTAAAGCTGGGTTAAGGCTGCCTCAGCCAGTTCAAAGCCCCGGAGAAAGTCACCCCAGTATTTGTAGAAACAATCCACTCTGCTCCTGTATTTCGATACGATCACTAACGCACTTTGTATGGCTAATCGATATCTCATTAATGTTTTTCCCCCACTTAATTACATTAAGCGAGCTACTGGTGAAATTATACTATAATATGGCAGATAAATAGATTTAAATGTTTCCCATGACTGGCTAAGGCTTTGGCGCGGAACTGTATGTGGAGGAGGTGACCAGGCATAAGTGCGGTTAGGCAGAGCTTCCTGCCCATTCGCAGGCATAAGCAGCCGTCCTCACGCTGTGTCCCCCGCCCCCATCTCTCTCAGAGGTGCCCCGCCCTCTGCCATGTCCACACGGGTCAGAAGGAAGGAGCTGTACCGGGACATCCGATCGCACGTGTGGAGCACTCTGGGTAAACGACAGATTCACGGCTGGAGCGTGCCAGTCCCGCAGACAAGCTCGCAGGTAATCCCAGACGTCACCCTGCAACACTTGCATCCTAAAAACGTAATAAAGCCTTTTTGAGGCGGATGGGTGAAATGAGAAGTTTGAACTCTGGAGGATTCTGAAGAACGGGAAGAGGACTGTCTGAAAACGATGTCATGAAGTTCTCTCGAAGTGCACCTTCCCCTTTCACTGTCCTCATTTCCTTTTGTGTTTGTGTGCCACCCTTTCTTTCCGGAAGGTTGCATTGCGGTGTCGCCTTTCCATATGTGGTAACTATTTCACTGACGTCATTTGTCGTGACCTGCAGGTTGGCAATGGTGCTCCACCCGAGCCCAAGGATGTGCCCGTTCTAGTGCAACTGCGACTGTTAGACCAGAGGGACGCAAGTGCCAAGGTACCCGTGAGTCAGGGATGAATACCTGTTACAGATGATTGCCATGTGGCACTGGAAACAGGTCTGACCTTCACATTCTGGTCCCGCAGCTGACGTGTGCGACAGCCGTCACGCCCGAGATATCAGGCGACCTCATGGTAATGATCCATTCTGTCCTGATATTACCATGGACTAAAACTGAGCCTTGTACCCCTTTGGCACTATAACATCTGCTGTCCACGATCAAGCCTCACCATCCATTCATTTTCATCTTGGTAGTGTTCGGTGTGGGTCATCTCTGGCCCCGCCTCCAGCAGTGATGTCACAGTGATCGACCCCACACGCTCCAACACTGTCCTGGATCAGTTCAGCCTCCCGCCCACCTCCCCTGCACTCTGTCTCTGTGCTGTGCCCCCCACTGGTCAGTTCGCATGCTGCAGGCCGTGCAGATAATGGGAACTGTGGGAACTGCTTTGTGCCATCACTTTGCATGCATGAGCCTAGTACCAGTCCTAGCCAATGAGGGCAAGCTTCATAGCTGACGCCCCCTGTCTGAGATGGTGAAATTAACTGGCAAGATGGCACCCCCCAGAAGCTGGTACCCTAGGTGGCTGCCTAAACTGCTTGTTGGCTCTGCATGAACATATGAAATATCTAGTCTAATGCCACACTGTTAAGACACTTGGCTTAAGCAACAATAAACTTTTTTTAAAGGCCTCAGTGTGGTCCTGTTGCTCAAGAGCAGTTTTTAAAACACCACAATGTCCATTGGTTTTAGCTACCACTAGAGAACGTGTGCTTGCTTTGGCAGTCGAGAGTTGCTTTTAATCAACCATAACATTGTTTAGGTAACGTCTGATTGTGTTGCATAATAACTAATAACCATTCATAACGCTATAGATTATTAATCCAGTATGAATGTGTTTTCCACTGTGTAGAAGGTGACTCCTCAGGAACGGTGTGGATCGGCACTCAAGATGGAAGGTCTGATGCTGACCTTAATATTAGTTTGATATAACGTATATTGGAACAGTTTGTTGCAGCATGGCTGCTGTATTACATACCCTTTGTCTTGTGTGTGTTTGATAGCATTTTAGTTCACTCGGCATCCACAGCTAGGAGGCGCTGTCTGCAGTCAGTAACTCTTTCTGAAGGAGTGCACTCTCTTACGTGAGTAACTATTCTTGTTTTTCCATTTAATTATTGTGTGTGTATAATGTTTATAAAGCCTTCCTGTCACTTTATACCTTTTTACAGGTATTTTCAGGGTCATGTGATTGCTGGATTAGCCAATGGGTCGCTTTGTTTCTTCAGTCGCAGTTCTGGTATGTATTAATCTGTTGTCCACCATCATGGTGATGTGCTCAAATGGACACGCATGGCTTTTGTTTTACCCGCTCCATGACTGTGTTCAGAGGGGTTTGGAATCGCTCTCCCCTCTTCTGGTGTGTATAGTCAGTTTCCTGTATCCTTGACATCCTACAGACGGGGCATTGTTGTGTAACAGGATGTGTTCGGAGATTGCAGTTCAGCCCTGCGGGGTCTGCTTAAGCGAATACAGATCCACCAAACCATCTATTAGCTCTAGAGCGAACTTGACTTTCACTGCGTGTTTTACTCAGGCTTTTGCCGAAGGTCAACACTCTGAATCCTAATGAGATGTATGAATTACAGATGACTGGGATCTGCAGTCTCGGCATCTGTTGGCCTTGGGATCATCTCCAGTGCAGCCCCTCCGCTGTGTCCTGGGTCGAGGGGATCGCTTATGGGTGGGATACTGGAACCAGATCCACGTCATAGCTGTAGAGGGGTGTAAAGTGGAGGTAAGGGCTGTGGTACGCTGGCAGAGACCCCGACTGCATTCACGGCAATGTCAGCTGCACCCGCGGGCACTGGCACGTCCCTCACTGCCCGCCGGCCTTCCCCTCCAGCACACGTTCAGCGTGTCGGAGCGCCACGAGCAGCAGGTGCGCTTCCTGTGCTCAGCGGCGTGCGGCGTGTGGGCCGCCTGTCGGCTGGACACCACCCTCCGGCTCTTCGACTGGGCGAGCTGTCGGCCCTTGCAAGAAGTGGACTTGGCCCAATTAGTAACAAAGACGCTAGGTTAAAGCTCTTATTGTGTTCTTGCTGCATTATGCTGCTGTCGTCAGTCTTTCAGGTCTAATGTGATTCTTGCTGGCTTCCCTTCCAGGCCCAGCCTTCCTTTCACTCTCTCCTTTACAAATCTCTGCTTTATCTGTCATCTGTGGCCGGTTATGGGTGGGAACTGGCAGTGGTGCCATTTTCTCCATCCCAATGCTGCTCAGTGAGTATTCCTTCCTGGAATGTCTCTGTTTTTCAACGTGACAGGACTTGCCCAGTTGATCTTGTTCTGTGTCACGCTGCACCTCCCAGGTTCTGAGGCCTCTATCCCATATTGCACTCTGGCTGGAGCTCAGCTGTGTTACCATGGACACCGTCAGGCTGTTAAATTCATCATTTCTGCCCCAGGTCTGTCAGTCCCTCCACGTGATCATTTTATAGCTGATTTACCTTCATTCAACTCCTGCCTTGATGTCATTCCTTCAGTTTACTCCTTTTGAGTAGATTTTTTTTTGGGGTCCCAGTGTTGCGTTATGTAATGAAATCCAACATTTTAATGGTGCTTCTGATTTATTCACCAGTTTGATTATTTCTGCATAGTCCAGGTGATCCCATAGTAGGGTGAATTGTTAAAGGTACTGGGTTTATCGCTTTGTTCCAAGTCTAAATCAGTGTCATGGAAGATGGAACATTCTGGAAGAACTCAATCTACCATGGTGACCGGGAGGTGACATAAATTAATAATTAATTAGGCTTAAAAAGTTACCATGAACTTTTTAGTGCTGTTTTTCATCACTCATGGCAGCATAGTGATTCATTTGTGTTTTTACTGAATTCTAGTCAGTCTTTTTTCCCTAAGTGTGTTGGTTCCACTTTGGTGTTTTTAATAATCTTACGGGAGGAGTGGTGATCTGCCTCTCATGCTTTCCACATCTCCTTCCTGTTGTGCTTTTACCACAAATCTTTGAGGCTTATGGTCTGTGTTTCTCCCTCAGGCTGCTTAAACTTGCCTTCCCCTGGTGGATCCTCTGTCTCTACCTCCCGGTTAATTCTTAGTGGAGGCGAGGGGTACATCAATTTCCGCATAGGTAAGCTGGCATTTGTCAACATGGACAGTAGATGTAGGATTTTACATGCGATTTCTTGATTTCAGCAGATAATTTAAGATGGGGAAACTACCTTCATGTAATAACTTTTTCTTATTGTTTGGTCTGTGTGAGGCTGTTTAATCTTTTCTCCTTCAGGGGACGATGGGAGCGATGGCTTGCCTGAATCTGTCCCCCAACGTTCTGAGCGCAGTCACATGATCATCTGGCAGAGCTCCTCTCCCTCGCTCCCAAGCCCCGCCCTCTAACGGTTGCTGCTGTTAATCCCTCACAACAGCTGTATTCCAGCTCTCCTGTAGGTATGCCTACCTGACGTCTGAGCACTGGTGTGCAGTACTTCATGAAATTTCCCTTTTGAATTATTGTCATGCAGTAATACATGATCTACAAGTGACATTTGTCTCTGGCTCTTATACAACTTTTACCTCATGTGACATGGTAGAAGTTTTTCTTTTTGGGCAGGAGCACAGACCACATGTCACCATTACCTGCTTTCACATCAGTGTAACCACAGGAAAATCAATGGTTTTACTGAGAACGTGTGCAGTGTGTGTTTTTTTTTTTTTTTCCCCCATACCATTGTTCTAGACATTGTACCCCAGTATACACTATGATTATTAAAACCAAAAATCATGTAGACTACTGTAAACCCCAGAATCAGTGACAGCATAAACGGGCTCATCTGAATTAATCAGAATTTGGGCAAGACTGCTGCAAATTATATTAAATATTATTCCCGCGAGCAAATGGTCAACACAAGCAATTTCTTTTGTTCCTACTTCCACATAATTGCTGTTGGCTACGTTCCCTGCTAAGTTCGTTTGTTTATATTTCTATTTTTATCAGTAAAAAAAGTTGCAACTTCTGTGTTTCAGGTAACATGCACAATGTTCACAACTATTCTCCATACAATGAAAATGAAACCATCAGAATGGCCACTGCTACTCGATACTGCAGCTCTGCATCAGACTTGAAAGAGGGGCGCCTGCATTAAAAAATAATACCGTCGCGATTTAAATGCTGGGATACACCGTAATACCACCCAAGCCTATTCGGCATGCCGTTGTTTTTTTTTTCTTCTTTTTCTCTCAACTGTGAACCGTTTGTGACTCCTTGTACATGCTGTACTCTTTTGTTTTGGTGTGTCCTGACACTCTGGTGGTTTGCATTGTTTATCATTGCTTTATAGGGAGTGCCTGTCTTGCTGAATGTTCCATCTTGTTTACTGATGTATTTTATTACTTTTATTTTAAGTTAATTATTTAAGTTTTTGGTAGCAGGTTTGTGAACAAAGAGGTTATACGTAACTGAGTAATGCTTTGACTGGACCCTTTCCTCTGCAGTGAACTGTTGTGTCTGTTTGTAACATCCAATCAGTCATGAAACTGAATTATTGTAAATACAGTATTCTTTCAGAATTTGTACAGCTTTTTTTTTATTTGGTCATAGTCTGGATATTACTGGAACTAGGCCAGTAATGAAGTTGTGACTAAATACAAAACCATTCCATCTTGAAAACAAACTATACATTAAAAGAATATAAAAGGACGTGCATAAGAAAGTTCTATATATAAAACTGGAAATGTATTTTTTAAAAATATTACAAGCAAATACTGTTAGGAACATCTACATCCCATAAACAACATTCATAACCAATGAGGAC
The DNA here is from genome assembly GCA_019775955.2 of Pollimyrus isidori. Lineage (NCBI taxonomy): Eukaryota > Metazoa > Chordata > Actinopteri > Osteoglossiformes > Mormyridae > Pollimyrus > Pollimyrus isidori. Next base: position 2,352,567 of record JABFDZ020000138.1, on the reverse strand, counting down.
AGTTGGCTTGTAGGCTTGTTAGTTGGTTGTGGCAGCTGTGAAACTCAAACTTTTTGTAACAGTCTGAAAAAGACGAGGGGGGGAAAAACAGCATGACATAACTGTGTGAGTTGTACAGCAGGAGAACCATAGGATGCTATATTCTCATTTGAGAGATTTCACAGTCATATTTTCAATTATACATCATTAAAATGTATTTTTCAAAAACCATTACAAACCAAAATAAGAGATACAAATTTCTCAATGTTTCACATATTCTGTTAAAATCCTACTGCAAAGAATTACTATGAAACCAGAGGCAAAAGGTTTTTTACCAAACGCGATGAAAAGGTTATGTAATTATTTTGATTGCTTAAAAATTGTTTTCCATTGTTGCTTAGATCAGGGATTGGCTATTTTTATTTTCAGGCACTGGTTTTCAGTGGAGCTTTGATTTCTGTGGGAAAAGTAGCTGGGGACCCTTGGCTTAGACTGACCTTCTCCCTCCAAGAGTCCTAGGGGCCACTGTGAATCCGTCTTGTCATTTTCCGACTAAGAGTCCGTGCCAGCTGGTCCACTGCGGTTCCGATGTATCCCAGTTCCTTACGCGATGTCAAGCCCTCAAGGTTGCCGCTGTACCACATGACCCAACCCCCCAGGGACATCAGAACCAGCAGTGCCCCCGAGTATACTAGGAAGTCTCCAAAATCCCTGCCCTTAATTTCCAGAGGAGCAAACACTCCCACCAGCAGAGCCGTGACGCCTAGCAAGTCCATCAGCACAGCAAACACAAGTGCTAATTTGCAGTGTGACAGGCCTTCATAGCGGGGCAACATGGTCACCTAAAGGATGCAGTGGGTATGTCAGTGACGATATTTATAGTCAATATACTATGAAAAATAACTAGTCTGGTACTTGCAACACTATGACTAATTGAGATCTGTAATTTACTAATACCAGCAACTAAGCACAACACATCATATTAAACAAATCATAATTTAATTTACTCAATTATTTGATGTAAATGTTAAAACGTGGGTGTTAACATCAAGCCGGATATGGAATATCTCTGGCAGTCTTTTGCAATAAACGCGCTACTCTTACGTGTTTACTCACAGGTGTACATGAAATAACACCTTTTTCAATTTTACATGTGGAATTCCCTCCTGACGGTCAATGTAACCTTCCATCTACGAATACTGCTACCGTAATTTACTTGTTTGAACTTCTGATATAATGATCCCTGAATTTTGTTTCTACAGAGGACTCCACCCTAGAATAGTCATTTTTCGTTTACCAAAACACACCCGTCGCTTATTTTTACATACTATACACAATCTATAGAGTCCCTGTGTATACTTTGAATTTCATGCACCATTTAATCTCACCTCTCAAAGAGTGATTTCCGCAGCTCTTTTTATTGTTTGGATTTTTACTGGAAAAGGTACAGACTTCCCAAGATCCGCTGGCTTGCTTCCGGGTCCACCTTCGTCTCTTCCAGATGAGGCGAGTTACCTGACATAGATCATTCACCTGTTTTGGTATTGATTGGCTCAGTCTTTTAGAATCATTATGCAATAATCACCAGAGGTTAAATTCCGATGTACATCATTATTTACATTACCGAGGTAAATAATATTTACTAGAAAAGTAAATGGAGTATGCCGCCAAATCAACGTTATATAATTACTATCTTGACATAGCTTTCAGAAATAGGGCTGAACTCCTGTTGCAATTTGGGGTCTTTATGGTGTTTAGAAAGCGACAATTGTGCAACATTTTGCACATTCATTTAGATTTTTTCAGAAACGTAGACATTAATTACAGGGTATCGGGATGGTTTGTGTAATTTCTTGACGATCCCTTACAGTGCTCTGTTCGTTTTTAACAATTCTTGACCATTATGAACGCTCTCTTATCGCGACATGCGTGACCGGAAGTAAATTTCCGCCACGGGAAAACCAAGCATCGTGATAAAAGCGTATTAACTGTTAGCTACAATGTGAGGGTAAAAATACAAACGGGTATCTGGCGTAAAACAAGAATAGTGTTAGCTAATGCGTGACAAAGAAAAAAATAATGCAGGAAGAAATGGTTTGTTTATGTTAATTTATTGTCACAGTGTTAAAAAAACACCGGTATAGATGTAACGAAGAGATGAACCTGGGACTAGCTAGTTGGATAGTTATCTGGAGAACTGGGTAGGAGAGCTAAGTTAGGTGACCCGGGTAATGCTTGGATTTATGTTTTAGGGGTCTACCTTCTCCACTTGCATGACATAGATATGAAATAAATGTCGCTGTTTGTGGCAGAACATAGCAAGGTGATATTGACGACTAGCTCTGACGAGCTACCTGAGAACTGATGTAAAAAGAATTAGATCTGCAGTTCACTAATTAATTGCACCCCCCAGTTATTAATGATTGTTGTAGCAAACAAAAATAGAAAATTAGGGAGACTGCACATTCCTTTGAAATGCAATTAAGATATTATTATTGTTATTATAAATGTAAAGAGAAAGACATTGGGTCTCTGTATCCTGCATAACCCCTTTGGCTAATATGTCAAATTTTGGGAAAACAGGGGGCTCGCGAGAGGCAGGAAACCGGAAGCGTGAAGGGGGAGGAAACGGGGTCGCCCCACATACACGGTAAGTTGTGGCTTTAGTTCATCTTGATAAATTGTCATGAATCCTAATACAGGCGTTTAGCTGGTTACCCGTATGTCAATGTAGAGTGACCATGTTATTCTGACAATTTGGCATATGGTGTTTTACCACATTTACGTTTGTCGCGATGCATCAGTCTACCCTTAGTCACTTTTTTTTCTTTTCGATTTCTTTCCGTCTCTTCAGCTTTAAAGAATGAGGATGGTTATGAAATCTCCATTCCCTTCGAGGTCAACACCTTTGAACAGTCTGGCTTTTTTAGGCAAAATGAACAAAGCTTTGAAGGTAAGATTGTTTCAGAAATTTGGTAAACTGTAAAATGTAAACATTATTTATTATAACCTTAATTTAGCGGGCAAGAATAAACATAACCTTACACTAAAAAATTAATGAGGTGCAAATGAGACTTCATCTATTTATCACAAATTGTATTTCAGATGCTTAGATGATGATGATGAAATGCTATATTAACATGCAAGTTAAGACTGGAAATGTGTATGATTCATTAAACAAAATGTCACATGGTGGAAAATAAGGCTAGCTTTGCTTCTGCTAACATAAGAATGGATTTTTAATTCAGACTGAGGGCAAATAAATGCACCATGTCCACAAACAATGATAATCTATGAACAAATTTGTTTCTAGGAATTATGAAAGGCTTAACTATTAATGGAGAAATATTAAAAATGGCAGGAAGTCACAGTGGTATTTTAAAATGTCACATTTTACTATAAACTCCTTTTCCAGGGCTGATTAAAAGCTCTGTCAACTTTCTACCCGTGTTCCAAAAAAGTGTTTTATTACATAATTATTTCTCGTTCATTGAGTGGTATTATTTTCATTGAAATGCTGGAGTTTATGTATAAGTCCCTTCCCTGCATGTTTCTCCCCCCTTTCTGTCAGAGTCATCGTCATCGGCCCCCCCCCAATCTGGATCCTCCTACCTCCTGATCACCAACTTGCGCACTCAGCTGCAGATCTCCCTGGAGAAGAACTCATGGCTGCAGAAACGCATCGAGGACCTGGAAGAGGAGCGCGACTTCCTTCGCTGCCAGTTGGACCGCTTCATCTTCTCCACGAAGAGCCAGGAGAGAAATGGTACCGTGGGAGGCCTGACACAAGAGCAAATGACATTTATGATAACTCCATAGCAGCTCCTTTAACTCCATAGCAGCTCCTTTAACTCCATTGCAGCTCCTTTAACTCCATAGCAGCTCCTTTAACTCCATTGCAGCTCCTTTAACTCCATTGCAGCTCCTTTAACTCCATTGCAGCTCCTTTAACTCC
>JABFDZ020000138.1:2230335-2249806 GCA_019775955.2 Pollimyrus isidori | reverse complement strand
ACCTCCTTGCATTGTTTGCTATATAAATCCTCAGGCCTGGTATTTTTTTTTCGTCGGCACTCCCCCCCCCCCCCCCGCAGCGATTTCCAAACTGCCTGCTTGCACATGATTTGTGTTGATGAGACGCAGCGCAACATGGCAAGAGAGGCAGACGTCAGTGCGAACAGCCTTGCTTACGTTCCGAATGCGCGAAGAGAACATGGCACCAAAAGGCCAGGGCAGCTCGACCTTCTTTTATATTTTACATTTCAAATTGTGCGGTTTCTTTTCCCCTCGTGTAATTAGATATTTCAAGGTTAAGGTTCAGCTGTGCTGCAGCACTGCCTTTCAGAAGGTGCATGTTGTGCGTGTTGACAGGCTGTGTGCAGCCAGGGACGTGTCCCCATTCAGCCTCATCTCCCCTGTTAAAGAGTAACAAATCGCCTCCTGGAGATATACAATGTTTGACTGATGCTTTCATGATGCTTCTTTTGCTGTTCCTCTTAATTAGGCAGGTATATGGAGTAGCTGTGCTAATCTCTCAGTGTTAATATATGACTGATAGGCATAAGGTCAGCAATTCTCTGCATTCCTCCATCTTATTCCCACATGTGTCTCTCCATCTCGCTGACAGGACTCCTGCTTTTGGTGGCTCTTATCGTCTTCCACCAGTCGGTTCTCTCCCTTCTGGGCAGTGATCAGTCAGTGCCGCTGCATCATGAGCTCTCCTCCTCTGTGGCCTGTGTGGGGTCAGCAGGAGCTATGCTCATTGTGAGTGGTATCCTCTTTGTTATGCTCTTCCTCCCTGGCATACCCTGTAAATAGTGCCCTCCGCAATACAAGCGCCACCTAGTGACTTGGTGGTGTCAGATCTACAAACATTTACAAGTACAATAAGATTCCTTTTGCTAAAAATAGAAAAACTGATTGATGGCAAGTCACCATGCCCACTTAAACTGACAGAGAGCCAAACACAATCAGCACCAAATTCAGTGTGAGTAGCAAAGACAAAAACTAAGGCTTTACATTAATTTCTTGACACTTTAGTATTTTGCAATGCGAATAAAGAGTTAGACCTGCACAGAAAAATGGGACTATGACTCAGCCCATTCCTACAAAACGATGTCTTACAGAGTCTCTTAGAAATACAAGGAAACACAAACATATACGAGCATTTTTATTTCCTGTTTTTGACTTTACATGTGTTGTCATCTACTATACCATTTTAGAATGAGGAAAAACATCCACCCATCCATCCATCTTCTCACTGCTTATCTTGGTGTAATCTGTGTAATCAGGGACACAGAGTTATTATTATTTTTAGCATTAATATTATTACGTGTGTTATATTTTCTGGGGGTAGATGACATTACAACCGTTACTCTCACATACAGTTTCGTAATGCGACACATCACATTTTACTGAGGCTCGGGCACTGCCAGCGTAGTGCGCTTTTCGGCCTTTTGTGTGATTCAGCGATGACTGGCTCTCCTGAGGAGCCGTGAAGTATCGCACTTCTTGGGGAACGGAGCTGGCCATCCCTGCAGCGGGGACTTTGTCCTGGAACGCTGACAGCGGCAGATGCAGATGGAGAGACAGGACGACGCTGAGCTGTACCACTTAGCAGTTCCCTGGGAGCCGCTTTCAGGCCTTAGTGGAAAATGAAAATAAATGTTTGTTGTATAATATCTACTCATGCAAATGCTGTTTATATACTATATATTAAGGTTTTGCATCCACCCGTGTTTTGAAAAATAAACAAAAAATGTATATACATGCATATATGTTTTTTTTCTTTTCTTTTTTGACTCTTGGTACTGAACCACAGAATGACAGAGGGTGTGTGACTTTTCTATGTGATCTTCTGGAAATGATATTTGCGGCCTTTTATTTTGTCATGTCAGGATGCCTCTTGCTGTAATAAACCTGTGTAACGAATGTGTTCAGTGTGTAAACATGCGTGGGTATGTGTCTGTCCCTCTGTTTATTCATGGATTACACTGAAAATAAACTTATTCAACAAAATCTGGAGTCAGTCAGTTTCAGTTTTAACTTATTTGGGGAAAAAAGTGACTCGAATCATGTTTTAGTTCAGTAACACCCTCCTCCAATTTCTGTGTTAAATCTCACCTTCCACGGACTTTCCATGTTCTCTTCTACTTCTGAAACCTCCCAGTCTCCCCGTCTCCCACTTATCTACCAAACAACCCCCCTCTAAAATTAGCACATTACTCATGAGAGTACATAGTGCTGAAGTAGATGGGAAACATAATCCCTGAATTTAAACTATGCCCCTCACTACTTTGCCTCTTGGCACAGACTTGCCCCCCCACCCCTACCTGGCACTGCCCAAGACATACCTCTCCTCTTACCTTCCTATGGTCTGCATATTCTTGCCGCAGTCCACATCTTCCAGCTGGCCAGAAGGACCCCATCGGTTCGGGATCAGACCGACATTAACTCCAGGGATCTTCTCGTCCCAGAAAGCAGAAACATGACCCACACTGGTCATACGGTTCTCTGGCCCATCTGTATATATAGATATTTAGAAGTTTACACACAGGCTCTCTGCCTATGTGTGTATGAATGTGCAAGGAAGCTGAGAAGGAGTCTGGCTACAGAAATGTCCAAGTTTCCGTGGCGAGGCGACACTCTGGCATAACACAGCGACTCGCTGCTCTTCTTCACATACCCCCGCTCCACCGAGCGGCTGCCCCACCGCAGATTTACAGCCCACCATGAGAGCCACTTTGATAAATGTCCCTAGACGTTTAAATATGTGGACGTGTGGAACCCAAATATGGAAACGTGGCCCCTGGAGAAGGACATTCAGGTAACCGGAGTTATCCATCACACAGAGAGCAACCCTCCCCTCTGGGGTTGTGTAAATCGCTGTATTTCATTTCGCTTCTCCTCAGTAATCAGGATACACGCCAACGTCAGCCCCAAGACTGAGAATCCACCCCCACCTTCACCGTTCAGTCCCGTGTTATTTACCGCCGCCCCCCAGTCCATGAACTTGGATCTTTATCCCTATTGGTTTCAAATGAAACCCCCAGCCCTCTCGCATCCTGTAAAGGGACACTTTTGCGACGAATGTGGCTCCTCACCAGTGCATGGTTATAAGGGTAAACTCTGGTTTGTATTGTGATTAATCACATTATTGTGCTATGTTATGCAACATTCCATTATTTAAATATATACCCATAAATAACCTGCAAGTGATCAACATTAAAAATAGAAGATTACCATGGTAAGGAGCACATCAGCTTGGCCAGCAGAGGGCAGTGATTCTTGTTTCCTGTCTTCTCCATGGCAGGATGGTTTTCCCAAACGGTGGGAGACATTTCCATTGAGTTTTGAAATCCTTTATATTGAGCTCATATTCCAACCATTCCTCACACACACAAACACACACACACGCACATCACTGTACAAAGTCCCAGAGAAAATATCAGAAGAACTCAGTTGCTTTCACACATACCCAGTAGGGTATAAGTCAGTTACGGCTATTGCTTTTCCATTTCAGTCTTCTGCTTTTCCTAGATGGAAATAAGCACTGCTCCAGGTATGTAACTTTGCTTCTTTCTTGTAGTACAAATTTCATGCAGTACAGTCTCTCAGCTCCATAGTTCATCAAATCATTTAGCTTTGTATACTAAAGCATACCTTAACGCTATATGCATGTTTATGCTGCCTGTGTGCTACACATTGTGACTCCACTCCAACGATATTAGTTTATTTCCCCAAGACTTTTTCACATCAAACAGCGTCTATTCATGTATATATTTATATAAGGATAAACAGAAGGTCAAATATATAGAGGTATTTGCTAAATCAATGGCAGTCTAAATTAATTACTGTTTTTTTTTCTTAGTAAATTCACTGAATGTTTTGATGTTCATGTTATTTATATAGCAAGGAATAATAAACAAAAATATATCCCCACCACATTTAAAACTGCTCTAAAATTATATACGTTTTACCAACGTTATCAATATATTTATACATAGCATATACTTATGTTGAATTTATATTGAAATCTTTTAAAATATTTTTCTCCAAAATAACTTTTCCCATGTGCATTTATATGTTTTTTGTGGTCCCTGCTTTTCAGTCCCATTAGAAATGGCAGCAGAGTCTGGTGAAACAGTGTATCAGTGGAACAGTGTATCAGTGTGTCAGTGAAACAGTGTATCAGTGTGTCAGTGAAACAGTGTGTCAGTGCAGCAGTGTTTCCCTGTAGAAGAATACGCTCATCGGTCATCAAAACTCACGTTTACAGTGATAGTCAAAAGCCCGCAACAATTCCAAATGATAACGATAAAAAAATACTATTACTGTTACTAATAACAAAATGAATAGCAGTACAGATAAATATAAAAGTCATGATATAGACAACACTTGTCAGTCACTAGTTTAGTTTCTTTCAGGTAGGTTAGTCTACCAGTCATTATAGTTAATGAAATTTTACCTGCTTTATAAGAAAAATTGACAACTTCTATTAACGTGTTCCAGTTCAACCAAATAAAAACAATTTCACCAAAAACATAATAGCAATAACAATAATTATAACAATAGCAATAACAACAATTGCAATCATTCGCTCCATCTCTTCCTCATATACATTAATGATGACTTTATGTCACTGCGCAAGGAATCAGTTTGTACCCTTCAAAAACAAACCAATAAAAAAGTAATTTAAAAAGCATCGTTTCAAAAATTAACTTCGCAAACCAAGATCAGCATAACTATTGTAAGAACAACAATAAGATCCTATTAAATCTGAGACCATAAAACCTATAATAAAGCACAAAAAAATCAATGAGTTTTCTAATAATGGTACCACACTGTAACTGTCAGTAATTAAAGAGTAAAAAAAAACGGCGTTCCAAGTATAACAGTAATTGTCACATTAATGAACTAATAATTTTCAACTAAGCAATAAACATTGTGGTGATTATGTATCATAACAAAAATGACAATTTACTATTCTTTGCAGTATACGGTATCTAAAAAAGGGGAGTGAAGACAGATGAGGTACATTTAACTCTCCCCTGGTGTGGCTCTACAAGCTGGCTAATACCTACCATCACCCTTGACGTGCCTCACAGTCATGTCCCTCCGTATTCCTCCATACGGCTTTCTACACTGGTGTCGTCTTCCTATTCAAGGTGTTTGAATTACCACTCTCCCGCTCTCTCTCTGCTTTGCCTAGTCTATCCAGGGTGCCCACAGCCCTTTCCCTGTCCACTGTTGATGATGAGAGAGAAGGAGGGGCCTGGGCAGGAGGGACGGAGGCGGAGGAGGAGTTTGGTAGGGGTACATTGCTACTAGATGAGTTCTGAGCCAGTGCGGGGTTGTTGGCCTTCAGCTTGGACAGCGAGGGCAAGGTGCCACTCAGCATCGCTCCAGATGCACCCTCCTTGGGGAAGCAGTTGTGCAGTTGGTAGAGAGTGGCTCGATCCACTGTCCCGTACATGGGGGCTGTGCTCAGTCCCCCCAGACCAGCCAGCTTGGGGTCCCGCGACAGGGTGTACATGGAGATGTCTCCACCCAGCGCCGAATGGGTGGTATGCGAGTGCGGGTTGGGCAGGGTGGCGACGGAGATGGGCGGAGGGGCTGGCTGGGGAGGCAGAAGGCTTGAGGGTGCCATGCTGAAGTTCTTCCCGGCGCCAACGGGCGAGGGGTCGCGGGAGCGCGAGGGCTCGGTGGAGCGGGAACTGGAGCGGGAGCGATTGCGGAAGCGGTAGCTGGGCAGCCGCAGCACGGCATGGGTGGTGCTCTTCAGGAGGTCCGTGCGCGAGCGGCAGCGCAGCTCCTTGTTCTTCTCGATGTAGATGTTGACAGCCAGCACCCCCACCATCTCGGCCAGGATGAAGGACAGGCCCCCGAAGTAGAAGGACCAGCCGTAGGAGTAGTGCCACTTCTTGTCCTCGTCCTTTTTCGGGGAGATGTCACCCAAGGCCGCTGAGATGTACACTATTACCCCTATGATGTTGCTGAGACCTGGGATGGAGGTGGGGCACCAATAGGATGACAGGAAAATATCAGAGACGGTTAGTGTCATAAAGCTGAAGAGGACAGACAATGACGCAACAAGCGCACAGTGGGGGGGGGTTGGAAGATTTAGGGAGTCACATGGTCACAAATGGAGGAGCCAAGAGGTATGATGTGAATGGTGTGGAAAGAAAACAATGACCAAGCAGCAGGAAGTACAAGCGTCTGTAAACCCATGAGCTTACCTGCAGCCACAAAGAGAATCCCGGCACCCAGAACAATGTTCCTCTTGCTCTTGTAAAAGCGACTGGCGGCGATGCAAACTCCTCCCGTTAGCAAGAGGATAGCGCTCAGGATGGGAAAGATGCTGGATGCTCGGACCACTCCTGCGTGAGAAAATGAGGCATAACCAAGTCATCCTATTTTTTCATAATTCAACAACCCAAAGCCTACATCCTATTGGCCAGCTATTGACCTCCGCCCTTACGTAAAAGGTACTCCGCCCTTACGTAAAAGGTACTCCGCCCCATCGTGGTCATAGTCTGCGTCTTCAGGGAAATGGTTGATTTGTGAGCACACTCCCCTCTTCAGCCCTAGGAAGGAGAGGTGGAGGAGAAGAGAAAATTAACAACAACAACTAGAACTTATTTACTATTGGAATCCATATGAGACAAACAAGAGCAAATGCCACAGGACATTTTGAGCGAGAGGGAAGATTAGTCTACACAAGGGTGCATTAACTAACTCATCTATCAGTAAGTATGAGCGATCGGTTTACAGAGTGGTCTGGCCGTCCGTTTCTGAACTGCATGGTTCTACAGTCCATATTGTGACACGTGAAGGCATATGGTGACTCAGCATGAGACTGCAAGGTTAAATATGCCCAGGCCATGCTTGGTCCAGATCAGTCATTATCAAATAATACAAATATTTACGATGCAATGAATGTACAATGACAAAGCCGCCTGGGCAGCAGTATTGCTGTCATATGCATAGATACAGGACAAGGGCTTTGATTCCCTCAATCAGCTGTGTGTGTTTAGCTTTTGCATCTTTGTCTCTGCCCAGGTTTTCCTCCCACAGTCCAAAAACGTGCTGTTAGGTGATCTGTCCTCTCATAAGTAACCGTTGTGTGTCTGAGTGTCTGCTGCATCAGAGACTGGCACAGCTGCCCTTCCTGGGTGCCCCGTACCTTGTGCCCTGTGAAGGATGCCCTGGGATGGGCTCCAGACCAGACACGGTCCTGAACTGCACACTGAATTTTAGACAGACTGCGGCGAGTGCAGTCAAAAAAACGAAGGATGCTTATGTGGGAAAATGTAAGACTAGGTGCAAAAAACAGTGGTGTTTGTCTTTTATTTCAAAGACACTTATCGAATGTGAGAAATGCACTTACGGTGTAGCAGGAGCGAGCAGACATGTTCGACAAAGAAACACGGGAGTCAACCGCTGACAGGCAGCTAGAACTGCCACAGAAACTTGCATCTGTTGTCTTGCCACATGCGCATCCCTAGAGAAGACAGCGCAGACAGCGCAGACAGCCCCACTCCCATTTTACGGGTGCGCTTCAGAATGAGATGCAGTGTTTCGTGTGACGCGCCGGAGCCTCCATCCGTCCCCTCGCTCTCTGTAGCTTGCAAAACCGACCGAGAGTCGCCGCTTGCAAAACCGCGGCCCTTCAGATTCCCTCACGCACACAGACACCTGGACATGCAGAACGGGGGGGATCAGTGACCCGCTGAGCCGTGAAGATTTACTGCTGACAGACAGATGGACTGTGACGAAGACGGGTGCTGATGGACACACAAGCGACACGATGAGCTGTGACATGCAGCGGGGGGGGTGAGATGGGCCTGTGTTAAGCTCCTGCATTTTCACAGCTCCCCATAACACAATCTGAAAGAAGAGACAGGAGGCAAGAGCGGTGTCATGTCATCACAGTCCGCTGTGGCTTCACATCATGACTGCTGCCTTCTTGTGGCAACACAACATGGGACACAATATACCCTTCATGTTCACACAAAGAGCCGAGCTCCCCTAAAGACGCCAGCCTCGCATTTAACACCTTCGCCATTCATAAAAACCAAAGCCCCTCGTTCAGGTAAAGCTGTACCTCGTTACAAACTCTCACACTTGCATACATTTGCATTAATAAAGCCACTGTAGCATTTTTTTCTATCTGAAAATGTACTGCTAAATAAATCCATATTAATACAGTCACATTCAAAAAAGTGTCTGATTAAAAAGGCTCTACATATAAGGTAATGTTTAGTTTTTCCTGATGCTTTGCAGAAGCAGGAGGATGCCTAAAATAATCACCAAAATCAGGTTGATTCTGTTAGCCAATCACACACTATTATGTTCATACACACTGGTCAAATGAAAATAGACCTGAAAATTCACCAGCATTTTACATTTAAAACCCTATGGCCCATTAGAAACCATCTCACACACCCTAAACCAAATTGAATTAAAAAATAACAACAACAATTATGGTTAACAGCACTGGTTAAATACAACCACACGTATCCCAGCAGACTCCAGTGCAAAGAACAGCCACCTCCACCCAAACCTCCAACTGCAATGACTCGACCTCTAAACTGAATCAGGAGTAAAGCTGCACCTGAATGACAAAGAGCACAGCAGTTCCAAAAGCAAGCAAAGGTCACCCCTTACTGAGTGATCTTAGCAAAGGCAGCTGTTGAACATGCTAACCTATATGTTTCTTTACTCACTAACAAATGCTGTATATTCTTCAAGTGACCCTTTCCCTCTCCTAGCCCGCATACTGTGAACGCCAACTCCAACAATGACATTACCCATGAGTCTGGATCCTGCTATGGCTCTTGAGTCCCCTGGAAGCCATCTTGGCTCAATTTCCCTACCAAAGCCCAACTGAGCTCACGCTCCCAAGCCAGCCCTCTCCTGGGAAATCAGAAACGACCTCTGACCTTCGAGGCAGCAGATCCTCCAGAGGCCGGAGTGGGTGAGCGCCCCGGGGTCCTTCTTGTCTTTGTTCTGGGACTCATCCTGTGAGGAGTTGGCAGTGCTGTTGCAGATAAAAGCCCGGGCATAGAGCCAGTAGTCAGTGCCGATGGCCACAGTCATCAGGCCAAACGCAGCGAAGGCCCCGACGATGGTGAGCAGTATCTGGATCCCCTTCTCACACCACACCATGCCTGAGCAAGCAAGCGGCAGCAAGGCAGAGTCAGGCGATGCAGGACCAACAGAAGCTAAATAAAAACACCGCAGGATTATGAATGATAACCATAAACAAGGGAAGGGAGCAGTCCGTCTGAGAAGCGATGCACAATGAAATCCATCATATTAAATATTAAATAATAACGAATAGCTCAGGCAGGAACCTGATAACACTTCAAACATTGTTGAGCATGGAAAATAATACCAACCTGTAAACCACAATGATGCAAAACCAACAGAAGGTGGCGCAATGTGACATTAATAAATGGCTAATCACAATTACCTACAAACATTTGAAATGACTGTTTTTATGAAATTTTGCAAGTCAGGTTCTCTTAAAGTCATTACCTCCAGGTGAATCTCTCCCTTTCCCCTCAATTTTGAATCCGTTTCCTGCTTCGTCAGTGAAGAATGTGCCGTCCCCTCAGCCCAGGCAACATCCATCGACTGGCCTCCCTCTCTGGATATCGCCTGTATTCCTTCTCGCTCACAAACACCCAGTCAGGACCTGTGTGAACACGCAGCCCCCTCTGCTCGCTTGCACTCTCTGTTCAAATGGATTTTTGAATAGAGGATGCTGCTAGGACCATAACTGCTTTCCTGAAATGAAACAAAGGATAACAGACGACAAGATTGCAAAATGTTTCATGGCAAAAGTGCCTGATTGTGGGAGACTTCTCCATAATGTCGAATGGCTGTCCTTTCTTATTGTGGCGAGACAAGGGACATATTTTACCATCTAATATCCACTAGAAAGGAAATGCACTGCACTACAGATATAAAGGAATACAGAGAGAGAGAGAGAGAGAGAGAGAGAGAGAGAGAAAGAGAGAGAGAATTAGAGAAGGGGACAGAGTTCTTATTTGTTACTATGGCAACCCTGAATTGCAAAGCCTAGATCAGAATAGAGAGACTGATTGAGAACAAAATATGATTGGGACAAATTTTGCTTAGATTACATAGAACACGGAAGGCTGACAGAACTTGGTGAAGAAAACATTAAAAATGATCACATTATGCTTGCTTTCTTTATATGGAATTGCTGAGTATTTTACAATTATAGGAATTATGATGAAATGTCGATTGAACAAATCTTGTATCGTTTTAGGTTAATCCGTTATTCTTTTTCAGTACTAAGAGAGCCATACTGCATTTTAATCATTTATGCAATTCTCCTCTAGTAAACTAAGCAAAATTATGCACTCAAATACTGTCTTGGATATGAATAATGTATAATGCAATATGGTTTTGGGGTAGGGGGATGGGTTACATCAATTTTGCCTGGCAAAAGCACAGAAAGGCAGAGCAGGCATTAAAAACATGGAAATGACCTCACAGAGGTTTCATCTGTCTTACTTTTTTCAGAGTCACCCCAGGGTCATTGAGTCACTATGTGTGTCTGGCACTCTGAGAAAAAAGCATGGAGAAGTGCAATGATGAGCACTGAGATTCAAAGATCCAGAAGAGCAGCAGCATCTCTCAGTCACCTCCTCACCACTTCATTTGATTCAGTGTATTTCTACAAAGAAACATCCCTTTACTGGTGTGAGAAGGCTTTCATGTTTCTGATGCTATTCTCCTTTAGTGCGCACGTCCAGTTAATCCTTCTACGTCTTCAGGTTGGCATGTTATATTTTTCAATAGTTTAAAAACCATCAGCACCACAGACACTTCAAACGGACGTGCTCGACGCATGGCGCTGAGTGAACGCCGCGCCTCGGTTCACTGGATTTTAGACAGATATTTCTGATAGATACACAATCATGTTCCAATAAACTATTTGTATTCCACAGTTTTACTTCCCAATACCTAAGGAAAGTAGTAAAAAGCCTAAAAAAGTCAATGCTTCGACGCCACGGAATTCGTATAATCTATAATCTTTGTGATTATGGATCTGAGATAAAAACGACAGTAGCCTGTTTGCCAGTTAACAGCACAGCATTGCATACAACACTGATACTGCATTTTACCCCTGCTGACGTGTAACGGAAATATGCTACGCTACAGGTTTGCAAACGGACAACACTGAAACGGCGAAGTATCGAAAATGACCGTGAAACTGAAATGAACATGAGGAGGCGTATGTCTCCTTTTTAAACGCGTAAACGATTTGGCATAAAGTACAAGGATGCCCCAGGGGTACAGTTGAGATCTGAAGAGTCTTTATTTATTACCGTAGGCTACTTTTATTGCTCTAGAGATGCATAAAGCCAAAACAGGTTAACTGCGACAACAAGTGGAAGCGTTGAATAAATGTACGCGTACTGCAATGCATGCACATGGCACACAGCAAAAAGCACATATGCCATAATGCATGGATGGAAACGGACGTATTTACTTGTACGGCCAATTTGCTTCAAAATACAAACAAAACACTTTCGTCGCACGAAAACCTACCGGGATATTTCCGCCACTGTATTGTTCATATGATAGACTTGTATTTGGTATAATCCGCATTAATGAATTTACTCCGACACCTTTGCTGCTACGCACAAGCCATGTAGGCTATATGTTCGTATTTGCATATTAATATATATTTCAACCAGTGATGATTTAGCAGTAGATAAATGATGTCCAAAGCAGTTATATTTCCCTCCCTACCTAATAACCAACCGGCCTACTTTATGTTAACGTTACGTGAATATATAATTTGTAATGCATATTGTAGGGAGAGTTACTTTGTATATAATTGTTATTTATTGTATAGCGGCCGTTTGCACCTGAGAACGTGCCATAAACCAGCGTTCATTCATGCGGTGGTTCCATCAGCTCTGTCACAACAACGCGTAAAATAGTATTTTTTTATGAATTATGATTCTTACCTCCCCAGTTTGTTTTGCTGTAGCCTTCACGGAGAGCGGCGGACTTCGGCGGAGGAGAGCAAAAGAGACGGGGGTGGGCAAAAAAGGATGGCAGGATCGAGGCAAGAAATGGGGGAATGAGGCGATATCTGATGGAAAAATCAAGTATGTGGAAAGCATATAGTCATTTAACAAGTAACGGAAAACAGGAAGTAATATGTAAACTATGCATGGACAAATGCATGCGCATCAGCACGGATTTCTCATGTGGCACTATGTGTACTCTCAGGCAAAATGTGTCCCTGTATGCTTTTCTTGTTTGCTTGTCTGTCCGCCTGTCCGTCCCCTTTCCTTCGCACAAAACAAACCCCGACGTAAGCAACTCCGATCGCATCCGATCCTTGAAATAATGGAGAGGAATCGAAACAAAATCACCTTGTGATTTGTGCACGTTATGAAATATTTATTAAACGCTCAGTTATATGCAGCTATATATTCATTAATTACTGTTTCATCATTGCACTGGGATATTGATACGCCTATTTGTCTTGGTATTTACGTGCTTGTTACTAACCAATTCTTACTATTATCATTGAATTGGAAGACTCAATAAGAAGCACGCTAAACGATTCTTCCCATTGAACCTAATACATCTCCACTATCGTTTCCTTTCCAATGACATGCGGCTCTATTTTGGCTGTCGGCGTTAACACCTTATTGACCACAGTCTACAGGAAGAGAGATGTGGGGGCAGGGGGCAGCACTGAGAGAGCGTGGGTGGAATGGGACATAATAGGTACAAAAACCTCAAAGGTGATGAGTACGACGGACGAAAATGGAGTCAGCATGTAGACAGGAATCTGGATGGATACTGGATACTCCGGAGTTAGTCCATTATCACCCTTTCTCGCACATGCAAACGCAAATTGGGACTTCGGGGTTAAAAAAGAAAAAATCGCCCGGTTATAGTGCTGCTTCTGAAATTTTGCAAAAATAAATAAATAAATAATCCCCTTTGTTTGAATGCTGCATATGGAAACTAGAACGTTAGAATCGATCGTCGATTAACCAGCCTGTCCAGCAATTTCAAGTCGTATAAAATATCCTCCGCAAGAAGTCCCTTGGAAATTCTGAGCTGACAGGTGCCCTAATCATATGCGTTGGGCTGCGTCAAAGTGAACCGTACTTATGGACTCTAGATTCAGTCTGATTTGCGTAATAAGGGTTTGTATTTTTATAACGGAATAGACTGTACAACCTGAATTTGAACTGTAACCTTCATTATTTTTATTTCACTTAGTTTCAGCATCTTTCTTTCTGTAAGCCCGCTCTCTTGTGTTCTCTCTCGTTCTCTCTCACTCTCGTTCTCACACACACACATACTGTAGAGAGAGAGAGAGCAACAGCATAAAAGGAAACTGCAGTCAATTTAATATGCATGGAGAAAAGAAGCGTGAAAGACGAACAAGGAGTGAAAGGTCTGTCGCGCCGCAGTAAGGACACAACTGCATCGGCAGACTCATTTTACGCCTGTGCGCCGATAAAACATTTATGGCACTGGGTAGCTACACGACGGCCTAAATGTGAATATTATCCCAGCACGGCTTCTTAATAAATTCTTTTGATTCACTTTTTTTAATAACGCAGAATTCACAGCAAACAGATCTATACGCTGCATGCGCAAGTTTGGGGTGTGATTGGCAGCACAGATACACGCACCGCATTTAGATTAATTCATCCGCAAGGTACCCTGGGGCTTTGGAAATGAGCAAAGTTTGTGTCAAGTGCGAGCTTTAGTCCAACACCACTGCATTGCAGTATAGCGATGAACACTATTAATTCAGCATCTTTGTGGTGTAAGTTATAGGCTACCAAGCATAGGCTATATTTTATAATTTTCTTTCATGAGTTATAGGCTACGTGTAACTGTGTAGACAATTGACCGTTGTGCAGAAGATCCGTCCGTCCATCCATCCATATTCCAACTTCTGATCCAGTAGTGGGTCACAGGGAATCACCTTGGAGCAGCTGTCAGGTCTTTATAGGATGCACATAGACAGATGAGTTAATATTATATTACCTTCTAGAACCTTGCAACTGTTTCCAGGTGTTGTTGCTTTTCGCCAGAAGCATTAAAAATACAACATATCTAGCAGCAGAGTTAAGATGAGAAATATCTTTTATCACCCAGATGTTTTTATTCAACAGTCCACTCCAGTTCCCCGTCCAATGGAACTTCCATATCATTGATAGCCATAACATTAAGAATCATCGCATATGCAAGTATTAATGGTCTCTCTGTTTGTGCCAGTGATTACAATAAATGCCAAATAAAATACGGTAACTGTGGAAAACAGGTACAGGTTTCAAAAACTCCACTCCGTTGTGAACCAATAAGAGAAGAGGATTACAGCGTCAATTATGTGAGTATCAATCTTGGAGACTGAAATGGAAGATGAAAATTAAAGTTAAACAAAAAAGAAAAAAATTTACATAAAAGTCTCCAAAAGGATACAAGAACCCAACGACTAAAATAGCAGTGACGACGTGTGACAGGTACACGCGAACTCCGTTCATTACCCGAAGGGTATGAAACAGCGCATCTGGAGTCATAGAATACTGTGGTCACAAAATTTTGCTTTACCGGCAAAATCACGGTGCAAACACACCCCCTTGACATAGTGCGTAAATCTTTGCATATTTTAAGTAGTTTAACATTTTCACTGTCTTCCGTTTCTCTTGTTGCCATATTGTTGCCATAATGTATGTAATCTACGCCCATCCTTTGCAGCAGCAAAAAGTCCTGATTTTACAATAACTGTAATACGTATCAGTATATACCTTACATTGTAGATTTTTTTGATCACCAAAGAAATGTAATATCTCTGTAATATATATGAATACGCATCTATAAAGCGCTTTATATCTGAGTGCATTAAACCAAAAGCTTCAATATGTTTTTCTTGACTATTTTAGTATCGTGCATCATTACAGTGAATCTTTCGAGACAAAATGGCATCTTGATGTGAATCATTTCGGGATTCAAAGTAAGGTATGGGGCACACTGAAAAGGATCTTGTATCATGCACACAGCTTGTAGGCCTATAGTTTTAGGGAAATCATTTTCTCTGTATTAATATACAAGTTCTACTATTGTCACAATGAATATGCCTCCTTTCTGCTTGTCTATGATATTCATGCCCTGGTAGATGACTACATGCTGAGGACAATAAATGACTGCAGTCAATGTCACGCTGCCTCCACCAGAGGACAGTAGAGATATATGTATGCTTTCAATGGGCGCGTGGGTCATTGATTCAGCGAATGAATGAAATGGAAAGCTGCGTTCCTGGCAGTGACCTCTCAGGGCTTGGTATAAAGTACTTCTGGGTCCATGAAATTGCATTTCCAAATGAAATTGGACAGCTTGTCTTAAACCATCAGTAAATGGGGTCAGATATGCTGTAGCACAATATGAATGAACTTGAAGTCACCTGTGAGGCAGCCTGAACCCTGACTTGGAAAACTGTATTCTTAAAAAGAACAATCTGGAGAAAAAACATAGTAGTGAAATAGCGGAGGCCAAATGCACTGGAACTGTATCACTAAGTCAGGCAGCCTGTTCTGTGCTGGATTGGAAATGACCTTGAGATACTGCCGCTCTAGACAGATTGGGCTCGATGTTCTCTGCTGACATCATCTGATTTTCAAACGCTGCACGTCCTTCATTAGTGCCTCAGGGCACAACATTGCACACAGACAGTCTAAGAGGCCATGTAACGTTTCTGTTCATCTCAGGGCAGTCAGATGATATGTTTTCAATCTCACTCCATGTAAAGTATACAGTATGTTAGGGTTTATTTAATATGTACATCATCATTATCATCATCCTTGTAGACAGATCCTCACTATGAACAGTAAATTTATTCATTGGCTTATAAGGATATATAAACTAGTACAATAATTACAATGTAAAATGAATGTTTCTGACGTATCCTTTACATTCCCATGATATCTTCCTTTCAATAAATTAAGTAAGCAGTTATGGATCTTCGAATACCTCTAATCATCATTATCGGTGTGAATATTATGACAAGAGACAGGATTATTGACTAATGTTTTGAGTGAGTGAATGAATGTAAATGTGACACAGTGCTGCCTTTCATTTCTATGAAAATGATGTTTGACACTCGTGGCCCAGAAGTGCAAAACAGAACCAGTTAAGGAAGCACTTAAGTAACAAAAGCAAAAACTATTTATGAAAATGAAAATAAATAAAGGAATAATGAAATAAAATACAAAACAAGGAGAAAATGTGAAAATATCAAACAATTTTCTTAATCTGTGTGTTTTCTCAGTGCCATTCATTTTTAGTACTTTCTTTTATGTTTTTGTGTTCTCTTCCGATTTTTAGCACTTTCTTAATCTCTCATTGTATAGTGTTCTGAGCTTCAGGGGCACCGCAGTGAAACGTCACATCACTTGTCAATAAGAAAAGCCTCATTAAAAGGATTCGCCATCATGGAACATAAACATTAAGGTGTTGCAGTGAAACGGTGTTTGCCTGGTGGGAAAACAATGAAGGTCCTGTATCTCATAATATCATAATGAAAATTTTTTAAATGATATCCTTGTTATTAAAGAAGTCATTAAAACAAATGAAATATACACCTGAAAAGGAATAAATTTATAATACGGAATAAAAACACTGCATCTACAGTCAGTTGAAGTGCTGTATGTACAGGTTGGTATGCATATTCCTCATTCGTGCCTGTGTATGTGTTCTGCAGAGTGATTCCCATGCGAGACCTTTTCTCTACTTTCACTTTTTATCTCTTACTGCAGAATATTTCTCCAAATTTATTCCCCCCTCCCAGCCTCTCACCAGAAAAGACCCTCTACCGCCCCCCCCCCCCCTCCCGTGGACTTTATGTATTGCACTGTCCCCCCATGTCACACCCCAGTCTGTGCCCTGCCCTAACAGGGAGAAGCCCCCATCCGCAGGTGTGTGGGGTATCGGGGCGGAGGCCCTGAGGAGGGTGGCATGGCTAGGGGCAGGGTCTGGGGGGTGCTGACGGGGATGGAGGTGGTGTGGGTGGAGTGCAGGGTGTGAGAATGGGAAGAGTAGGCGGGCGGCAGCGGGTAGCCGACAGTGGGGGGGCCCACAGAGGCGGCTGTGCTCTGCTGGGCTTTGTTCTTGGGTGGGGGTGCGGGGGGGGTCGTCTGATTGAGCTGGATGGAGATGTCGCTGGAGACCTCAGAGGCGCTGCGCCCCCTCTGCGTGGGGGGCCACGACTCCGGATGCAGGAACTGCCCGCTGTAGTCGCTGCACTCGGACAGGCGGGGGCGGTAGAGCGCCGGGTGCGGCCGGCACATCTCCTCCTCTGCGTAGCGCTTCATGAAGAGGTAGACCGACATCACGCCTGCCCCCTGCAGGGTCGAGAGAGAGCAACATGTCGGTGAAGGGCTGGCCAGCTCTGTGGGGCACTGCAGTACATTACCATAATAATGCTGACAGAGAGGAAGTGTGTGTGTGCCTGTATTTGTGTCAAGGGGTTTTCTATTTCGAGTAATATTAATCCAGTACGGAGGTCCAAGATCTCCAGGGTAGGTTATTTCCATGAACAGGAATGTGTATTGCTGTTAAATTAATTTGTTATTTTAATTGAAATACGATTTATTGAGTCCAATTCCCAATGTGCTGCCATACATTTCTGAAGCACATTTTATGAGTAAAATTAGCGGTAAATCAAAGGTTATATCAGGCCAGTTTGGGATTAGATTGCCAGCCAGTCAGAGTTTGGGATTAGATTGCCAGCCAGTCAGAGTTTGGGATTAGATTGCCAGCCAGTCAGGCTTCAAGGCGGAATCTTGGGGGGGTGGGTGCTCTGCCCAGCGTGCCCATCTGACCTCTTTCAGCAGGAAGGAGCTGGCGGCGAAGGCGAAGGACCAGCCGTAGTGATAGTGGAAGAATTGCTCAGGCTCCCGGGGCCGGTTCATCACCTCGTCGTTAATGCAGGAGATGTAGAGCACCAGCCCCACCACCAGACTGAGCCCTGCAGGGGAACGGGAGTGACCTCAAGGAGGGAGACACGGCAAGGCAGCAGCTCGGGGGGAATGGAGTGACCTTGGGGAGGGTGACCCCCATAAGCCAGCGGCTCGGGGGACTTTTGAATTGCTGACCTATGCAACCTGCATCTCTAAACGGTCTAATCTGTGTGTGTCAGATTAGGGTTATGCCCATAGAGATGAATTGAGAGTCCCCATAAAGAATAAATGGACTATGCATGTGTGTGTGTGTGTGTGTGTGTGTGTGTGTGTGTGTGTGTGTGTGTTCATGTTTGTGGGGGTCATGAACATAATGTCCACAAAATGTGATAAAAACCTCTTATTTTCATGTTGTGGGGACCATTGTTTTGGTTCCCACTCAATTTTATTAAAATCTGTGACTCCAATCAAAAAAACAAAAATCTTGTATTTTGTTTGGATATTTACGTATAGTTAGGGTTAGGGAAATGAATGGAGAGTCCCCATTAAGATATAATGCAAACATGGATGTGTGTGTGTGTGTGAGAGAGAGAGAGTGTGTGTGTGAGAGTATGAGTGTGTGTGTGTGTGTGTGAGTGTGTGTGTGTGTGTGAGAGTGTGTGTGTGTGTGTGCGAGTGTGTGTGAGAGTGTGTATGTGTGTGTGAGTGTGTGTGTGCGAGTGTGTGTGAGAAATGTTCTGTTGGCCATGCACTGTGGACCTGCAGCCCTTATTTTCCGTTTTAGATGCTGTTTACCCGCTGCTGCTCACAGCCACTAATGCTACATTATTCAGACAGTTCGGGGTCAGCTACGTTTCCCCAGGGTACAAACAGACAGACCCATGTGGGGCACAGGCCACGAGCAGCCGGCCACAGCCCCATAACTCCCAAATGAAATTTCAGCATCATAGCTTGGGAAAGCATGATTCTGGCTGAATGAAAGTCATTAAATGTAAAACAAAAAAATGCTTTTTGCTCTGCTACTATGGCAATGAGCATGACTTTCACTGTTTAAAGAAAAAGACAGTCGCCTCTCGTTTCCTTTATTTTTTGAAGCTTTTCCTAGTGGCACACGATAGACGTTCCGGTAGGTAATCAGTAGGGGATTCCAGCCCTGCCCCGCTTGCATAGAGTCATTATGCATATCGAGAGTGAGAGCAAAAAAGGCCATAATAAAATGAATGACAGAGGAAAGATATTGGAATCAGGAGGATAAAATGACGCATGCATGAACAGCTGCGATGTGCAGCAAAACAAGGCTTAAACACTTCTGAGTGCAGCTGAAAATGGGAACCAGATCACCAGTGAAACGCGCATGTGTGTGTGTGCGTGTGTGTGTGCATGTGCATGTGTGTGCGTGAGTGTGTGAAAGTGAATGAGTTTCTGTGCGAGTGTGTGTGTGCAGTGGTGACTGAGTGGGTGTGCGTGTGTGCGTGGGTGAGGGTGTGGGGGTGGGGGTGGGT
>JABFDZ020000138.1:2207457-2217837 GCA_019775955.2 Pollimyrus isidori | reverse complement strand
CCATAACCAGTACACTGAACCTGTGGTACACTGCAACACCCATAACCAGTACACTGAACCTGTGGTACACTGCAACATCCATAACCAGTACACTGAACCTGTGGTACACTGCAACACCTATAACTGGTACACTGGTACAATGCAGCACTCATAACTAATACACTGGTACTATGGGACACTGACACACTGGTACACTGAAAGGGTTGAGGTCTCAGTACTAACAGTGCGAGGCTTAAAGGGGGGTTGAACCTCCAGTCTCTCAAGTCTATCCCAGTCAATCCAGCGGAAGAAGGGATGCTCTCGAACTTCCCGCTCTGACTCCTCTCCTGCACCCAAACGTTTGCTTGGGTTTTTGGTCATGAGCTGAAACAAAAAGTAGACGAAAGAACGGCAAAAGGGGTTGAGTTTAAGTTGGGGAGGGTACTGGGGAAAAGAGTGCCGCTGTGTTCACATCCACATCATCACTGTTTCAGTGACCTGAGTTGTTTACAGATCTCAGCTTTGGACTTGGATTTGAGGACTAGTGACTTGAACCCAGATCCGATTCCACTTTGTTATATTGTTGAGTGTAACTGCCCATAAACTACAGCCCTTGACCAAATTAGGCCCTGGGACAATTTCAGAAATACATGATATTTTAACATTATACACACGGATGAGCCAAAGCATTATGGCCACCCCCATGTGACCTTTGTAAAAATGGTGTGTGTCAGGGTCTGGGGTGTAATAGACGGTAAGCTAACATTTGGTACTTGTAGTTGACATGCTAAGTGGAAGGATAAAGATCTGAATGACTGAAAGGCTAAATCATTTCGACCAGACAACTGATTCAGAATATGTCCAAAATGGGAAGGATTGTGTGGTGCTCAAGCTCAGCTGTAGTGATCTGAGGAGGGAAAAACTACAATCTGCTGACTACAGTCTGGTGCTGGGTGGCTGCTAGGAGTGTAACACTACACATATTCATACTGAACATTTTCTATACGGGTAGAGAAATATATACGGTATATACAGTACACATATGTACCAAACAGATGCAGCAAATGTGGAACCTTTGTGTTTGAGTGTTTCCTCCAAGCAGCATTCAGAAAAGGGCGGATGTAGCCGCAGCAACACGCAAGCGCGTCTACATCCCAATGTGAAGCAGGAAGATGTCAATGTGAAAACAAAGTACAGCACAGGTATTTTTTTTAATGCTGCACCATAACGGATACTTTATTTTGCTAAGCTTTGTATTTTGTGAGACAATATTTGTGTTGCACAGTTGTAATGTGAAGCTGAAACCTGCTAATGTGAATACAGCACCGTTGCAGTTAATTTTCTAAATGTGAAAATATCCATTTATCTTTATTTATTTGAGAGAATGTTTATTTTGATTTGTTTTTATGTATTTTTTTTTGTTTCAGGAGTATTGACAGAGACTTTTTATTTAAGTAAGACAGTGTTAAATGAAGAAAAAAAGAAGCAATTAATGTTTTGTTTCCTTTATCCCTGCTGTACTGAAAACGTACCGAACCACGATTTTTCTGCACCCTCACACGCCTAGTGGCCATGACTCATGGGTGGGGGATGTGAACTAAAGCTAACCTGTCTAGTACCAACGCACAGAAGGGTTACTGTGGCACAAATTCCGGTATTAATAATGTTCACAGGAGTGTCACAATACACATTGAGCCATGCTGCATATGGGGTGGCATAGGGCAGTTAGTGTTACAGCGGGGCATAGGGGAGGAGGAACGATCCACTGAGCGGCTCCAACAAACTGAAGACTTCATTAAACTCAAAAAGAACACACAGGGGGAACCAAAAAAGGAAGGGAACTTCGTGGGATCAAAACTAAGCTAAGGCAAGGAGTAACATTGGGAACAATAAGACCAAGGGTAGGTAGGAAACTACAAGCTAACGTGGGGTGACTATGACTAAGAAACACACAGCAACACAGGACCAACACTGCAAACAAACATGCAGTAATAGCAACAACTGACTGAGGAATAAGGCAGGCCCTTAACAGGACTAACAAGGGTCAGCTGTGGGTTATAAGAACTAGGGGCAATGAGGAACAGGTAAGGTTAATTAACAGATACAGAAGGTTCAAACACAGAGGGAAACAAAAACAAGGAAAGCTGAACATAATACAACCAGGGGGCAAAACAAGGAACCACACAGAAATACATAAACAAGAAATAAATGGTTACTTTTTTATTATGGATGAGTCTGGCTTCTGGTCGGACTCAAACCCACAACAACAAAAGGAAAGTTAAGACACTGGCTGACCCCTTAGCCCAGGGTTATTTAAATCACAGTCCTCGAGGTCCGAGCACTGCTGGTTTTCCAGCCTTCCTTTACCTGTCAGTCAGGTTTAGAGCCTCTGACCAATCAGAATCAGCAATTATTAAACTAACTACCTGGGAGAACTGAAAACAAGGCCTGGATTTGGAATTGAGGCCCATATTTGAAGAACCCTGCCTTAGCCCATCAAGCAACACAACAGCCCAGGGGAGACACACTAGGAGGTAAAGACACTGGGATGACTAGCAACATCTGCTGGACACTAGGGGAACTGACATAACAAAAAGAGCAGGATAGGGACCAGTCCTGTGGACTGTACTATGAAGTGGGGTTACTAACTTATCAGGGTAACTTGTCGGATTTAAGGCACCATAGCTTAAATGGACTTCATATTCATTCACTTACATATTGCTCAGACTACCTTAAATCCGATAAGTTACCCCGATAAACCAGTTACCCCGGTTCGTACTACAGGTCCCTGACAGAGTGCTTATGCTGACCTCTGTCCACCTTTGAAAACACCTACAACGGACAAGCATCGGACCTGGATCTTGGAGCAAAAGAAGAAGGTTCCCTGGTCTGATGAATCCCATTTTTTATTTCATCATGTAGTCAGCTGGGTGTGTGTCAAGCATCTGAGGGATGCATTAGACCAGTGTTTCTCAACACTGAGGACCCCCAGACAGTCTGCATCGTTGCTCCCCCACAGCCCTCAGGGAATTGGAAGAGAGTAAAAAGGAGGACCATCAAGTGGTCCCCAAGGACTGGTTTGAGAAACACTGTGGTAGACTAACAACTCCAATCTGTGGCTAGGTAGCCTAACACAGCAGAGCTTGATCCGCCGTGTCGCCTTTATCAGCCCGTTTATCAGTCTGTATGCCTGCCCATTTCTTCTGCATTTGACAGGTTGACCACAAGTACTGAATGCTAGATTATCGTCTAATACATTCCAGACCTTGTTATGGACAATTTTCATGAGATTGTTAATGTTAATCACAGGATGTGGGCTAGTCATCGGTGTGTATAATTATGCAACCCCACAAATTGTGATACTGATAAGTCCAGCTTACCCCCCTGCAGATGGACACAGCCTCACGAGAGAGATTCTTGGGATATGACACATTCTGCTCCAGGATAGACTGAAATAGCTCCTCCTCATCCAATCCGTCAAAGGGAGGCTTGGTGGTGGGGGGGGGGGGATAGGAGCAAATGAAAGAAAATGAAGGGAATTCCACGAGGAGAGCATCTCAAGGGGGTAAGAGAGTGACTCGCTGAAAGACAGCAAGAAAGGGAGACCAGGGGCTTTCCGGAGGAGAAAGCAGCCCATAGTGACGGAGGTACAGCTTTTACCTGTCCAGCTAACATTTCGTAGAGCAGCACCCCATAAGACCACCAGTCTACAGCTTTCCCGTAAGGCTGGTAGGCCACGATCTGAAGGAGAAGGTGCAAGATCATTCCTTAGAGCACACAAATATAGTGGAATGAGAGAGAAGGGAATGAAGAGTATTTAATGCGCCACATGATGAGACGAGTCACGACAATATATTAATACTGACAAAGTGTGGGAAAGACAGAGAGATAAAAAAGGAAAGGTTGAGGGAGAGAGAGAACAATTTATCTCTTGCCTCCAGGGAAAAATATTGTATCGCTCTCAAAATGACATGAACAAGAAAATCAATGCTTATTTTACATAATAAAATCAATGTCGCAGAATGTAATAGTGAGGTTGCCCACAGCACCCTGACATGTCCTATCCTCACAACATGCCACACAGATACACACAAACACACACACAGCTAAACACAAATGCAGCAGAGATATCTTACCAAAATGTTTACCACCAAAATATTACGTCACATGCAGGCCTTTATTTTTATTCTTTGAATGGATTTCTTATAAATTATTAGGTTATAGTTTGGATTTTCTAACTTCAATGTTTTATGCAAAATCACAGGAAGATCAACAAAGATCTACTCATCTACAAATTCATCTACATCAACCATGGAAATAGAGTCTTACCATGTCTTTAAACACACATATATATGGTAAGACTATATATATGTATGACCTGACTCCAACAGACGGTTTAATACTGCGCAGGACAGACTCCAACTACACCATGGTGACCCTGGCTCGGATAAGCAAATGGAAGATGGATAGATGGGTGGATGGATGGATGGATTTATATATGACACAATTAGCATCTCATTCAGGACAGAGGTCATTTCTGTTTTTTAGGAACTGAACCAAAGCAAACTCTTACTATGTATGAGAATGGATCCTTTAAAGCAGGTAGTGTTAATTAGACTATGTAAGCTCTGCTGTGTTCCTATGAATAGGGTTTGTGGAGGCGTTCATGCAGCACACACAAAAACACATGTACACAGCTGCCCTGACTCCCACTTTATAACAGTAAGACTCAAGCCACATTCCAATAAAACTCACAAATTAAAAAAGAAAAATATATGAAACAATAAAAGGCCTGACATTCTCCTTTTTCAGAATGTATGAAAATATAAAAACTGTTTGTTTTGTAAGGATTAGTTGCATGATTTTTAAACCTTTGAAAAACATCAGAAAAATTGACTTCAATCCAAATATACACCGTAGCACACAACACACATATAGATGGAGTACATATACACACAGGGCAAATATACACAGTAAGACACAGGCAGAGGAGGGACCTCAGGGGCGATATAGTCGGGGGTGCCACAAAAGGTCCGCGTGGTCTCTCCTTCCATCATCCCCTCTCTGCACATGCCGAAGTCTGCGATCTTGATGTGACCTTCACTGTCCAGTAGAACGTTGTCGAGCTTCAGATCTCTGAGCAGGACAGACAGCAACAGACGATCGAGCAAGACGTACAATACAGGGAACAGTGTGTGGACTGAATATGTTGGGGGTACTATGCCGACAGAGTGCAGTGGATGTACTACAGTAATAGGAAAAACTGCGGGAATATCACTAACAGAGATATGCGGGTGCAACACTGCAAGACAGTATGGGATGTGGCTCATTAACAGAGTGTACTGGATGTCCTTCACTAACAGTGAGTACTGTATGTGCCTCACTAACAGAATGTACTGAATGTCCTTCACTAACAGTGAGTACTGTATGTGTCTCACTAACAGAGAGTACTGAATATCCTTCACTAACAGTGAGTACTGTATGTGCCTCACTAACAGAGAGTACTGAATGTCCTTCACTAACAGTGAGTACTGTACAGTATGTGTCTCACTAACAGAGTGTACTGAATGTCCTTCACTAACAGTGAGTACTGTATGTGCCTCACTAACAGAATGTACTGAATGCCCTTCACTAACAGTGAGTACTGTATGTGTCTCACTAACAGAGTGTACTGAATGTCCTTCACTAACAGTGAGTACTGTATGGGTCTCACTAACAGAGAGTACTGAATGTCCTTCACTAACAGTGAGTACTGTATGGGTCTCACTAACAGAGAGTACTGAATATCCTTCACTAACAGTGAGTACTGTATGGGTCTCACTAACAGAGTGTACTGAATGTCCTTCACTAACAGTGAGTACTGTATGTGTCTCACTAACAGAGAGTACTGAATGCCCTTCACTAACAGTGAGTACTGTATGTGCCTCACTAACAGAGTGTACTGAACCAAAATCGCACAGAAGAGACTGAAGCATGGGCTGAAACATGGACTGCATACTTTGGATGAATACCTGTATATGATCCCTTTATGATGAAGAAAGAAGAGACCAACAGCTATCTCTGCAGCATAAAACCTGGAGAACATAAGGTTACCATGACAACGGCATCACTAGAATGATTTTTGCATATTTAATTAATCATGTGTTCGGACAGAGAGGCGTTCACAAACAGCCTGGAGTGGGTCGGGGTGGTAGGGAGCTTCTTACTGCCAGAGTTTGCAAGCTTTACTCACGCAGCGTGTGGCTCTTTGAACTTGCCCACGATCTGGATGTGGAACATCAGGTCACCCCCGTTGACATACTCCATCACATAGTACAGGCGGTCCTGTGGCATGGACAGCACCATCATATCCCACACACACAATACCCTGAACAACAGCCGCATTCCACATCCAAAATACCACTGTTCCAATCACCCTGATCAATAATCTAATGTATCACTGGTACTCTGGGGATCCACCAAGTAAGAGGATTTCCCAACAAAGAGTAATATTGTCACAAACTGAAGTATTATAAATGGTATCTCAGGGTGATGAGTAGTCAGTTTAACAGAAGGACAGAGTTGGCAGGAGTTGCTGGGACATTTGGTCCAAAGAGCAATGCGTAATCTTTGGCTTGAAGAGTGCCATGGCTCAAGTCCAGCCCTCGAGACCCCACCTGGTCATTGGGGCGAGAGCCTCCCAATTAGAACATTATAAAAAGACATTGGAAGTGCTGGTTTGAACCTCTGACAGAGTAGCTCATAGCTGGCATTCTTAGGATGAGCCAGGATTTGCTTGTGCTTAGTCCAGATTAAATGCAAGTTAGTTTCACAATCGTTATTAGCAAACTTAAAATTTTAAATCTCCTCATTTACTGTATGACTATACACAGGCTTATTCAAACCTGCAAATGCATAGGGTTAAGACTTAAGGTTTTGAAGAGAAGTCAAGCCATTGAAGCTTTTGATGATATAATGTGTCCAATTAGCAGAATTGAAGTGAAGCCCTTCTCTAATTACCACAAGTGGAGTGAAATCTTCTTCTTAGTAAAGTGAACCATCAAATGTCGTAAAAACTCTCATTTCACAGGGTGCAGTAATGTGAATGTGAACGGCTGAAGTGTATGTCCTTATATGCATCTGCAGATATGCATGACGCAATCTGTTCCTGTCAGACGTGGATTCCAAACCCATTAAAACCCCCGTTAAATAACACTCCCCACATTACCAGAACTGCTAATGATCTTGTTATGAAATAAAGCTAATTAATGAATTCATTAAAAAAAAACACATCTGGGTCAGCCAGGACAACATAATTAAGGAAAACACTTTTTTTCTTCCGACGGATTTTGACCAAAAGCGCGTGGGTATTTATAGACGTGCCTGAATCTGCACGTCCTGTCGTCAGCTCACCAGGGAGGGAGGGACAGCTTTCATCATGTCTTATTTCACTAGCGAAACAATCTGCTGCCTATCTGGCGCTCCTGAAAAGCAGGAGGTGTGGAGAAGCTGCGAAAGCTCTAAGAGGACGACGCCACGGTGGGCTGTTTGACCGCTCGTCGCGCTGTGTCTTCCTGTACATTGTGCGAGATAAAAATCCAATATGAGCACATGATGCTGAAATTAGCTGATGACACTCCTTAACAGCATATTGTCATTCACGTGGCCTTCCCCTGGGGCGCGGGCACCGTTCGGCGGAATTGGCACCGACCGGAGCCCTGGGGAAATGCCTGCCCATGGGGAGTGGTGACCCGTAGGTGTGTGACTCAGTCTGTGCGTTTGGCAAGCTCCGTGAAATGCGCTGTGATGCTGCGTTAGCGTCTGTGCCGTGTCTCCTGTCTCTGCACAGCGCCGCCCAGCATGTGCATGCTGCTCCAACGTGTTCAGCATTGAGTCAGTCTTCAAATCTGCATCATGTACCTTAGATGCCTCCACCGAACCATATGTAACTTCCTGCAGTTATCTGAACAGATGTATACTTGTATGGTTCCTGCAGGGCAGCTTCACATTCGGGTGATTTGCTTGTTTGTTTATGCATTTGCCCCTAATCATCATGTTCATGTGCTTCTTCATATGCATTTACATTTTCATGCATAACACCACCACCAGGAAAATTTCCACATACATTTCTGTTGGTGCGCTTGGCATATTAAAGTGATCCTGATTGATTTGTACATCTTAAGATGCACTTAGGCACTTCATCAGTGATTGTGTCTGGGTCATAGGGTGTTCTGGTCTTTCAGCAATCAAACATCCTTGCCCAGGGTTGATCAGACCCCAGCTTGTGTCCACGAGGCATGTGTGGTCCATGGATGTCCCTTTTGACACACTCCCATCCTGAGGCCTTCTGTGCAGCCATTGTGTTGTCTATGATGGTTTTCCTTCCCAGCTGCCCTGTGCTCTGAAGGCCCAATCAGAAGATGGCTCTGAGTAGCTTCTGAATCCATCAACCCTACCTCTGACACTTGCCTACCAAGTCCTGTTTAACTGTATTCCTCTCATTCTCTAAGGATGGAAGCTCCAACTGGGAACCATTTGTCTTTCCATTTTGGACATCATGACTAACATCTGAGCTAAGCTTAGTTTCTGAAATGGATTCTGGGAGTTTGAATTGTTTCCCCAGAATGACCTTCAGCTGTCAGCCACCTACGGAGGTAAGGAGCCCAACTGTTACTTTTCACTGCACCTGTGCTCCTCCCCTGTTTTGACAAAACCAATGGCCTTCTTTGCTGGGTTGTGCTCCTTGCTCTCACTGATTCCCTTCCACTGATGCACTGATATTGTTGTCACTGTCAGATCATCTATAAATGCACTGATGGAGCACTGTTGGACACCACACTTAGTCAGCAGGCCTCTGCACTCCACATCTGCTGACAATTTCACTGGGCAAGGCAAGTAGGATCACTCAAATGGTTCATCCAGTAGTGATCCCTTCTTGTGATTCCACAAGCAACACTCAGAGTGAAGCAACTGTAGTAATGAATGAAATCCCTGGTCTTGCCTTGCACATAATGTCAGTTCAATGTCATTTTTACCCGTTTGTGGAGCATAGAGACATAGGCCTTGACAAAGTCCAATCCCAAAACTGCCAAACCTCTTCTGCCTTCTCACACCTCTCATCACGAAGTGATGATCCCTGTGTGCTTGATGTTTCTTGGCACCCTCGGGATTCTGCCATGAGGTGTCAATGTAGGAGTTCTTCAGGGGGTACACAGCCAGGCTTTTGGCAACACGCACAGCTTTTAACACAGAAGTGATATTGTGCAGGTTAGCTTGATGTTCCTTAAATTTTCTTTCTGTATTCAGCCTTCCTCTGTAAATCTCCACTGCAGAGCTACCCCAGCTCTCCTCCAGGTCACCTTAAGGATCTTCCATAATCAGTGCAAAAAATTAGGGCACCTCTGGTATACCTTCTGGGGCACTCCCCTACAGTTAGGGGCTGAGTTTAGCCTAGCAGATCTGATTGCCACCCAGACTTCTGTCTGGGAGGTCTCAGGGTTGGGTGTTCATGGAGTCATCAAGGACCCATAGTTTCCCAGGTTTTGTTCTCTCACACTGTAACTGAAAGCAATTTTCCTCTGTGGAACAGGTAAGGTAGCCGTTGCATTTCTGCCTCAACAGTTGCTTGGGGAACCTAAAACAGTTCTCGTGGAAGGTGGAACATTTTCTGGGACTCCTACCTTCTTCTTCCCTGCCATTCTACCCTTTGAAGGGGCATGAGCTTCTTCCTCAAAAGGTTGCACTAATATGGCCTTGTCCTCCGCCCTCCACTTCCACTGTAGGAATGTCAGCTCCTGCCTAAGCTAACTGATCTTTGCCTCCTGACACAGCTTTGGACACATGGAACTCCTTTGGCATACCTGTTAATAACAAGGCTCTTTCAGAGCTGCTTTTCTGCATCAGCCCTCTCTAAGTATTTCATCTTGGCATGGTAGATCCTCAGGCCTTATGGATTTTTGCAGATTTTTCCACAAAAGTATTCACACACTGATAGTCATTGCCGTTTTGGGAGCACACAGTGATTGTACCTATATATAAAGCGATCCATCATCATACCAGGCTCTACATGTCAGAGTTGAGTTAATATCTGGACACACCTCAGTCTGGAAGGCACAGTACAGACACGTGAGAAAGTGAGGTCTCCCAGTCAGCCCCAGTACGCGCCGCTCCACCATGGCACTCTCTGTGTCCTCATCTTGGAAGAGCACGTCCTTTTTCAGAACCTTCACCGCAAACAGTCTGTCACTGCCCCTCTCTTCAGCTAGCAGCACCTGGGGGGGGGGGGGGGGGGGGGGTGAAGGGGGGTGTTTTTTGTTGTTGGTGGGTTGTGGTTAGAAAGAGAAGAAAAGAAGAAAAAGAAATAAAAAAAAAAAAAATAAAAAAAAAAAAAAGAAAAAGAAAAAAAGAAAAAAGTATAAAAAG
>JABFDZ020000138.1:2147601-2167737 GCA_019775955.2 Pollimyrus isidori | reverse complement strand
CTGATAATGTAGTGCAAGCGGAATCCTTGGGTTCCTTTAAATCAGAGCTAGATAAGATTTTAACAACTCTCAGCTACAGTATTAGTTAAGTTCTCCCCAAGCGAGCTTGATGGGTCGAATGGCCTCCTCTCGTTTGTATACAGGTAGTTCTTATGTTCTTATAACTTTTGGCTATGGAATCCTGCCTAATCAGACAAAGACAGGAAGCAGCTGATCACCCAAGGCATTGACTTATGGGGCAGCATTAATTCTCGCTCATTATTCTAGGAGTCCGGAACCTCACCAGCACCGCAGTGGAGTGATTGAACAGCCCCCCAAAAAAGACCCTCCAGATGTGTTTTTCCTTAAGCCACAGCTCAGTATGCAGTGATCCTCAGTTTCTTCGTTACTCACAACAGAGATGACTCACGCCCATAGCTGTCATCCTTGCTTTTGGCCACAGTTACTTTTCCATTACGGTCGTGGGCACCTGTCTCCCCATCAGCCTCTGGATATCAATTGGCTGTGCCTTCGAAACAATTGTGTCACACAGACTTGAAGTATCTCAGCAATTACACCGAGTCCCATGCTGATAAGATTACACTAAAGTCAGTGCTTATCCAAGCCTAAATAGGCCTAACTAGGGAATCTTCATTTTTTACATAGAAACCTCATTTGAGTGCCAGAAAATGTATTTTGTATGCAGGAAGCAGTCTATAAAATTCAGATATAAAACAATCACAAAAAACAACTTTCCATTTATCATGCATTATGTATTTTTGGAGCCAGAGTTGGACAGCCTTCCTCCGGAATGTCAGGGCTCTCTGTTGCTGCTATCTAGGTTACAATCTCAGATTCCTCTGAATGTTACCTGACGTTCACTTTAAACCACAGCATCTTCACCTCCGCTAGTGGGCTGTGAACAGCTTTTTTTCCCTTACTTTCACCCTCCCTCCAGTTTACACTGTATTTTGTTGAGTTTATTTCGGTTATTTAATTAATTATTTTCTGACTGGTAATACTTCTTCATTGCCTTGTGTTGCCAGAATGATATCAGTATGTATAAAATACAGAATCATTATTCACTCCAAGAAGACCAATGGCCTAGTTTTGCTTGCACTCTCCTAGTTGGGAAATCTGTGAATGCAGCAGCTTAAATAGGCTTTGCACTAAGTGATCACATGTAGTATATTTACATACTTGTGAACCAATTAAAATGGTCCTTCAGCTGGGTACAGACTGCCTGCCAAAGCCAGGACTGTGACCCCATAATCCAGTGCAGGAGCTCTTATTCTGCGGTCTATGTAGTCACGCAAAGAATCAGAACATCGCAGTGTCACTAACTAAAAGAAAACTTCAGATGGTATTGAGGAAAAATCG
The DNA here is from genome assembly GCA_019775955.2 of Pollimyrus isidori. NCBI lineage: Eukaryota > Metazoa > Chordata > Actinopteri > Osteoglossiformes > Mormyridae > Pollimyrus > Pollimyrus isidori. The sequence continues at coordinate 2,166,378 of JABFDZ020000138.1, read as the reverse complement.
GACTGTGTGAGAATCGGGCCTGATTTGTTTTTGTTTTGTGTTTTTCTGAGTCACAGATGAAAAACATGCTTTTTCGCATGATATTTGAAGGTCATTTCGACGACTGCCATCTTCTGTATCGTACACAAATATGTGCCAAAAGTAAGAAGCAACCTCTAAAAAAGTTTGCCTGTTGTGTCGTGCCTGATCAGATTTGTGGGTCTGTTGCAGTGCAAGTCTGTGGCTGGCTTCTCGGAAGAATGGAAAGGTACAACTTCTCTGACTGCATGAAATGAGCAGCAATATGTAAAAATCTCCTATTAACGTCTCAAGACTCAAAAATATCTTAAAATGAAATCCAGATGTTTAGGTAGACTACATGCAAATTTTACACCCAGCTTTTGAAGTCTTTGTTTTCCCTTTGGCAGAAATGATCTTCCTAGCCTAATACCAGCCCTACCACGAGTGACAAACCACATGTTTCGCATCATTAAGGGGCTGGCTTTCTCTTGACAGAGACAAATTGGAAACGAAAACACGGACATCAGCCTTCCTTCGCCTTTTAAGAAAGCCAGAAATGCCGCAGCCTTCTCCCGAGCATGTATATTAAGACGTATGAAGCCTGTACAAGGCGAATGACCTTTTCAGTCAGGGTGTAAGCAGTACTGTAACGGACGCCCCTCTCTCCGTCTCCACCCTGACTTATTGCATTGGGAGCCGGGTGATAAACCTCCGCAACAAGCCATGCAAAGATGTTAACAGCGTGCATTTGTCTCTCGCCGGTGAGATATTACGGCCGGTGCGGAGTGTCACTGTGACGGTCAGTAATGAATGAGGCTCTTTGGGCTGCCTTTTGTTTCACAGCGAGGGGAAACTCAGCAGAGCTGAAAGAGCACACCGGGCTGCCTCAGCATCCCAAACCTCGTCACCCCAGACAAATCCCTGCTCCGGGGGGAATCTCACTCCGTCCATCTCCATGCGACCGCTTAACATATCAAAGGGCCCGCCTCCCTTTCATCTTCAGGAAATACGGAGGAACAGAACCATGCAAAAAAATGCCAGAATGAAATAGCCTTCAAGGAAACCTGTTATGCATGAATTATGCGTGTAGGATTCTGCACGTGTGGATCGACACCATGAATCCTGAGGTCTGATAGGCGCAAGCATAGATCCTGAGATCCTGCTCTGTGCCTTCATTTTGTATTCAAAAATAAAAAGAAACCTAAATTAATGACTACACCAGCACTACTGCATATTATAATTATTAATATCGCAGAATAAATATATCCCTCTGTCTCCTTGAGTAATCATGTTTCTCGTGTTGAAGGGTAGCCTGCAGTTTTTAATCTAAGCTAAAAAGCACTGAGGCTTAAAATACCCTTGGAAAAATTAATGACTTAATCATTGTGAATTCGAACTTCTATGATCAGGAGTTGTGCGACGCGTTCGATCATTTCTGGGACGGCGGCGTTGGGGACAGGGGACAGGCGGCACTCTGGAAAGCAGCTTGTTTTTCTCAGGGTGATGTTCTCTAGCCAGCAAAAGAGGCTCCGTGGCAGCAGGCACTTTGGCTCGCCGAGCCGCACTGTCGCCTAACGCTCGCACAGTTGGGGCTGTGATTTGACTTTGCATGTGTGCTTCCTGCAGCTTCTCCACTTTCAGTCCTAACCCGTGCGGGTCGGCAGACAGGCATCTGGAGATTGCCTGGGTGTTCGCCCTGTCCTGCTCCCAGCACTTCCACGCGCTCCCGGCTGTCTCTGTACCGGACCAGTGTTACGGGAAATAAACCGATAGAAACAGCAGGATATCTACACTGCTGCAAGAGACCTGCCAGGACCTGAAAGAGGAAGCTTCGGGTTACAGGTTCCCGCACTGCCTGCAGCCCCATTCAGGCTAGGCAAATACAGCACACTAATAAACCTCCCTAGCACGGAGTGGCCGCCTAATGAAACCTGCGTCGCCCGTCCTTGGGCCAGCCTGTCAGGCTGACTCACCGCAGTCAGGAGGCACCTGCAAAAGGAGGATGAGTCTTTACCAGAACGCAAGATATTATACATCAAAACCCCATATTAAGGATTCAAAGTAGACTTTTCCAGGTTATACCAGAAGTTGCACCCCCCAGCCCCGCAGCCTCTCAAGGCTGCTTTCATGATGGTTCCACCTGATGTAACAAGTACACAAGCCGGAACCTGGATCTGAAAGCAGCAGGCAGACGAGCTCCATTGGCTGGCAGCCAAGTGGCAGGGATGGCCAGTCCTGCTCGGTGCCACACGGCGGACAGGGCAGAGGACCACCTTTACACGCTCCCAGAATAAATATAGAAGAACACACTCATTTCTAATTCACCAAGGTAACCTTAACGGTGAAAATCTGGCACTGCTTTACAAGCTCCAGGGCCCAGCAGCACATAGAACACAGCCTTTTGGGGGTGGGGGGGTAGCGTTCATGCAGGTGCACACCTTCCAAATCCCGCTGCGCATCTCGTTGTGGATAAACAGCTTGCAAAGGGCTGCGGTAAGAGCTAAGAGCTACACTGCGTCCGATAAATTTTTAATTAGTGCCGTTATTTCTGATGCCCCTGCAAGAAAATAAATTGAACACAAAGTAAATAATAATCTGCCCAGAATAGTTTATGAGGAAAATCGCCTTTGTGGTAAACAACAGCAGAGCTGACTGCTGGCAGGGTGTCCCGTCCAAGTCAGGGCCGCTCCAGGGCCCGGGGCCCCCGTGTGGAGAAATACGGCCCCCACTGCTCCTCCAGCTCAGCCGTATTTCATTTCCACCGCTCTCCACCCCAACCAGAAGCAGCTCTCGTTCTTCACCTTCATTGTCCAGGAAAAAAAGAAAACCTCTTTTGCAAACGATGAATGGTAAGCATCTTGTTTAGGTTGAGTCATTCCTATAACAAACCAGCACAGCACTCAAATGTGTAGCACGGTTGCTTGTGCCTATGGGGTTCTGGGTTCGAATCCCACCTGCACTCCCAGTGCGTGAAGGTCAATGTTTCCTGTGTCACTGAGGTAGAAGTCTCCTTCTGTAGTCCATGGAGATGCAATTAGGCTTATTGGTTTCTTTAAATTGCCCTGTGGTGGATGGGCATCCCCTGCCTTCTGCCCTCTGCTGCCTGGGATGGACTCCAAGCTCCCCTCCTGTTATCCTGCACTGGCTAAGTTGTTGGCAAATGGATGATATTTGCCGTACATATTAACTCTGAAACACCTAGTGGGAGGTGCCCTTCGGTGTAATGCGCCCTCTAGTACACTTGGGGGCGGCCACACTTGGATTGTAAACAGGCTGTGTTCGCGCGGCTTGGGTGCCTATGCAGCGGTATGGCCTGCCTGTCGTCCCCTGTGCGTCAAGCTGCCACTGTTCTTTTCGCTCCATTTGCTTTTGTCCACGTTCCCAACCTTCAGCCTGTACCCAAAGAGGCACTGTTCACCTGAGTGTCTTCTTCTTTATAGCTGTGCCTTAAAGACGCCTGTGAATATGGTACAGGATCAGTGCCCCATATTAGATCCTGCCAGGAGAGCTGCTAGGACCTGAAGACACCAGAGACTTAGTCCAGACTGCAGACTGAGGGTGCGGTTGTTAAAACACCTGAGGTAAATAAATCATTTTGGGGCTCACTTGGATTATTCCAGGGCTTTGGCCCAAATGCCCCAAAGTCGGGACACTCCGGGGTCCTGGTGTATCCTGCATGCACCTCAATCTTCCTACAGTACAAATGTGTTGATGCTTTAATGAAATAATAGTGATTTACCGATAAGGCAGTACATCCAGGTGATGGGGGAAATGCCAACGACAAACGGAATATGTAGCTTCGAGAGATTTGCTAAAATAAAAATTAAAAATATTGATAATACAGTAAAAATAATCAAACTCTATAAACTCCATGTCAGTATACAACGTGGCAGGTATTCAACGATATGTGTTATATCAGCATCTCCCCACACTGCTTGAGCATCCCAGTGGCTATCCAGGATTAACCAACCGGCTGGTGTGCGACCAGGAAGGGGAGCACAGCCGAACTTGGGGGCTCATCCGGAATCAAAGTCTCCAAGGTCTCACTATACCAATACACCACCTCGGCTGTCCTCATCACCGAGCTGTCAGACTCTGAAAAGCTGCACTCCACTCAGAAAAAAACAGAAGTGAAGAATGTATTTAGAAGTGTCAGCACTGCATATGCATAATCCCCGCATACCTGCGGTCATTTATTTTGTGATTATGACAAACCTAATCGTATAATATTTATATTACTGTAATGCTTATTTGAAACTTCTATTAGCCCAAGCACTTTCTCCCAAAAGAAATGTATCCTCTCCTTACAAGCTAGAATCTTGTTACAATTGCTTAAAAATGTTGTATAATGCAGTGATATATACACTGGAGAAGTAGAAACATTAACATGGATAAGCTGGCGGGTTCAGCATCTCTGAGGGGGTCACTGATGCAGAAAGAGAAGTGCACAGTTAAATTACTTTATTGCTAACACAGCAAATGGAAAGCAGCCAGAGATACATTACACAGAACCCTTTATAAAGTCTCCATTGTTCCACCTTCTCCATATCACAGGGTTTGTGACCATAAGAAAATTCAACACTGCATGTACAATTGCTTTTTAGGCATTATGCTAATCAAACCTCAAAATGACTCAGAGTTTATATACATTTAAGTAATTTGGCATGGTGTATCCTAATGCGAAAACCAACAGGCATCCATCCATCTTCCAATCACTGACCCTTCATGGAGGATATAGCCAATCCGAGACAGTTCTGCTAGGATTCCACTCCATCACAGGAAAGATACAGGCACTATCTAAGCTACCCTAAGGCCAACTGAGAGATGTGACTTTGCCTGCCTTTGGATAGTGGGAGAAAACTAGAGGGTCCAGATGTGGGGGGGTTCAAACCCATAACCACACAGGGGGAATACAAACAGCAGGGGATTGGAACCTCATAACTAAGCGGGAGCATACACAGAGCAGGGGGGTTTGAACTCATAACCAGGTGGGAAGCTTACACAACAGGAGGGTTTAAACCTATAACCATGTGTAGACATACACACAGTGGGGGATTTGAACCCATAACCATATGGTTGGCATACACACAGTAGGGGGATTTGAACCCATAAGCATGGGGACTACACACAGCTACACACTACCTATACATTGTTCCCCAAAAACCATCGTCCCTGGTCAGAAATTCTCTTCCTATGACAGTAATTGACATATAGGACATTGCAGTCTTTCAGGCATTCTTAGTCAGTCAAAAAATCAGACCATCCCCTTCATACACCCCCCCCTCCCAAGAGAGGACCCCACCCTGTTCACTTATTCTGCTCATTTTCTGTCACGCAGCCACTCAGTTTATGTTTCCTTGGTAAGTAGTTCTCACTGCAGAAAAAAAAGTTGAGAAGCACATTTGTACAGTCTTCTTACCTAGCATTTTGAAAAGGTTGTTCGTATTCTTGGTAATGGAGTCAATAAAACTTAAACCCTTACATTCTGACACCAGCTGCTCTTTTAAAACATTTCTGCACCTGGGATGGTAACGTCATCCTAAGTGTTTATCCAGAGAAAATGGGAAAAGTCTATATGACAATGTAATGATACAAAGTAATGATGAATAACAAACAGAAAACTACTGATATTTTAAAATGCAGGAAAGAAGGAATGCCACCAGTTGTGAAAGCAATTAAGACTTTTTAATTTCTAAAGTCGGAGTACAACTTTAACGTCATTGGATAACATTGCCAGAATAAGTTATGCAATAAATTAATCAGAGATGGGTAAAATCACCACCTGTAAGTCAAATCCAGGTTGTTAAACGGCTGTGTTTGTTTGCAGGTCACCTAGGTGATGGCCATTTAGACACGCTTTGAGAGCTACCAAGGTTTGGCCCGTTTCCATCAAGGTGTGTGATGGAAATCCTGCTTCCGACCCCCGAATCCCCCTGGTAGTGCTGCAGCACCCGGAACGCCAAGGCTGGGTTGATGCAGGAGCAAAACTGGGTTGCAGCCTGGGCCCTGACTTGTGGGGGGTCCTGAATGGTTTATTTCCATTCCGGAAGCATTTCATGCTGTAGGTAGAGCCCCAACGATGAATTTAGCCCGGGGCTCCCACTGCCCTAAATTCAGCCCTGCCAAATGCACAACACAGTGCCATACAGACACAGACATGGCGGTTTTTAATAAGGGCACAGCAACGCCCATTGGAAACTTGGCAGAAGCCTCGGTTTGTCTGGGACATATGTGACTGTGTTATTCTGCGTGGGTGTGTGCCATCCTTCCCCTCCTTTTTGGATTTAGGCTAACAGCAGGCGACTCGGCGGAGTCTGTGTCTCGACCTTGCGTGGCACACAGACTGTCGCTGAGGACCTTCTAACGCTACCTGTTTGGTCGCAACAGTGGACGTGGGTGGAGAAAGGAAGGATGAACATGGATGGAGAGACAATGAGGTGGCAAACAAACCCATGTTAAGAAGCAACAAAAACAAAATTCTTCCCATTGTGGTGACTACAATAGCCCGGTGAGGAGGTAGGTCTGGCAAGAGCAGCTGTTCCATCTGCTCTTGCACCATGAGCTGAACTCAAGGCCAGAGGTCAACAGTAAGGCTGAGTATATTAGACGACAGAAAGGTGATTCCCTTTTTGGAGGTATGATAGTTTCATTCCTACTGCATAATCAAGTTGTTTGGTCAGACATCGCAAGGGTTTGGCATGAATCTTGAGAACATTCGAAGTTTGAATTCATTGGTATCAGTCACACCCCTGTTATGGGTCATCATGTTTTCCTGCCTCTGTCATTGCACAAGACGGAAGATGCTTCATTCACAACACTCCAATCACTGTGCTATTGTAGCATTTTTAAGAATTTTGCTTTAGTTACCCTCGTAGTCCAACTTAGGAATTGATTTTTTTTCATCGAGAAAGTCATAAACATTGAAAGAAATTCACAAGTGTGGCAAGGTTTAGGCATTCTGCCTTTCCCCACTGCACACAAAGGAAAACACACGCACTGGGTCCTACCCTCACCACTGCTCCACCATCAAATCCAAAATCCGATTCACGTTCAGGTCGGAGTCCAGGCCAAAGTCGGTTTCCACAAATGGGGCAGCCGGAGGAGTCAAAGGTCGAAGGCCAGAGGTCAGGGACTCCAGCCAGTCGGCAGGGTCAAAGGTCGCAGCCTCTCGTCTCTTCCTGGACAAGGTTGCAGTGGGAGGTGTGGTGCAGATAGGAGGAGGCGGAGGAGGCTGTGGCTGGCAAAGCTGGATGGAGCTGGAGGGTGATGGAGGGAGCTCCAAAAGGAGAGAGGAGCAGAGTGGGGATGACAGGGGGTTTTCATCTTTGGATGGGTGCAGAAAAGATGGTGATTGGTCAACGTGGGAAGGTGGAGAGGATCCTGACAGGGAGGAAACCACAGTCTGTGACTCAGAGACTGAAGAAGCTGTATCTGAAAGAACAGCAAAGGGTGACATAAATCAGCCAAGAGAGCAGGAGCGGAAGGTAAAGGCCAGCTGCCCTTCCGGGTGACGGGGGTTTAAATGGCGAATGGTGCTTGCATAATGATAAAACAGAGATAGATGATGAAGTGGGGGCGGTGGGTGGGGTGGGGGTTACCTGTGCAGCTTACAGGTTCATCCAGAATGTCATCTATAGACTGGCTGGGAGCCATCTGACGAAACGGGTAGAAAGCGCAAGAAAGTGGATGGTGACTCACCCGCATGTCAAAACAAGTTATATATCTGTACTATAAATAAGTATATATACATATATATACATACAAGGCATGTCACGGAAAAGGTTAGAAGAACAGATGCGGTGTGAGCTCTTAAGCCTGTGAATAAGTGATACAGTTTGTACTACATTCTGCATACCGAAAATATGTCGATGTTGAGGCGAGGAAGAAGCAAAAAAACGCAAAAGTAGCCACTGGACATTCCTCACCAAGACTCTCTGAATGGCCTCCTGTAGTTCCTCCTCCAGGCTCCGCCCACTGGAACTGGTCTGGACTGGACTGGCGGTGATCTGCATAGGCAGCTCAAAGTCCTGGCCAATCGCATCGCAGGGCTAGGAGCAGAGCAGCTCGTTCACAACGAATTTCAAAATAAACTATGGCAAATACACCTATACAAGTTCTACAGGATTTCCTGAGATGTGGTAAAATTATAGCCAACAGAAAAAAAGCATTCACCTGCGTAAACAAGACCTCCGTCTGACTGTGAGTTTCTGCGCTCTCCCGCTCGCACCCAGGTTCCTGTTGCAGGAATGGATGGAGTGAATTATCTGGAGACTGGAAAAAGTAACAGGATACAGACATCAGAAGCAGAGCATCAAAACTATACAACTGCTACATCAATAAATAAAACATATGCATGCATAGCTAGGTATACACATACAGGGATTGGACAATGAAACTGAAACACCTTTTTAGACCACAATAATTTATTAGTACAGTGGTACCTCAGAACTCGAACTTAATCCATTCAGAACTGCGGATCGAATCCTAAAAACTTCAGGTTCTGATCAAATTTCCCCCATAAGAAAAAATGGAAAATCAATTAATTGGTTCCCGGCCCCCAAAAAATACACCTAAATATGTTTTTTTTTTAGCATTTAAACTGAAAACTGAACCACATAATACAAGAAGAGCATATACTGTACTAAACACATCTAAGAACATTTATCAAAACAGTCATTTGTAAAGTAAGAAAACAAATGTATCCAAACAATGTGTAAAGTTAAAAAAAACAATGCGTGAGTTCGGAGCAGCCACACCCATTGCCATGTAATCTAAGGTAAAATAAAGATGTCCTCCGAAGAGGGGGGGTGGTGGTGGGCAATAAAGGAAAGGAAAGAAAAAAAAAAAAAACCAATGCGTCCTTCCTCGATCGTCCGCTCCTTCCATGTCCGTCTACCTGTAATTAAACCCCCTATTCCCCGATACCCTGACGTCTACACTTTTGTCTCCGTTCCATCCCTGCTCAGCACGACAATATTATTATAATTAAATGCATTAATGGTTTATTATTAATATTAAAATAATTAATAAGAAATCTATTTTAAAATGTATTTTATTATATGATAAAAATTACTGTTACTATCTATCATTGTCTAAATGTATTTTTACTGTCTAAATATATGTATTTAGGTAGTGAAAACATGCACGATGCTCTCACAGCAAATGCGAGGTTGAGACTGAAGCATTACCCTTTGTTTCCGCTGAGAGACATGCTGGGTGACTCATTTCCCTGCGCGTACAAGTTATCTTAGGTTGTTGTGCAAGGTTTGACTTCTGAGATTCAGATTAAGTTCTAGGTAATTTTTTTTTCGAACTGGTTAGTTCAAATTTTAAGAAATTTGAGTTCTAATGAGTTTGAGAACGGAGGTACCATTGTAATAATAATTACTGTTACTGTCTATTATTGTTTAAATGTATTTTTACTGTTTAAACATATGTATTTCATTAGGTACCACTATATAGCCATTTTGAGCCATTCCTCTGGCAGAACAGTAGCCAGGCCACAAAGTGAAGCAAAAAGAGTCGCTCCTCCAAAACACCCCAAAGTAGTTCAATAATATTCAGATCTGGTGACTGTGTAGGCCATGGGAGATGCTCAGCTTCACTTTCATGTTCATTAAACCACTCTGTTACTAGTCTTGCTGTATATATTGATTCATGCCATAACCTTCAGGGCAGAATATTTCCTGGGCCTATGAAATGCCATGATATTGCAGTCCAAACCATCACTGATCCACCCCCATGCTGAATTCTGGGTATGCAACAATTTGGAGCCTCTTTGGAGTTTCTGCACAGTGTAACTTTCCCGAATGTGGGAAAGTCAGTAAACATGGTCTCATCAGAGAACAATACATGTTTCACATTGTCCACAGCCCAAAATTTGCGCTCTTGGCACCGTTGAAACTGACGTTTGGCATTGACATAAGTTTAGCTACAGCAGCCCAACCATGAATATTGACCCTGTGGAGCAACAAACAGTTTTTTGGAAACAGGAGAGTCAAGGTGTGCATTTAATTCTGCAGTAAGTTAGGTACTGTAGCTGTGGTTTTATGTTTTTTGGATACAATCCGGCTTAGTGCCCGGATGTCCCATTCAGACAGCTTCCCCTAGGGTCCACTGTTACTGGTGTTGGATGTTGTCTGTGTTTCGTGGTGGTGTGCCTACATTACCCTGGATACCCTGGCTCTCGATACACCACAAAGACTTGATGTCATGGTCACAGATGTGCCAGCGAAAAGCGCACCGACAATTTGTCCTCTTTTGAACTCTGATATGTCTCTCATTATGTTGTGTGGATTGCAATATTTTATGTACAGCTGTGCTATTGCTCTGCTAATTAAACTTTCACACTCCGTTCTTACTGATGAAATGTGCATTCAGAGAAGTTGGGCCACCAGCAAATATAGGCGTGAAATCTCAAACACTATACACCAGTGTTTCAGTTTGTTTTTATTGCTCAGTGCAATAAAAGGGAAAAAAGCAACCATACAAATAAATGTTTGTATGTATATGTGAGGCAAATTGCCAGTCATAGGAGGCAGGTAGTAAATATAAATACTAATATAAAATCACTAAAGACTAATGTTAATTTATTTTTGCTGTTATTTAATGATCTTGTGGCCCCAGGAAAGAAACTGTCCGTTAGTCTGGAGGTGCATGTTTTAATGGACCTGTAGTGCCTACCAGAGGCAGCAGGTCAAACAGGGGGTGTACTGGATGGGCAGAATCTCTGAGGATGTTTTTGACTCTGGAGAGGCAATGGGAGCTGGCAATTTTCATCCACATTATGTACAATTCCACTGTATGTCATTGTATGGAGAAATTAAATATTAGGAGCAGTTCTCTTGTCTGTGTATGCAGTATGGATTATTGTAGAATGACAAGTTGACTTACACTGTCCCCAGCCATGTCCAGGCATATTTTGGGAGTTCTGTCCCTTGGGCGACTCCTCATCCTCTCCCTCATCTCCATCTCCACACTGATCTCCTCTGCTGCCTGGCCTGGTCGCCAGGAGATGCCAGAGGTCAGCGCGGACGAGGACGGACGTGGGAGAGCAGTGGTGCTGGTGATGGCGAGGAACCCCGAGGCCTGCTCGCTACTGCCCCTAGAGGGCAAATTGTTGTGCTGCCGGTAGGTGTCAGCTGGGAGATCTGGGCTGAGGTTGGGGGCCAACACCGGGGTCCCGGGTGGACACAGGGGCGTGGGGGCGAGGCAGGGCCGGGGCAGCTGGTAGGGCCGCAAGCGCTCAAGGAGTGAGGGCTTAGTGCCCGACACAGGAAGCCCCCGCTTACGGAGCTGCTGGCGAAGCTCGGAGACCTTCAGACAGTAAGGGGTGGGGGAGCAAACAAGCAGGACATAAGCGGGAAAATCAGTTTAATAATGATAAGATAATAATCAAAACTATTTCTGGGAATATTTTGGCTGGAAGTTTTGGTGCCGTCTCACCGTGAGGTCGTCAAGGTTGGCGGGAAGGAGCTCGGGTTTGTGGATGGGATCCGGGCTGCAGCCGGGGTTTGTTGCTATGGGGACGGGCTGGGGGCAGGTGCTTGGTGTAGCTCCAGTATACTGCACTATCTGAGGCTCAGGACTGAGGGCGGAAAACGGAGACGACAAGAAATGCTTGTCAGCAGTGGTCTGCATTAGAATATCCATAAAGCATTGGCCAAAAATCACCGAAGAACCACAGCATCCAGGATCAGGTCTCTGAATATGCAAATTCACCTAGGTGTCAATGTGTTCTGCTGCTGCTGCTGCTGGTTTAGGATCTGTAGCTGTAGAAACACCTGCTGTTGTTGCAGGAGGCGGGAGTAGGCGGGGTCAATGGGTGGGACTTGGGCGGAGCCTCCACTTGTCACACCCCCAGCCCCGCCTCTTTGGTCAGGGGGTATATACTGGTGGTATTTCAGTTTCTTAATTTTGGGTTTGGAATCGCGGGGCTTCTTAGAGCGTGGTGGGCGCGTTGGAGGGACAGAGGAAGCAAGACAGGACTGGGGCGGTGAAGTAGACGGCTGGGATGTCTGGTAAAAAGAGAAATACAAGCCAGATTTGAAATGAACGATAGTGTTACAGCAGCACGGTTAACATCTGTAACATTGTAAGTATGCAATGCAAATGTATAAAAATGAATGCAAACTTTGGGCAGCAGAGGTGGGGCCTGGATAGTTAGGAAGATTCCCTTGGCTCTCCTGGGCGTTGCCATGGAGTCGGATTCAATCACAGTCATGGTTTTGGTTTGGCAGATGCCCTCGGTTACCGGAGGCAAAGCCAAGCTACACTGGAAACAAGACAACAGTGACATGTTTAGTGTCAAATACCAAATACCACCTAAGCATATTTTAATAGTAATTTCAGTCTTTTCATCTCACCTGAAAGTTGCTGGGACTCTGACTTAGGGAGGCTCCATGAGACGAGTCACTTAGCGACTGTTCTCCAACCAGCCCTGGAGATGTAGAGAAACCCGGCGACTGGTGAATCCTGAGCTGCTCGGGGGATGAGGAGGAGGAAGAGGAGGAGCAGGAGATATCATCTTCAGAGAGATCTGACAACTCAGGGAGAGGAATGGGAGCTGGGGAAGAGAGAAATATGAGAGTGTCATAATGCCGACATGGTCTTCGGTCAGGAAAGCCAAAGCTGAGATGTAAAAACGGCAGTTTTAAAAACCTCCAATCAGAGTGCCTTTCCAGTAACACATGAGTATGGTAGTTATTTGAAGAGCCCAGTAGAGGTCACTCTTCCATCATTTGCCATGAATCCTTCCCACGTCTAATCCAGGGGTAGGCAGCCCTGACCCTGGAGGCTGGGATCCAGCAGGTTTTCCATCCTACCTATTGCCTGAAGAACCACAGCTCAGGTACATAGTAACTCATCAGGTAGGATAGAAAACCTGCTGGATACCAGCACTGCAGCAGCAGGGCTGCCTACCCCGAGTTTAATTGCTGGTAGGCCCAGTGCGGCGGGACACCCACTGGCTTCTAGGGGCAGGATGTGCTTCTGCAGGAGCTCCAGAGGGCCAGGCCGGCGCTGGATCTTCTCACTGAGATCCTCTGCCAGCCGGGCTCTCTTCTGCTTCAGTCCAGCCCCACAGCTCCAGTCTGAGAGAGACAGTAAGCTACTAACCATTATGCCAGGCTCTCGCATGTCTGTCCACCTGCACGACTATTCCTCTGTCAATCAGCCAATGAGGGAACTTTTTATTCAATTCCAGGATATACTCCAGAAATACGCGACTTTTTTACCTGAGTTGTTCCAGTGGTTTGTCCAAATTAAGCAAAACGGTGCAAGTTATCAGCACTACACTCTTGGGTTTATCCGAAATCTGACCATATATTTAAGTGGAATGAAGGGAACCTATGTAATTGTTAGACATTTATGCAGAAGTTATGCAGGAGCTCACCCTGTACTTTGCTCTTTGCTGGTTCTGTATTCAGGCCACCACTAGGGGGAGCCTTGTGGGTAGGGCTGTCATCCGAAAGACACTGTAACAGCAAACAACAAGTCACAGGAGACTTTTCTCAAGCATCATTGTGTTTTAATTATTATACTTCTATTACACTTTTTATTGTGGGATTTTGGCAGCCGTTGTGAAATGTGAATTAGCATTATTTACCCCAGGAGGGCACTCCTTCTCTTTCTCTCCTAGTTGAGGGTGGCAAGTACTTTTCACACCTTTGGGCCGGAAGGAAAACATTACAGTGGGAGAAATGCTTAAAAAAACACCTTTTAAAATAAGTTAGAAAAAAAGCCCCACTGCGGAGGAGCAGGCGCCTTGGGTGGTGATCTTATGCTGCTTATTGACATGCCGCCCGCATGCAGGCCTACACAGATAGAGCTGCAGTGGACCTACCGGAATCTGAGCTGATTTCATTCTGTTGCCTGCGGTTCTGTATCCTCAGCTGCAGGACTGAAAAATGAAGAAAGATTAGAAGGTTTAAAGAACTGCCTGAAATCACCTGTCATGTCCCGGGTCACATACACCAACTCTAGCAGTAAAATTAACTGGTGAATTACAACCAGTGGCTTTACTGGGTGACATTTCCCATAATGCAACTCTGTGCTGAGTTCTGAGATCTGAGAGTAACTGGCAGGGAGAGAGGGAGGGAGGTAAGAATTTATCCATCACTATGTCTATTTTTATCATCTCCACCCCCCTCCCAGCTGTCCCTCTCTCTCTGTCACTCTGTCTCTCTTGCTGCCATGTGTGCAAAGTAAATTCTTCCTCTGACTTTCTGGCTTCAAATCCCTCCCATGAAGTGGTAAAATAAAATGTTACATTTACGCAAACCTTCCGCTATTCAGACAGCCTCCTTCTAAGACCAGATCGGTCCTACAGTTCCGAGCAAAACACACCAAGCAAAACCGAAGGGGCAGAGGCATAGATTTTAATTAGCTGAGCGCTGTTGAAATCCTTTATATCAAGTTGGTGCAGTACATGGAAATGTACCCCTGTATGTTCCTCTGGACAAGGCTGACACCATCTGCACATGGCACTGTCATGCAGAGAGGACACATAAAAGGCTACACACCAGCTCAGTCGGTGGCTTTACCTCACTTTGTGTCCACTAAAATACTGCAGGCTACTGCCCAAAACACTCCAGAGTATTGTTCTAAAACACTCCATAGTACTGTCCTAAAATACTGCACAGTACTGTTCTAAAATATTGCAAAGTACTGCCCTAAAATAGTGCAAAGTACTGTCCTAAAATACTGCAGAGTACTGCCCTAAAACATTGCAGAGTACAGTCCTGAAATACTATATAGTACTGTGCTGAAATACTGCAGAGTGTTGTCCTAAAATACTGCAGAGTACTGCCCTAAAACATTACAGAGTACTGTCCTATTACAGACACAGTGAAATAACTGCACTACCCAGGGAGAAATCAAGCATGATAAGGCACAGTAATATGTGATGTAATACTATATATAGGGAAATACGACACATCTACAGATTTATGCCAGGAAACAAACAGCTGCATGCTTTTGTTATGTATCATGGTTTGGAACATGACTGCCTTACTCTTGTAATAACTGCTGACTTAAAATCGTCATAGAAAAATAACAAATAATTTGAGTCTGCTAATATGCAGAGAACTTGCTGATGATCTGACTGACAGCATTATTCTAATAAGGTTTTAAAAGCACTAAAACCAGGACAAGGAAAGTAAATAAATAATGCTAGTTAAATAAAAGAAAATGTAAGTTAGGAGTCTAGTCAACATACATGAAATACACCAAATGTTAAGGATATGTTATTACTACAATTTAACAAATTCTACGTTTCATTTTAAAAATTTACCAATATGAGCAATCCTCACGAGCAACCAACACAAGGCCAAGGTTTCTCTCTTTTTTTGTAATAAACACAAAAAAGATGTAGCAAAGTCTAGAGAGTAGCCCAGAATTAAGACATTTACTGAAATTAAGATAATATTTCAAGATATGTTTATGTCTTTTAAAGTCAAGCAAGTATAAAGAGTAAATAAATAAATATATTGCCTTAAAAAATATTATTTGAATTACGTTACCGATAATACTATGAAATTTTAAGTAATCAGAGAAATCGGTACCTAAATTGAGCAATTCAAGTAATATTTATAATGTTCTTCCAGAGTGCCTCATAACCAGGAAATCATGCAAGTGAAATTCTTGCTGAATACTGAATGTTTTTACTGTTTGTACTAGTCACTGTCTCTAAGGTGACCAGCATTTTCTGACTTGGTTTGATAAAGAAACGGCAGAAAATATGACATGAAAAAGTGTAACTGAAAGTCAATCCAGCACAATTAGGAAGCCAGCTGAGAGCCCAGGGCAGCTGCTGAGGTATTACATGATGGGGAAGTCGGATTGGCTATCCTGAGGTCACCCGGTAGGCCTTCTTGGCAGTGGGGGCCGACCCACAGAATCCCTGCTGCATTTCTTACGTCTGATACGCGGTGTGCTACTGAGGCCATATAAATGTAAGACCATGGAAGGGAGTTACTGTACAAATCTCCAGCTTACACTGTGCAATTTATTGGGCATAACTCTGAAACACAACAGATATACCAAAAGGGGACCGAGGTATGGTGAGACCGGCGTGAACTGTTCACCTCTGTACCTCAGTGGACTTTATTCCTGTCTAGCCCTTAATAACAATAAACAGCAAAGATTATTATTATTATTATATATATACACACACGCATATGAGACAAAAAAATATACTATATGTAATGAAAAAAGCAAATATTTGACATGAGGCAGATGGAGTTCACAGGAACCTTTCTTTGTCACACCTGAGAACCACAAATCCTGATCTCGGCAGGGATCCGTTCCTATTGCTTTGCGGTTGGGTGGTCAGAATCCAAGCCCTCCCATGTTTATTAACGCACTGGTCTGAGGACAGCCGTCTTTGTGGAGTGCTAAGTGTTAAGACCCCCCAGCTGTATTCACAAACCACATTAAAGCATTTGCTGCAGTATTACTATAGCCTATTTTTAATCACAACTGGCTATAGAATATCTACTGGTACAAATTATTATTTAGTTCACTCGGCCTGAATTTTACTGGTTCTCTTTTTTGTAAGATTTTGTTTTACAGATTGCTGCACACTTGTTGCTGTTGTCGCACCGATTAAGCTACGTAATTGTGCTCCGTCACTATAATATGATATTTGGGTTTCCGAGGGAAGGTGTCACATGTCACACAATCTACAACATCGACTGTGCCACAATAAGCCGAATTGTGGCGAAGGCCCCAGCCTTACCGGAACGAAACTTGTTTCGGATGAGAAGGGACCTTTCAGAGGCCAGGAGGGTCATGACGGAGAGGAAGAGGAGCGAGAGGACTTTCCAGAAAAATGAAGTCCTCCAGCTGGAGTACAGCGGGGACAACACTGCTGGGGAGAACAAAAGAGAGGAATGAAGCGACGGCATTACTCCTTCAATTCGCTGGCAGAGCAAAAGCTTCAGACTTCCTGACAGGCAAAAGGAGATGACGAGTTCCATGCAGAAACTCACAAACTTACTGGCAAGGACAGATAAACAAATGTTTGAGAGGAGGAATGTGTGAGACTGACTGACAGAAACAGAGGCACAGACAAGCATGAGCCAACGGACATGCAGCCACGAGCTGAGACGGACTTCTTGGCAGAAAAAAAATGAGGAAAGATGACAGCTCTACAGCAGGCACACCAAACCCTTCAGACATTTACGTATGTCAATACTGACAGACGCGTGATAAAAGACAGACAGGCCGACGAGCAAGATGAAACAAAAGGCGAATGAAGGAAAAATGTCTCAGGCAAAGACGACTGACAACAAAGGTCAGACTTTATGCAAAATGCAAAGTACTTCAGAAGCGCATATTTATATGCAGGTGGATACGTTACATGCACAAACTGCAAGAATATCAGAGAAAAGGACTTACCAAAGGAATGGAGACAGGACCTGGTGAGGGGTCAGTGTGTGAGGTTCAGTTGGAGGACGGGGAGCTGCAGAATTTCAGCTGCATTTAATGGATCCCTGGGTCATCCTTGTTGCCCTTTCCTGGCTTCCCTAGAAAAATGGTTCAGAAACACCTAGGAGGGTGGAGATGGAATAATCTCCCTCTCAGAAGTCGCTCTCTGCCTGCCACTTGCTCACTCTACCCCCCTCACTAAGAAGCGTGCCAACTGTGTAGAATTGTCAACCGGGTCCCCCTCCCAAATGCCCACCCCCAACACCCTCTGCCCACCCCGCCCCCTGCCCCCCCAGACCAGTAATACAGGCACACAGAACCCAGGCAGACTGACTGACAACACAATAATCTGACAGCCGCTGCTCATCAGCCTGTGTCTCTGTGTCTTCGACAGGTCCACGCGTGTTAACGCACATGATTAGAGGGCAACACCGTGGGGGCATCAGGCTTTCTGTCCTGTTACCACATCCTAAGGGTCTCCTATTGGGCAAACTTTGTAAATCTTGCCATAGACTTGGGCTTGATCTGTGTCCGGCTCAGCAGTGCTGAAGTGTGTGTGTCTCCTGAGGGTGTTAGCATAGTGTCGTGCACGCTAACGTACACGCTAACGCCAACATATCCTCCTCAGTAGTCCAGCGTGCATTCCAGCCAGTCAGGACATACTGTTTACCTGGTATTTATATAGACACATCATGTCACACAGAAACCAGGTCAGCTAGGGCAGCCGGCGAGCTAATGATTGCCTATAAAAGATTTAATTATCCGGGGAGTATGTGCTTGCGTGTGTGTGTCGCTGGATTGTGCAGGGACTGTGGGGAGGGGTTGGGGGGGGGAGGTTGAGGGCCACCTGTTAGCGAATTTGACAGACAGGTCAGTCTGTGCTGGTTCAGCAGGTCGGGGGGGGGGGGTATATCTTCTTTATTTTTAAGTAGATAAATGGCAAAGTGAGAGGAACCACAGACAGGTGCCACGAGAGGAGCTGCAGACGGGGTCCACGCCAGCACTGCCGCACACTCCGTCTGGAAGAGGCAGCAGCAGCCGTGCAGGGTGCCCATGAGGAGGCACCCGTTCCGGGGAAGAAGAGAGGGAGAGGGGGCCTTACGCGGGAGGCTGGTATGACCAGCCACTCCGAGGAATGTCAACGTATGTGTCACAGGTCGATGCTGACGGCAACATGTATTATTGGAGGAAAAATGATGTAATGCAGCCTCTCTGCCCCCCCCCCATTCTGGGAAAGCCGTCTCGATTAGCACCTGTTACCTTCTCTCTGTGGCACGGGGGGGGGGGGGGGGGGGGGGGGGGGGGGGGGGGGGGGGGGGGGGGGGGGGGGGGGGGGGGGGGGGGGGG
>JABFDZ020000138.1:2103005-2128701 GCA_019775955.2 Pollimyrus isidori | reverse complement strand
TAAGAATTGCATTGTAGTATGACTCATTTCCTGGCGCGTACAATTTATATTAGGTCAGCATTCACGGTTCGATTTATAATATTCAGATCAAGTTCTAGGTCAAACTGGTTTCTTCAACTTTCAAGAAATTCGAGTTCTAGTGAGTTCGAGAACCGAGGTACCACTGTATAATAAAATAGCACAGACTGACAAGTTGTGACACTGACTGACCATCAGGTGGCAGCACAACGAAACAGAGCATTCACCTATTACCAAACCTCAGCAATCATCAACGACCAAATTTCAAATGCAAATTCTGACATATTGCTATTTTTAAACATTGAGAATCACAGGAAAAAAAAAATTAAAATGTATGTACACAAGAGCACACCAACCCGAAAACATAATAACCAAAAACTTGTTTGTATTCATATCTTTGGGAGACTCTCCATTCATCTCTGTGGGAAGAACCCTAACCAGAACTATGCATAACTATGACAGCCTTAACTCCTACCCAGCCCTAACCTGAACCATAAGTAACCAAACAAAATACAAGACTTCTGGCATTTTTAGTTTTTTTTTATTACAGTCACACACACACACTCTCTCTCTCTCAGCCCAGTCAGTTTCTCAGTCAACAAGCTCTTTCTTTACACTATAAACCTACAGTGACATAAAGCTCAATAAACAGCAACCAAAGTCACATCTCCGCATTTGTGGCCTTTGCTCCTCCTCCCTCTCCTGCTCCGCCCCCCCCCTCCCCCCTCCTCGGCAGCACGTGAAGAGCCGTGTGCCCATGGAGCCAGCATGTGGGGGGGCAGGGCCTTATGCACACACCCTACACATACTTTTTCCACTCCTGGCTCCTATTGTCGTGCAACTTCAGCGTTTCTGAAGTTTCAAACCACATTCACCCTCACGGCTCCTTGCTAATAAAAGTGGCTCTGTAGGTGTCTCTTTTCCCTGTTCTACCACACTTTTAGAAATCATTTGTAGTGCTATTCCGCTTTCACACAAGCCATGACAGACATCACTGCACTAGTATGAGTGCAGAATCGCCTCCAAACTGTTCATAGAGTGCACTCATGGAATTAAAATTCTACTGTGACCAACAATCTGCACCAATCTGAATTCATTATACATGAAAATTTCCTGGTTACATTTATTTGAGATACTAAAATACACAGCAGCACTGACCCAGCTGTAACCGTAACCTTCTCCACTCTCCCTTGCACACAACCTCAGCCCAGAATACATATCTCAGGGCTGAACCATAACACTGTAAAACCACACCCACACCTCTATCTCCTTCTCATACTCCACCCAAAAGACATTCACCTCTCTACTACAACCTCTTCTATTCTAGCACTGAGGAGGATTTTCTGGCTAGATGGCCAAGCACTTGTTCCAAGTTCATTGCAAGTCCAGCTTCAGCATTAACCTCCATTCCCTCCAACATGGCTCACCATGGAGACACTCTGCTCGCAAGCTTGGCCCTGCTTGCTGCACATTGAGTGGTAGCAGTGAAGGAGATGAGGGAGATGAGGAAATAGGTGAGGAGATGGAGGACGACGATGAGCATGGAGGTGGTGGGGACGGAGGGCACTGAGAGCTCTGGCTGGGGATGGTTGATTGGGAACTCTGGGAGGGAATCTGGGCAGAGCTCGAGCTGCCATGGTGCAGGCTCCCCATCCCGTTCTCGGTGAGGAACTCCTCCAGGTCCATATACTGCAGCTGGAACAAGCTGCCATCACAGGGCAGGGTGCGCTCCCACAGCAAGGGCCCCAGAAAGGCTGACTGGGAAGGGGCTTTCAGGGATCTCCCATGGTCACCACCATCCAGAGAGCTGGACATCTCCTCTGGCTCTTCTTTCTCTGGAAACAGAGAAACCAAAAGACTGGTGTAAAATTAATCGGGACAGAAAGCCTCGGGTAATATCACTGGCCACACATATACAGTATCAATATAGGAAAGACAAATTACAACACTCTATAAAACCAAATAGGCAAAGAGATAATACATATGTTGACACTGAAATAATAATAATACGATAAGTTCAGCGTTTCTGATTCTGCTCAGGAATTTTTCCTTCACTGCATTTAGCCAGAATGACAGAGAAATAGGACGTTTGGATGACACCAAGATTAAAGATACCTGACTGAGAAAGGCAGTGTAATAAAATATTGTCAAGGGCAGCATAAGGAAGGGTAAAGGTAGAATAATTCCAAAGGCCCCTGAGTGACAGGGGCCCAAAAGAATTTGGAACTAGATTGGCCCAATATAAAAGGCTTTCATGGGGCCCAAAATCTGTACCCTTGCATACTGTTAACAATAGGAGCTGTTACGATGTCTTTCAAGATGGATAGTTCCAAGTACTCAATGCACAAAAATGTCAGCTTAAAATTGCTGTTGGAGATTGCATGACAAACAATACACATTGTCTCTCAAACGTAGTCTATACTGGAAGCTTTCATCGACTAATACCCTGTAAAGAAATACAACGAGAACAGAACTTTAAATGACTCGGTTTATTGTTATCAATAAGGAAAATTATACAGCTGTGGCAGCTAAAAATCCTACCTTTTATATCGCGGCAATCCTTGCTCCTCTGATCACAGTTCGAGGGTGACTGCAGAAGGGATTTCAAACTGGCCATGGAAGTCGGGTGTCCCGCACCCGGGGTTATTCCTGCTTGGTTACCGCTTCCAAATTGTGGACTAGCTCCAGCAGGGATGCCAGGGGGCACAAGATGAGAGTTCGGCCTGGACATTGCAAGTCGACAGCTAATGCCTTAAGAGGAGTAGGCTGCTTTGACAGGAAGGAGCCGAGGAACCAGCTGCCAATTTATCGATTGATTGTAAACTGAATTTCTTGAAGGATTCACGTCAAGCTGCACGAAATAAGTTTTGAAAACCTGTCCATATTCCAAATTTTAGTATGTCTCAAGCCCACCGGTGAAATAAGCAGGCAAAACCGGATACAACGTTGCTCATTCAGATTTTAATAAGTGTACTCAGGGCTCGCAATATAATCCGCTTGGATAAACATGAAAGAATCTTCAAATGGATTTTGGTACATATGTAACCGATGAATCAATGCGAGTATCCATGAAAATAATATAGCTAAATATATATGGAGAGAAAAGTGTCTTGTTATTCCCTCGTCGACAGGCAGCGAATTCAATATTGTCGGTTGTTATTTTCTCGTTTTATTCTCTTATAGAGAATGTCGATCTGGCTTGATCGTCGCAAAACAATTCTTCATTCGTCCATGATTAAATGAGCAGAATGTTTGGCGATCAGGGCAAAATATCGAAATCGCTGCTGGAAAAAAATCACCAAGCAACAGCAAGCATGATACAGCGAGATGCGGAGAAACTTAACAGAGCAAGGCTGGTATTGACATTCGGAATAGCACAAGACAACTTGAAAAGAAACAGCTACATATTAGGAGGAAAAAGCAATCGAGAAATCAATGAAAAAAATAGGCGATCCTTCGGTATTATGGACGGAAAAGAGAATAAAGACAGACGTTTGAATAACAGGAATACAGTAGCTATTATGACTCGCAGCTGGTTGATATTTTATTCTCTTGTCTCTGTTGTTCACTCCAGCTCTTTTTTTAGTTCCTCCTCCCCCCTCTTTCTCTTTCTATATATGTATCCAGCTACCGAGGCGTATCTTGCGGTTCAGCAGCGCCGAGAGTCAGCTGGGAGGAACACAGGCTGCCCCCCGACATCACCCCCACGGGGCCGTGACGAAGCCAAGGTGACGTCACTCAATGATAATGAAATGCAGACCAATAGCCATGCTCCACAGATAGTCACACCCACAAATAACCACGCCCCACACACTGCAAGACAGCCTATTTTATTACAACATTACGCTATGTTTTCCCTATAATTAAGGCACTCCTTCGGGAGAGCGAAAATATTCGACTCGGCCGCCAAACAAATGAGGAATTAAGCTCATAATATAAAAAAAAAATGACAATAATATATGCCGTTTGTACAGTAAAAGTCATTCACATAACGAATGTGTTGCATGATTTAAGAACTCAAAAGTTACATAATTTCAATTACGAGTACGCATGCTGAAATGTATAAAATAGTAAAATGATAGTTTATAGCTAACAACATACGTATTATTATTTGTAGTTGTAGTAGTACTGGTGTTGGTACACTAAGTACAAGTTCACTGTTTGTTTAAAAAAAAAACCTGCTTTCTATACCAGGAGTGAACATCGACTTGACGGCAGTAATTATTAACATGTAAAGGAAGGCGTAGCATTCTTCTGTAACAAGTACCCGGGTTTGGCGCTCACATGGCCGCGACAGGAGTAGGCGTTGCCCGTCCAGTGAAATCGCGTCTGTGGTTGGTCAGAAGTAAAATCAAACACGTAAGAAAATATTTGATTGGACTAAACTAGGTCAGTGGCCTTGCCCACTGTTTTGCCCAGGCTAATGTGGCGTGAGGCTGAAAGCAGCAAAACAAAAGCATAAGGCCGAGGAGACTCCATTAAATAGTAGCAAGTTTTCATTTCTTTGTTTGACTTGCTAAAAACATTTTGAATATTTTGAACTAGCAACTTACCGATATGTAGAAAATGTATAGTTGTGGTCTGGAACCTGTGAAATCTATGATGAAAATTACTATGATGATTTCGCTAATAAAGGATGAAAATCATCTTTCGAAACGTCAACTTCGGATGAAAGCAATGTATTTCAACGAAAATGGTCCATAGGTCTGTGTCACGTCCCGTTAGTGAACTGGTGATTTGGGTTCAATTGTATGTATACCATACTAGATGTGTACCTCTTTCTTTGTTGAAGTATGTTCATATTCACATTCTTTAAGGAAAGGTACAGAGGACACGACGCTGTGAATTAAATCTGAAGGCATTGAACCGCCACAATGCAGAAACCTTTAGCCAAAATAGGACATTTTTAATAAACTGGTTTTCTATTTCTTTTTTTATTATTATTTATGAGTTCTTGTACCAATTGAGACGAGCCGCATGTAATTTCAAAGTAAACTAAAGGAGCACCGCACAAACTTTTTAAATATATATTTTATATATATATATTGACGACTCAAGGCATTGAACCGCCACAATGCCGAAACCTTTAACCAAAATAGCACATTTTTAATAAACTGGTTTTCCATTTCTTTTTTATTATTTATTTAAAATGTCCTATTTTGGCTAAAGGTTTCTGCATTGTGGCGGTTCAATGCCTTGAGGCGTCAACACATTGCTAATAAATATATAGCGTGTCCAAAGTCATTTTTGCTTGTAAATGCAGTCATACAATTAATCGGTTCTGCATACTGTACAGCAACTAAAACAATCTTTTTTGGTCTTTGATGCGACTAAACTTTCTAAGCAATCTGGGAGAAAGTACACAGCACATAATTCAGATAAAATAACGATGGACACCACAATGGAGAAATTCAGAGACAATGTCTTATAGTGGTTAGGATCTGGGTGTGCCGGAGATGTGGAACTGATCTGAAGTTCTCTCTTCTGATATGAGGCTAGTGAAAGAACACTGTGTACTGAAGGCACATATAATATAAGGACTACTGTGGAAGATTATTGAGTCTGTCGAAACAATCAATGCAAGCACGCTAAAGTGATTTTTCACGTTAGTTCTCTTCATAAAGCACAGTGACACCAATTATTTGAATCTACAAACTGAGATACATACTTCATAATAAAACAAGCACTGAATATGTCTACATTCACTATTTACAAAAACTTTAAATTGTTCAGGTTTCATGTGAATGCTTGCCGGTGAATGCATAAAAAAGAAAATCACAAGCACGAACAACACTTAAAAACATGCTGCTGCACTTAGAGAAATTTTCTAACGCATGCTTGCAGTAAATTAGGCTTTTACTTCCACCTTGTGGAAGGATGATATCAGTACATTTTGTCTGCTTAAATTAGCATTAAATTGGATTCTTCTCGAGTTAAAGCAGTTTTACTGTAAAATTCTGAAGTTTAATAATCATTTCTGTAAATATGCAAAAGATGAAGCGATCTTGTACTTTATATGGCCATATATTATCTCCCTGTTAAATACCACGTACATAAGATACCGCATTGCTTGCACCAAATGGGGTCAGTTTTGTCAATAATGAAGAATTTCAATTTTCACTTATTCAAAGAATACCCAGCTTTGTAGAGTGCTTTATTTTACAGAAAAAATGATAACATGGTTCTTTTTTAAATGTTTATTTTTTGAATATATTCCAACTATTTTTTAATCACTAGGCAAATAATATGATAGAAATGTATTTAGTATTATTTTTCTTTTTTAAAAGAAAGCTTGGGAAAGGGATATGAATGTGGATGCAACTCAGTAAAATACTACACGTGTGTAAGGGAAAGGGCCCGAATTCTGGGTGAGTAGCTGGACAGGAGGATAACATAAACACACTGGTACATTTAATTTTTAAAATGACAGCCCATAACTCCCTCCCTCCAACCCGCCCACTTACCCACCCTCCAAACAGCAATGATACAAACTAAAACATTACTTAAAAAACAATATAGCAATAAAAAAAAATTACAGTACAGTCAGCTTGTTCCGACCCACCTTTCAATTTCAGTCTTTTCATGCAAGCAACTTGCATTGTCCACTGGTATGTAATCAAGTTTTGTACTCAGTCTTCTCCAAAAAAGTAGCAGAGGTTTTGCACCTTTTTTCCAGAATAGTCCCACCGAATTCATTTGCTTTTCTTTAATACTTTGTATTCATAATCATTAGTTAATAGATCCTTTATGAATTTGGTGTTACCTGCTTGATCAATTCACAACAGTGAATTCACAATATGACTTACTGACCAAGAAACACACAGTGTCTTATGCACTGACACTTGAACTTTCCACCAAAGAGAACATTTTTCTTCAGTCACTGACCTCCTGCATTTATCCAAATATACTTTATAAGAACAAAACAGTCAAGCACAACTTCACAGGGCTCTTAAGTGAACACTAACTACATAATATACACAGCAGAGAGACTACATAGGGTAATCAGGATAAAAGAAACAGTATTAGCCTTAATCCAATGAAGCTTAACATCCCAGAAAATTTAGCCAAAGAGTGTAAATGGTGTTTACAAATCAGGATGCACAGAAAGTCATGTCCTTGCAGACTCTCTCATTCACTTGAGAGATTTTGAGGTTGATTTTTGCAAACTATGTAAATTAGTATGCAACGTTCTACAAAAAAGAAAAATCACTCCATATACTGTAAGTCAAAGTCTAGGGAGAGATGTGGTAATGCCACTTAGTCAGTCCAAGCCAAACAAGGCAAAAGTAGCCTGCCTGTAAAAGTGACCTACCACTGGAGTAATATATCTCATCCCAAATTTCCAAAGTGAAAATCATCTACTAGTCATACAAAAAAGACTCAGTGCCTGTACTCCATTAGCACAGTTTCACCCTGTCCCTCTTTCTTCACCACCTTGCTTGGTGCAGATTTCAGTTTCAAAGCCATACTACCCCCTCTGCCTCCCCCAACAGCACCTCGACAGGCTACAGTGTGCCTCCCTAGAAGCACCCCATTCCAGAAACGCAAGGGACACCGTGGACAAGAAAAAGATCCCTTGGTGAGATGGAACCCTCGATGACTAAGGGCTGCAAGGAATTTACGAGAGCGCTTTCCACAGACAGGGCACTCCAGGCGGGCTTGGGGACAGCTGGTTTTTGGAGGATGTCTAACTGCCCTATGAACCAACAATGCTGACTGGCGAGAAAATATAGTTCGTGGGCACAAAGGGCATGGGAAGCATTTCTGTGGGACATCCAGTGATGACAGCTTCCCCATGTTCAACCCCCCTCCGGCTCGTCTAAGCTTAAGAAAGTGCGCTAGTCGCTTCTTTCTTCTAAGCTCCTGTTGATGAATTCCCCCTCTTTTTTTCTTTAGCAATTTCCGCCTCTTCTCTTTTTGTTTCTCTGACTTCTGCTTCTCATCCCTCTCCTCACTGCCCCCACCTGCAGACTGCCCTCCTGTGGTCCCTATAATATGTAACGTCTCTTTTCCTTTTTTCTTCTTCCGGTGTTTCTTTAGATCATCCTCAGGCTGCAAATTTTGCTGCTGTGGTTGGGGAATCTGCATCTCTACTGGAAGCTGCTGTGCATGCTGGTTATGCTGTTGTTGAGAGGGTGACAAAAGCAGAAGAGGATGAAGAGAAGGTGTGGTGTTAAGGGGATGGACAGGTCCAGTTGGGTACATAGGCTCCCCCTTAATTCCTACAGGTTGCTGGTGGTTAGAAAGTGTTGTCAAAGTTGAATTATGTGGGAGGGGATGAGAATATGTGGGGGCACTGGATGTTGCTGAGTGAGGAGGAGCCAGCTCTGGGAGGTAGAAGAGAGGAGAAAAGCCAGTTGGAGGCTGTTGGGGAGGTTGTTGGGAGTGGGGTACACTGGTGTGTGTTTGCTGTCCTCCATGGGTTCCACTGGGTGGGACAAGCTGAAGAAGGGCATTTGTTGCTGCTTCACTCTCGGAAACAGATCCAGTTGCACTTCCACTGCCGCTGGGCACACCCCCACCTCCTGGCTGATTAGCTTGACCAGTTCGTGTCAATCCATGCTGTGAAAGCCGGTGTCTGGTCAAGCTATTAGCGTAAGCAAAGGCTTTCCCACAGACCTCGCAGCAAAAAAGCCTGTCCCCACCCTCATGAACTGCTTGGTGATGGGCAGTCAGGTGAAAGTGATGGCGGAATGACTTCCAGCAAATGGCACAAGTATATAGTCTAGGGGGAGGCTGAGTGTTGGGTCCTTGAGGCTTGATGCCCTGAGGATAGGCATAGTATGATTCAGAATTTCCTTGATCCCTCTCTTGGCTAATGCTCCCTCCAGGAGTTACAGCAGAGTTGCCGCTGTTACTATTACTTCCTCCAGCTGTTGTGGGAATTTCCTCAAATTCTCCTTTCTGATGTAGTTTTCCATGTCTCTTCAGACTCTGCGCATAACCAAAATCTTTCCCACATAGACCACATTTGTAGTTTTTCTCTCCAGAATGAACTGTGTGATGCTTGGTAAGATGGAATGCTTCTCGGAAATTTTTTCCACAAACAGAACAGTGATGGGGCTTCTCCCCAGTGTGGATGCGATCATGCCTTCGAAGGGTTTCACGACGTGTAAAGCCACGACCACAGACACTACACAAAAAGAGACGTTCGGGATCTCCATTTGTCCCTCTTTGGGAATGAGTTCTTCGCTTGCTGCTTTCCCCAGTACCTCCAGCCCCTGATCCAGCTTCCTTCTTGGGGCGAGGTTTCCGAGGCCGCTTAGGTTTGACAGTTGAGGCCTGCTGCTGATGCTGCTGTTGGTTGTGATGGGTTGACGGCGTCATTGTACTACCCATGCTATCTTGGGTGCCCCTATAAGCCTTGTCCATTCCAGATGTCGATGAGGGGGCACCAGGAGAAACTCCAAGTGAACCTAAGCCAAGTCCACCAAGAAGCCCTCCAATAATATCCCTTCGTTCTTCTCCCCGGCTTCCAGCATTATTGTGCTCCCCAGGCATGCACGAAGCAGCAGCAGCTGCAGCAATAGCCGAAATGGCACTGTTAACTGAGCTGGTTACATCGTCTTCAGTGTCATCTAACAGAGACGAGAGGGGAAGATGAGGCTGCTGCTGCTGTTGAGTTTGATTTTGAGGGTGTGGATGTAGAGTTGGGGCTAATGGTGCTTTCCGGAGTGCAGGACCTGTCATTCCACTTCCACAGGAGGGTTCTCCAGGATAACAAGGAGAGGGATTAGCTTGAGAGCGATGTTGCTTGTAGTCACCACGGTACTCATCGCCTCGGTACAATGTCTGATAACGATTCCGAGAGTAGTCGGCAGAATATTTTCCTTCTGTTTTATTCCCACTGCTTGCAACACCTCCCCTTCCTGACTGGAAAAGACCTTCACATGTTAAAGCCGATTTTACATCTTGATCTTCTCCTATCATATTCCCAACCACTCCATCCTCCTCTTCCTCCTCTTCCTCAGTTTTTCCATAAACCACTCTTCCAGTAAGTTGCCCACTTGGGTATTCCACTGCTCCACTTTCTCCTGATTCTATACCCCCAGGTTTACTTATTTTACTTCTATAGCGTCCATCCTGTCCAATCATTGAGTTATTACCACTAGTGCTAGGCCTCGACCTTGATCCCCGACCTGGCTTGCCACATGTACCTGAAGCTGCATGGTTCAGTAATGAGGTGCTTTCACGAAAGCATCGGCCACAACCTGGGCAACGGTACGGCTTTTCCTCATGAATCTTCTCGTGACGGGTGAGTGACTCACGGCGATTAAAAGCACGCTGGCAAATAGTACATGCAAAAGGTCGTGCTCCAGAGTGGATGACCCCATGCTGGAGGAGGTGTCCCCTTTTCTTAAATCCCTTTCCACATTCAGGGCAACGATGATTCTTTTCAGGACTTGGGCAAGATGATGAAGATATGGGAGCTGGATTTGATTGCTGCTGTTGAGCATTTAAAGAGGCTTGTGGTTGTGGCTGTTGATGATGCGAGTTGGACTGAGATGTCAGGTCTTGGGTCGAGTGGGGTATGTTGGCATCAGGTTGGTGGTGATTTTGGCTGGGATTGGAAATGGGGTTAGCGCTACTGTTAGTATTGCTACCATTTCCAGAAACTAAACCATGACTGCGCAGATGTCTTCTGAGGCTGGAGAGATGAGTAAAGGTTTTACCGCATTCCCCACAGTGATAAAGAGGCTCTGGTTCAGGTTGAGTAATGGTGGGTGTCATAGCACCCATACTTTCAGATTTGGTAATTTGTAAGCCATTTGTTACAAGGACTGATGCTGCGGTTGAAGAGGGAACGGATGATGAGGAAGATGAAACAGCTGAGGAAGATGAAGTTGAAGAGGTCAGGAGAGAGGAGGGCTCTCCACTAACATTTTGCATATTAACCCCTCCACTGCCTCCAACAAGGCCTGAAGATGCATCATGACCATGCCTTCCAGAACTACTACTGGGATTTGGGTCTCCAGCACTATGGCTGTTGCTACTGCTAGTGTTATTGCTGCTCTCAAGCTTCCTTTGAGGCAGGTAGCCAGCCATAGCCTTCTTACGTCTGCCTCCTCCACTTCCCCCACCTGCAGTGTCCCCCTTCCCTTCCTCCTTTGGGAGAGAAAGAAGCGGCAGTGGGAGAGGTAAGCCAGATTCTTGCTGCATCAGGGATGCTAGCTGATTAGAGGAAAGAACCGGAATACCTTGGAAATCAAAACTTCCAATTGAGGAGGACTGGGGGGCTGTGTGGAGAGGGTGATGAGGGTGGGAATGAGAGTGGGGGTGGGATAAAGCATGGGGTGGTAACTGTTGTTGCTGCTGCTGCTGTTGTTGCTGCTGCTGCTGCTGCTGCTGGGGAGTAGAGTGACTGTGTGTGTGAGAGGGATGAAGAGCAGGGGGTGGCGCAAGTCCAGAACTTGTTTCCCCACCAGCTTGACTTAAACCCAAACCAAGATGGTTGTGTGTTCCCTGCTGGACTAGAAACTGCTCCAAGCTGGCATTAGCTGGCACACCAGAAAGGAAGTACTGATTGGCTGCCAGCATGCAGCTGAACTGCTGGTGTAGGCTGCGAGCATCAGACTGAGCCCCAACGAGCTGGTGCCCTAGTGAGGTTACTGTACTGCTGCTGCTGGAAGGGTTATTAGAGGTGGATGCTGAGCTCGAAGGAGATGGGGTTGAAGATGAGGGTCCAGGGGATGCTTGGGGAACAGAGAGACCAGGATGCAAAGGTGGTGGTGGTGGTGGAGCAGATGCAACAATTCCTCCAATACCCCCTGCTCCTCCAGTACTTCCACTGCCTCCGGCAAAGTGCTCAAACCGTCCCATTCCCGGGTGCAACTGTTCCTGGGCTAGTGCTGCCTCAGCAGGATGAAATGAACGCAAAAACTGTGGGTATGCTGTTCCATGACTAGCAGTCCCCCCACCACTAGCACCACTCACACCCATCTTGCTCGACTTACGAGAACTCTGGGATGATGATGAAGATGGCGAGGGCTGTGGCGGCAGAGGTGGTGGAGGGGCACTCATTTTAGAAAAAATTGAAGAGGAATCCGAAAAGGCGTTGCCTCTAGATCCCTGCAGTGAACCAAGGCTGAGTCCAGACAGGAGGGCTCCTGAAGTTTCAGCCTGCTGCTGCTGCTGGAGCTGCTGCTGGTGCTGATGAAGCTGAACTTGCTGTTGATGTTGCAGTTGCCTCTCTAATCCAAGACCTTTAAACTGGTGGGCCTGATGCCCACTCAGCATTTCTATGATGTCCAAGTTATATTTTCCAAACTGGAACATCTCCCATTCACTTGAAGGTGGAGGTGCTGGGGCCACGCCACCAGCTCCTGAAGTGGTGATAATAATTCCACTACCACTGACTGAGGAGCTACGGTTTGAAACCCCCGAACTAGAGCCACTTCCACCAGTTCTGGAACTGCTCCCTCCACTCCTTCCTGCACTGCTGCTGCTGCTGTTGCCGCTGCCACTATTACTTGTACCTGCCCCCCCACTACCACCCCCTCCACCTGATGAGCGCCCACTGCCCCCACTCTCCATCCAAGAGAAGTGGGCAATGGGCTTTCTGGATGAGTCTCTTTTCTAATCAATTTGTGCTATCAGTTCCAACCTTTGTCCCTTAGCATATATTCCTTCTACAACATTTTACTGAGGAGTCTTCAGGTCCGTCAGTGACTATATATTGTTAAGTAGCGGTAGTAACTTATCCGTATGTATTATTCTTGAATTTATTGTGCATTTTGAGAGTCTCAGCTCTTGAGCACTGACATATCCTTTTAAGAGTCCTTCTTCGTGTATCTCACAAAGATCTTAAACACAAGAAATAGCACTTATACAACATAGTTCTCTGACAATTTCTTTTGATGTGAGGCCTGTGTTTTTTGTCATTGCTGTCTCATGAAAGGGCTCGTTCCCATACTATGCTTCTCGTATCTGTAACAAAAATGCCCCTTCTCCATTCAGTTCCCAATATTTTAGGACATTTACATTGTATTCCTTGAAAGTCAGGTCTTTATTTTGCCAGTTTAATAGTAAAGAATGGTCCATTAAAATCCGCTCAGATCTCTCGTATCAGTCCTCTCTTCTCTGCATTATACTCCTTTCTTCTTGTTCAGTGGCCTCTCAGCAATGGTTTAAAAAAAAAGCAGAGGAAAGGATAACAGCGGTAATAACTGGAAATTTCCATTCTTTCAGCTGCCTGGTCCTTACCTTCTTTTCATTTCTTGCAGAAACTGAAAAATGAAGACATGTGTAAATTTTCAGCTCAACCATAGTTATGATACTTAAGATGTAAGCAGCTCATACTACATGATACAACTACTCTGTATATATACTCACATGGAGTAAGTCTGCCTCATGCATTAAAGATTAACTCCCAACAGAGTTAGTTCTCTGTTGCTTAAGGACATGTAAATTTGTTGCACTAATTAACTTTATGGTGATGACAATAAAGGAAAAAAAAAACAAATAGAAATTTGAACTCAGATGTAAAACTAACTCAATAAAAGCAGTTTCACTGACACTGAAATAATATTTGTGCCATTTTACATGCGATCCATTCATAGTAGAACCCTTATTGGCTTTAGGAACCAACTGCTCTTTATCAAACAAGATGTCAAAAATGGGGAAGGTTTCTCAGTTCATTTGCTGTAAACTGGTGAGTGAGGATGGACGTATGCCACACTATCAAAATCTTAACTGAGGACCCTTTGTTCAACCCACCACAACATAACATTCTAAACTCATATTACGCATCTATTGCAAAACACTGTACACTGAGATGCAGGAATGTAATAAACAAATGACCATTTACTATTTGACATATCAGGA
The DNA here is from genome assembly GCA_019775955.2 of Pollimyrus isidori. NCBI lineage: Eukaryota > Metazoa > Chordata > Actinopteri > Osteoglossiformes > Mormyridae > Pollimyrus > Pollimyrus isidori. The sequence continues at coordinate 2,114,859 of JABFDZ020000138.1, read as the reverse complement.
GGTTTCAACATCATGTTACAAACTCTGATATTCTAATAATTGAAGAAAAAAAGCATGAACCTAAATCAATATAAAGCATGACTACGTAAACATTTCATGTAAACATTTACTAGCCTGCAATTGTACTTCTTTAAGTGTCCATGTGTGTGTTTGGGTATCTGTTAGTGCAGCAATGAGGCCTCATATCAGCTTCACTATCCTCATGACTTTAGACCTCAGCTCTAAGATGTGCCATATTCTTGGTAAAAATGTAAGTATCAAACACACCTACATCAATACATTCAAGCTGTGTAATGTGTAACTGAAGTACCAGAATCTTCCATACAGCTGAACTAATATTTGCAAGAAACATTAACCTTTAACATATTTTTTGAATGTCCAATTACTGAATGACAAATGTATAAAAATAATTTTGCTGAAAATTCTATGAATTTTACATGATAACCAGAAAACATGGAATTCCAGCCTTTAAATACATGTTGCTTTTTATGTGAGGAAACAGTTTTATTACTTCCAGGAAATTATTACTATTCAGAAAAAAATAGAAATATTTGTACCTTTCAGTCACTCAGTCATTTTAAGCATGCTGAAGGGCAGGAAAGAAGGGCTTTGCCTATATTAATTTGAAATGGATTTCAACAATGCAGTTGGTACATGAATGAGGTTAGATTTACAATCAAAATCACAGGAATTAAAGTAATATCAATGTGTGAAAGTATCTCACTTTCCCTGCCTCCAAAACAACCCAGCTTATAAACAGATTTAAGCACGTCAATTTAGGACATCTGCCTGTTTTAAATACTTAAATCATTTACACATTAATTTTAACAACGTATTTCATTCTACCAATGACTGGATTAGAAGTGCAATTTATACATGGTGTTTATATCATACCGCTTTAAAAACATGGCTTTAGTACTTAGCAGCATCACAAAACAAGCCAATGTAAAAACAAAAAGGTAATTGAAATATGTCCTAACTAGGGCTGTAACAGTATACATATTTGTCCTGTACAGTTTAGTACATCATTTTTGGTTTGGAAAGAATAATGAAACAAATGAATGCCTTGACTGACACAGTAAGAGCCGAATTCACAAAATCAAAATTTCAGGATACATTTTTACTTAATCTGCGTATATTTCTTTTTGTAAACACCCCTTTCCAGTGAAACATTGAAAGCATGAGAAATTGATGTTTAGCTACTTTGCTTACAACTCGATAGCAAATCATGTCTCGGGTTGTGCATAGGGGGGAAACACTGTAATACATCATAAAAGATGAACAGGAACTGAATGTTAAATCTCTTTGTAGTGATTTGTGAGCTGGCAGTATAGTTCTAAAGTTCAAATTAAAGCTAAATTACATTTAAAGCTGTGGGTATCTAACTGATATCTTTACCTGAATACTGAACCAAACATAACAATGTAAACCTGATGCTTAAGCTATGGTATCTATTCAATCCCCATCACCTTGTAGCCTGATTATACTACATACAATAAAAAATGACAATGGTGACACTTTTGTTTTTGAACGTATGATTCAATCCCACAGGGCATCTTTATTTAAAAGTCCATACTGTACTGGCATTCTTAGTTGTATGGTGATCCACAATGCATTATATAAATAAGCATTTATGATTAATTACGTCTGTCCAGATAATGTGTCTACATTTAGAGTTAGAAAATGCCTGCAATATAATTTAACCATGAATATTTCTGACACATTTGTGTCGAGTATAACTGAAATCAAAATGTGATAGTTTGGCTAATAGCACATGACCAAACTTTTACATACCTAGATTAAAATTCACTTAACTTCGGGTTAAGGATTTTTTGCCTCAAGAAAATTAAGTATTTGGAATTATGGGTTTGTTTATTTGTTTTGAATTCAAACTGGGATCCACAGTAGACATATCAAACCGTATTGTGTGTTATGTGTATCAGCGATTAGCCCGCATGACTGGATCGTTACCGATTATCAAATATTCATCAGCAACATCGTATCCGTCTGGCGTACTGTGGATTTAAAAATTAGTTATTTTGCATGAATATGGATATTACTGATGTGGATCACTAACGGCCCGCCTGTTATAATTCATACTTCTGTATATCTGTTAAAATGTGCAAACTATATAAATAACCGATATGTAACGGTTGCGAGAACAATTAAGCATTGATCAAGTGCAGAGTAGAAACAAATCTTACCTGTACGTTTTGATGGTTGTAAGCTAACCCAAAAGTGATTTATCAAGTGATGCGACTTACAGAGGGGAAGAGGGTGAGGGAGGGAGAAGCGCATTTCATGTTATATTCACATTTTTCAATTGCTGATCAATCTTTTTTACATAAAACAATCGTAGTTTGTAAGACGTATTCTTGAGGGCTTTCTGGACGTTTCAACATCAGTTAAACTTCGGCGTATGTCATCCAGTAATTTCATACTTCAGTATATAAATGCATTTTTCAAAAAGTTAAGCTTTATATGTGTCGGTAAATGTTCATTTGACAATTTTCCAAGGCAAAACAATAAAAAATTGCTCTCAATCAAGCTAGCTTTCAAACCTCGGAATCTCTGCACGGCCTCTTCACTTTCAAATAAAAATACGGAAGCTAAAATGGCGTTAAGTCCAGATGTTCGTAACAAAATAAGCAGGAGTCACTTGAAATATTCCTTGTTTAGTGTGTTACTAGCATGCCTGATTGAGACATAGTTTTGAAGGCCTGTCCTTCTGTTTTTCTTTTTTCCCTTCACTCGCTCATCGGCCCGTCTTGCTGTTTTCAAACCGTTAGCAAAAACCCAGTTTCCGCTACTGGGTTATATATAAGATATTTATATCGCTCGAATAAGCATCCAGCTTTTTTAAGTCTTTATTTTGGCAGCGACAATTTTCCTTTTCTTTCGGCAGGATGCGTCTTCACCGGGATTTATGGATTGTTGAATTGCTTTTTGTGTCGGCCAATTTTTTTCCGCCCTGAGTCGATTTCGTGCCCCCCTCCCCATGTATGTGCGTGTGACGTGTGTTCGCTACACATCGGTCGTTTCCGGAAAAGAAATACTTCCGCGTAGAGTAACTGTTAAAGCTGTTCGGGCTTCATAAAGCCCGATGGAAACAGATCCTACGCGCTCAAAATATCATTTTTGTGTTACTGACCACAAACGAAAGAGAAAGCACCAAACGAATAATTGCTGTGCGTAATAAAAATTTAACCAACAGAATGACTTAAGTGACATACCAGTATTGATTATCTGGTATATATAAATATAATTCATTTTAGAAGAACAAATTGAACTGCAGCATGCTAAAACGAGGGAATGTGGTTCTCAAAATTTATGCTGAGATTATATCCATGCGTTTATAGTGATTAAAAATAAGTAACTGCAATAAAGCACATCGGTGCAATAGGCTGAAGCCATTTTATTATAGCTAGCAATCCCTTAAAGCGTTCGGAAAACCTGTCCTGTAAGATGGCGGCCGATGCTGAGTTCATGCGTGATGCCAGTTATGTTGTGATTCTGGTTCAGGCAGTATTCTAGTGTTATGTGATCATTAGGTTGTATTATGTAACGGCACACTGCTGTCTTCGTTATTATCTCGAAACGGAATCCACAAAGAATAAAACCACCGGGGAGTTTCAAATTTGAGGAATAAAATGAGCAGAGCTGCGATCGAATGTTACCTCCGGTTAGAGCCGCGTTATGTAAAATCCTTCAGTGCCAGTGGATTCTATTCATACAAACACGTCTAATACGTAATGTCTGTAAAACGCTGTGAATATTGGAATTTTAAATTAAACTAGAAGTTATACACGACCGATCAAAAGCTTGACCGAAATTGTATATGACTAAATGTGTGTATATACAAACTAATCTACAGGGCAGAAATCCTATAGACCTATACTAGTTGAAGGTTATATCGCTACTCGCCTAACCGTTTATGATACTAATACAAAATAATAAATAAAAATAGAAATGAGAATGTTCTGGAAATTGAGAATCACGTGTGTAATATCAGCTTGCATTGGACTTTTTGTTTTGTACAAAGAAACTACTCCTTAACCACTTTTTAACAGAATTTTATTGAACAATTTTTAGATTATAACCATATTAACCAAAATAAAAAGAAGAAAAAGTGTACAGTTTGAAAGCTGTGGTCTTCACCGAAACACTGATGAGCAGTCTAGCTAAAGTCTAATAAAATAATGAGAAATAGCCCAGTCTACTCACAAAAAGTTTCAAGGTCTCTAAATAATATTTCCCTCAATCATCTGGGGAATACAACAGGCCAAGACAACACACTTTCACAGTCTTATAACCTTCTTGGGTTTGTTCAAGACACACGCATGCGCGTGCATTTGTATTCATATCCTTTTGGTGATTCTCATTTTTAAGGGAAAAACTCAAATCCCAACTATGACAACATTAAATCCTACCCAGCCCTAACCTTAGCCATAAGTAACCAAACAAAATACAAGACTTTTGTCATTTTTAGCTTTTTGATTGCAGTCAGAGATTTTTTTGTTATAAAATTGAGTCTGCCCTTATAGGGACCGAAAAGGTGGTCCCCACAACATCAAAATAACAGGTTTTTATCACACTGTGGGGACTGAATGTCCCCACAATGTAATATATACATGACTCACACACACTCGCACAGAATAGCATTAGCTAATTTTAACTTTTCATCAGCAGGCACGTCCAATAGTCAGAATGATTTTCCAAAAATCCGTTATAAAAAAAAACAAATGAGTCACAGACACTAAGCCAATTCTTATTTTAATATCTAGTTTTTTTTCTGTGGACTGTACAAAATGATGTAAATTTCAATAATTTTATTTAAGAAACAGAGTGGTTGTGTTTTTCACACACACAAACATCCCCATAGTCAGATTTGTGACTGCATCATGACAAAGTTTTTATTTTACAAATTTTCACTTCATTCAACTCAGAAGACACTTCTATGCAAGTCTGTGGCACTGAATGTTTGTTGATAAAAATTTCACTCTATGCTTGCATCTGCATTTTTCTATTAATAATACTAAGATTAAATTTGATCTGTATGTGAAATTATTTTAAATCCAGGAAACACTGAAAAAACCCACAGAGGAAAAAAAAAACTATAGGTAAGTAGAATAATCAAGAAGAATAATGATAACAATAATACTTAGTAATAACAATTGTTGTACTCGCGACCATAATAAACACAAAATCATCACTGAGTGTACAGGAAGATTGTCTGAGATTTCTGTATATAGAATGTCACTGGTTCATCTGCTCATAGTCAAGTACTGTACCACACTCAACCAAATATGCTGAGCCAATCATATGTAAGAAATGGCTTTTGTATCCACTCAAATTCTAGCCATTATATAAATCCAACTTACATGCCCAGTTGGCAGTAATGATGACTTATAGGAACCCTGTCCAGACACATGATTATACAATGTCAAAAAACAAAACTATTTCCTTAATTTCTTTCTCTTGTTTTGCAGTAAACACGCCAGTATTTTTGCTGATAAGAAACTCACAAAATCTATTATAAATGTCTGTCTCCTACAAATAGTAATGTATTTATATGTGCAATGAAAAATTACCTAGCCGTACCATTCTGTATAATTGTGCAGAAAATATTGTATGTTTTACACTTAAGAATTCAGTTTAACCACATGATTACAATAGTAACTATATTAGCACAAAATAAATGTAAGCTAAAGTATAGACCAAACACACATACAGGATTTTGAGAATAGCCCTTAATATTACTAAGCATCATTATACAACTCTCCACGTATGATGAATGGCTGTTTTAAATTATAGCTGCACGACAGGATTCACTGGTACTATCAGAAATCTATACGTCTGATCACTGTGCTTGTCCTGTACTTAGTAAAGCAGTGGCTGACAGTTATACAATCAATAAAATGTTGTGCAGTGCTGTCATTCGACAGCCACATCCCTGGATTGAATTTGCTGACAGTGATCCAATCACTGTGCAGTGTCTCACACAGTCAGTGACACCTCAGAAGCTTCCCATGGATATAGGCTATATTCGGGTATGAATTTCAGCTGATATTGTATGTTAATTTTCCACTCTGATTACATCTCTGCCCATAAGCAAACGAAAGATGAATAAGCCTCCTTTTGCAGACAATTTTTCTCCAATAGCTCATGATGATCCACACTTTGCTTTGAAGAGCATTTGCGCATTAAAGATTACTCATGTGCCTTCATTATTGTAAAACAAAACTACTCCTGATCTCATCACCTCTAGTCAGTGTTCAAAGTCCCTTAAAGTCTCACAATCGATCATGAGAAGCCGAGTGCTTTAACATAGTACCATGCATTTCCCATGTCTGACATGACTGTATGTCACCATGTCACTGTATATAGTATAGACCACGTATCCATTTCATAAGTTCATGAGGTCGCCGTTATCAGTAATAAGTCTTATTCTTCAGGGTAGACAGCATCTCCAATAAATGACAAAGATATGTTGTTCATTTAGTGTGGCAATATTTGCCTTCCAAGGCGTACAGTGTTAATATCCATGTCCAAACCGCCTCCGTGGATGTTTTGCATCCACTGCGATTCTCATCCATTCTCATCCATCTACCATAATCACCCATTCAATACAGGGTCATGCTGCGATAAAATGATCAGCAGGAACAAATTCATTATCAGACGTTCAATTTAAGAACACGAGCAGAAGCAAAGGCGGTCCTGATGATAAAATATCCAATTAAAAAAAAATTACGAGTGGCCCAATTAGCTCCTTTTTTTCCCATTGTCTGATGAGGTTTTGCTCAGGCAATCAGAAAAAACTAGATATCATTAGCCTTTGTACTATTTCCACTCTTAGTTCCAGGAGGCAACTGTTAATGGCTGTTTAGCTGAAAATGATCTTCTAACACTGTTTCATCCAGCATACCCTCTGATACAAAACATATAATGTTCAGGTCACCTGATGGACTGTAGGACTGATTTTATTCAGTCATTCTGCATCTTCTTCCAGAAAGCTCTCGTTTAACCACCCCATGTTCCCCCTTCATAATATGGCTCAGTAGTTTCTGTTCCCACAACATTTAATGAAGACGGACACTGATGAAAGCGTAATTGTCCTTGGTTTCCCCCGACAGCTGATCATGATGTCCATTCCTTATCTCATGCTCTTCCTGAAGGTCCCTGGCTTCCTTCTCTTGGCACCAGAATGTATGGCAATTTTTTAATAAGAAATATGGCTGACTTTTCACACACATACATAGGCATATATATATATATATATATATATATATATATATATATACACATATATATTTATATAAAAAAGCAGGATTATGTTCTCCTTCTGAACCTTATCACTATTATCAACCGATTATCATTATTTTGCCATTTATGAGCATTTCTCTCTTCCTTCCTCTCTTATCTTCTCTCCCCCACCATTCCATCCCCAATGCCTTATCATGTCCTCTCTGCCTCCTCTCCCTCCCTCACACCGTCACTTCATTCTTACTTCCTGTCCGCAGACCTTGATTCCCACCTGCCCCTGCCCCTGTCCCCACAGCTCCGGCTGCTGGTCCTCCCCCTCCGCCACCCCCGGGAATGAAATGCAGCTGTTCGATGGTGTTCTGCCTCTTGGTTGCAAAAGCCATCCTTCTTGCAGTATGTCCTAAGGTTCCTGTTCCTCCTCCGGGTACCTCGGACCGGCTCACCACTCCAGGGCCGTGACTCGGCACAGCGACGCTCCTCTCCTGCTCCCTGCCTGAGGTTGGGTGGGAGTTCATTTTTATCATGTGATGTCGGTCGAGAGAGGGTGTGGCACAGACATTTTGTTGTGACTGAGCTTTTTGGTGCTGGGTCAACCGTGGTAGAGTAGGCGCCATACCTCCAAAATCGCCCACGCCGACCCCTCCGCCAACGTCTTCCCCGAGTCGGTCCGGGGACATCAGGAGCCGCTCTTGTGACTTCTTCGGGGTTTGGGTGTTGGAGCTCTTAGCTGCAGACGCAATGGCTTTGTAATATTGATGCTGTTGGTTTTTGGAGAGCTTGGAGAGGGTGTTGCCTTCCCCCACTGTCAGCAGCTGTTCTTGGGACATCACCCTTCTCGGAGGCTTGGACAGCGTGTCGAAGTTAGAGTTGTACTGTGACTTAGGGGGTTGTAGTGGGTATGGATTGGGGGTGACCGGAGAGGCAGACTGGGGGTGTATTCGTGGCCGGGATGCGTGTAGAGGGAGGGTACCCCGGGCACCGAGGGTATAGTCCCCCCCCCAAGGGAGGTGGTGCTGGGAAGAATGGAAGGAAGGCGGGGCGTTGTTGGGCCTCCGTTTGGAGGTGTAGTACCCTGAGTAGTCATCCAAGTCTTTTTCTGTTTTTTTTTAACAATAATAGGGAAAAGAAGCAGCCAGGGATAAATGAGGAGAGAACTGAAATGGAACTGAAATATGAGGTAAGTGCTCCCTAGTTGCCGGTAATGGGCACTAATCTGTCACAAAACATTAGCAAAATGTTAACCAGGAAGACTCTTGGATACATCCACTAAATGTGCAGTTCAGTCATCTGAAGATTTTTTGATTTTATTATTTATATATATTTGTACAAAATATATTCTTTCTTGTTGGATCTTTCACATCCCTAACTTTACAGATCCCTAATTTTACAGATCCCTAATTTTTCAAACAGAATACAGAAGACATACCATTTCCAGTAGATCCTACTTCATGATAATAATATGTAGGCTCAGTATGATGCAATTGGTCTCCCAATAGCCTTTGAACTGGACACCTCTACTTTGACCCAACAACTGATTCTATGAATAACCTTCAGCCTGCCCACCATGCTATCGCTATAGAATGCGCCCCCCTCACCACCCCCGGAAAGCGCTGGATGCCATTTAGATCCCCTGTTTCAGACGCCACACTCACCCAGCCTCTTCAGTGAGCTGTATCTGTTGATTTCCGGCTTCATAGCTGCTTCATATGAAGGGGGCAGCTGGGCCAGGTTGTGTAAGGAGTGGTGGAAGGATGGGTGACGAGCAGAGGTGTTGTTGTGCTTGCTGGAGAGAAGAGTCCCTGAAGAGGCCAGCTGGGCATTATTCATACGGGGAGCACGCTCTGCAAGAAGTGGCAGCCATTACATCTCAACCGCCTATGAAAGTCATTCCATGAAAGGAAGTAGTTGGAATAGAGAACGTGAGCATATACATGCCGTTTGAAAGGGTTCAGAAATGAGAGCAAAGCTTGAAATTACTGAGATTTGGATCTATTCACAGTCGCAACGGGAGCGGGGCAGAGGCGACAAAGGCACTCGTGGAATCAGGAGTAGGGGCTAGCAAATACCAGAAGGAGGAGGTAAGAGAGTGAGGAGCGGGGAGGAGAAGCCATGGGAAAGTTAAGGGGAGCCCAGCAACAATACTTGAAGGAGCTCTATCCATTATAACCCACAAAAAAGAGGAGAAGGTAAGATGTCCTTCTGAGTGAACATGAAGCATGTACATTTCACAAAAATCATACAATAGAGTCATATCAAATATTTAATAAAACAGCTGCAGAAAAGGTGAAAACATTTTTTCTAATATCTGCAGCTGCTTTATGGAAGCACCTAAACTAGAGACCTTACCAATGGTAGACGTGTGTTTAGGGCTGGAAGCAGAGTGGTGGATGAAATTGTGGTGCATATTTCCAACTGTAAAGTAGAACACAGGTATCAGTGGTGTGAAGTTACCCATCGCACACCTGTTTCCCTGTGTTTATAGGTACGCGTGACATGGAGCTCACAATCAACCAGTTACTGCTTCTGCTAGTATTATGCATCTTCCAATATTGTCATAACTACATTTACATTTGTTTGTAGTATACAGTATATAGGTTACTTTTCCCATTCTTGGCCAGTGTATAAACTGTTTTCGTTCAAATAGCCCCCGATGCTCTTACTTATATATGGCACACAGCCAGCCTGTGTCTGACTCTGGAGTCACTCACTGCGGTTGTCTTTGCTCTGGCCGACAGGGGTGTACAGGTTTTTAGAGGGCCGTCCTAAGGTACCCTCATTCGTCCCAGAGCCCAACGCCACACTGTTGTTGCGCTCGCCTTGCTGGACGGGGCTTGACTGGTGACGCAGAATGTCGACCAGAGATCTGGAAGAGAATTAGGGACTCAAGGAAAATGTATGTGCATGTCACAGGCTTTTCATTGGGAAAATGAAATAATCAACCCTCCATACTCCAACAAAGTACAGTATACTCCCATACTCCCCGGGAGGACACATATATGCAAACATATACACTCTAACTGCATGTCTTTGGACTACAAGAAGAAACCTAAGCACCCGAAGGAATTAGCACTCTAACTGTCCACATAGTACTGACATGCCAATCGATTACATCATTTTTAGTTTGCTATGCGCAAGGAAACAAATGAATATATTGCTTGACACAAGCAGAATTCATAAGTAGATGTTCAACATGGGATTATTCCGCTAAACGTGGCTGTGAGCTGGTTCCAGTCAGCCATAATGGGCAGTTTGGGAACATTTTGGTTTCCCAATAAATGACACCAACACTGGAGAGAGAGTAGTTGATAAATCCAAGACTGTCTGTCAGTTCTGTCAGTACCAAACTCGGATATGTTGCTGGAAATACGTCCAACATGCTAACTCATCTGCGATGACATCATCTGAGTGTGTGGATGCCTAGAGAAAGGCAGACACAGCCTCTGCAAGTTAGTCTCCCCAATGGCACCTAAGGAGCTGTTGCCAGCAAATTCAGACTGGGCTAAAAAAAATTATTACTGCTAACATGGTGTTACATGCTACAGACCGCTACAGATCTGCGGCCATACCCAGTAGTAGAGAACACATCATGCAGTCTTATGTTTGAATTTTTATTTTACATATTCATTTTTAAAATAAGCTTCTCTTGCATTCTGTCGTTCAGAGAAGTAGACACATCGCCTTTGGTTTAAAGCTGTTCCTAATTGCATGTTTGCAGTTTTAATAACATATAATTTCTGAACAAATTTTATTTTCTCTGCTGCACTGAAATTGCACCGGACATTGAACCTAAAACAATTTTGTACCAAACCATGGTTTCATTACTAGAAAGAATCAATACTGCAGATAGGTTAGGAAAAACATGGATACTTACATATGTACCAATACAACACTATAAAACCCATGAACAAAAAGTTTAAAGATTAAGAAATATATTTGGATTCTGAGACAGCTAAATATAACAAATGTGAACAAATGCTGAAATATATATTACTGGTTTTATGGTCTTCATTCATTGGGTTTGCATTTTAGAATGAACCATTACAGATTTTTTTTCAGTAATGGTATTGAAGTCATAAATAGTTTGGAAAATATACAATTACATTTATTCATACAGTAAATCTCTTAAGAGCAAATAGCTGATGTTTAATGATTTAAAAATTTGGTAAACATGAATAAACAAAGACAGAATGAATGCCCCCTGATACAAGGAAGTACCATGCTTCCGTGAATATGTGGCATGCAATGTATTAAATAGAAGGCTTTTATTTTGAAAACGTTTATCAGTTTTGTTAAAGAGAAAGCGAGGTCTGCATCTGGTGACTCTTCTAGCTCCTGATTCTAATTCAGTCTAATTTTATTAGTTCTACATCAACACTGTACATTTCAGCACAGTATGAAGTATGATCAGGCTAACCCCTGGCTTCCTTGCTAGCAGTATGAAATATGATCAGGCTAACCCCTGGCTTCCTTGCTAGCAGTATGAAGTATGATCAGGCTAACCCCTGGCTTCCTTGCTAGCAGTATGAAATATGATCAGGCTAACCCCTGGCTTCCTTGCTAGCAGTATGAAATATGATCAGGCTAACTCCTG
>JABFDZ020000138.1:2077563-2097904 GCA_019775955.2 Pollimyrus isidori | reverse complement strand
CCTGACCCTAACCCTTACCTGGCACTGCCACCTACACCCTGACCCTAACCCTTACCTGGCACTGCCACCTACATCCTGACTCTAACCGTTACCTGGCACTGCCACCTACACCCTGACCCGAACCGTTACCTGGCATTGCCACCTACACCCTGACCCTAACCGTTACCTGGCACTGCACCACCCACACCCTAACCCTTACCTGGCACTGCCACCTACATCCTGACCCTAACCGTTACCTGGCACTGCCGCCTACACCCTGACCCTAACCCTTACCTGGCACTGCCACCTACATCCTGACCCTAACCGTTACCTGGCACTGCCACCTACACCCTGACCCTAACCGTTACCTGGCACTGCACCATCCACACCCTAACCCTTACCTGGCACTGCCACCTACATCCTGACCCTAACCGTTACCTGGCACTGCCGCCTACACCCTGACCCTAACCCTTACCTAGCACTGCCACCTACACCCTGACCCTAACCGTTACCTGGCACTGCCACCTACATCCTGACTCTAATCACTTGACAGTTTATTGAAGTTGATGCTTCTATAGCATGCAAGTTCTACCATCTTCTTTCCAGACTTTACATGTATTATAAGTACATGTTCTGGAAGAGCAATTAAACAATACATGACATGAAGAATTGGCAATAATATGGTATAATTATTCAGATAAGTCGCTATTATTAATAAATAATCTCCTGAGTTCATTTGTCTCCTCTATAAAATCCATCCATCCATCTTCCAACCAATTATCTTATAAAAGGATGCAGTGAGACCTGAAGGGACAAAGGAAGGACACAACCTGAAAAAGATGCCAGTCCATCGGAGGTGACAGACACACAGGCAAAGAGAGACATACAGACACAGACACACAAGCACAGAAACACAGGCAGAGAGAGACATACAGGCACAGACACACAGGCAGAGAGAAACATACAGAAACAGACATACAGACACAGACACACAGGCAGAGAGAGACATACAGACACAGACACACCGGCAGAGAGAGACATACAGACACAGACAGAGAGAGACATACAGGCACAGACACACAAGCACAGACACACAGGCAGAGAGAGACATACAGGCACAGACACACAAGCACAGACACACAGGCAGAGAGAGACAAACAGGCACAGACACACGGACACAGTGAGACAAACTGGCACACACAAACTCACAAGCACAGAGAGACATACAGAGACAGACATACACACACACAGGCATAGACAGACAGAGAGACACACACAGACAGATTCACAGACACAGAGACACAGACAAACAAACACACGCATACACGGAAGAGACAGACAGATAAACACACAGTTACAGACACACTGGGACTGACACACGGACAGACACAGACACACACACAGACTTCAGAGAGCCTGACTGCATATCTTTATGCCAAGCACACCAATAAAGTGGAATATTTCTGAAACAAATATGTATATAACTGCAGACAATTCAAAATCAGGCTGCATGTAAAGGATCCTAAACCCTGAATAATTATGTCATAATCATCACGGCGATGGTGACTCATTAGCCTGCATTACGGGGCTTATAGGAATAACTCTGATGCATGGCTGGGAGAGATGGGGCCAGAGACGGACAAGGAGCAAGACAGCAGGAAGTGATATTTATTCAAAAAAGGAAGAAAAAAAACAGAGGTGGGAAAAGAGGCAAAAAGTGCAGGGAAGATGCAGAATGTGTCTGTGCGAGCGCGGCGCGTGGGCCGGCGAGCAGGTGTGACATTTGACGAGCAGTTTATAAGACGGGACGACGCACATGGCCAGAGCGGAGCAGACAGCCGGACACAGAGTGGGCTGGACAGGCAGCGGCCCGACAGACGGCAGCCCAGAGACTGCTGGGCGGGTGCACGGCCACTTCAGCTACACAACCCCAACCCGCAGGGCACCCTGGTCAGCTTTCAGTTGGCCTGGCAGCAAGGCATAACCCCTCTCAGTCTTTTTGACATCTCTCCCTCCATCTCTCTCTCTCTGTCGGTGCGTGGGTTGGAGCTGCTAACTCTCTCGGAATAGCACTGCAGTGCTGACAGAGGGGAGGAAGCACTGGGGGAGGCGGGCGACTGTTCTCTCCTCTTTGCCTCCTTCGTCTAAGCGCATTTCAAACCCATTTTTAAATCCCTCTTTCACGACACGGCAGTGTCCCCACCTGTCCTCTTGGTTGGGACGTTCCGCTCTGCCGCTTCTCACTTCACAGTTATTGCCCTCAGCCTTTCCCAGAACTTTACTGTAACTGTTCAAAACCACTAGATTCAAGGAACATTAAGGTCTTGTCTATAAAACTGTCACGTATGACTCCTCAGACATGAGTTACAGCATAGCTATGACCATTAACTTCATCAATATTCCCATTTGGTATATAACCACTATTACATTACTAGTTATGCAACACTAACAATTAACAAGAATTGTAAATAATACACTATATTACATCTTACTCAAGCAATATATTTACTGTAGATAAAGAAAATTGAATACATAATAATTGCAATTACGTTGTCGACTATGTATCAAAATTACAATAATTATTACATTTATATATGCCCTATATTTGCAATATGCTTGTTGAAATTATGCTGGTGCATTGGAAAAATAAACATTATCATTATTGAACTGAATTATACTCTCCTGATGTAGCATTGCAGTCTTACAAGGGGAGCGGTACAGCACACTCATGATGAGGGAGAGGGGTGTTTTAGCCACATTTACAGAGCCACAGAGAAGCGAAGTGAAACACTGCGCATTTTGCTGTTACAACGGTCCACGCAGCGCTGTGCTGGAATGGCAAGCAGCCAGCCGAAGGAGCCGCGCTGTATCGGCACCTCTGTTAACATTCGAATTAGTAGCTAATAGCTATGGAGTTTTTTAAATAATAAATTATGTCCCACTGTGCCTGCTTATTGTTTGCGCTTCCCATTTCACACTCGGCAGGTCACTTTCATGTGTGGCAACAAAAGGATAAGGGCATCTTGAAATACCGTGTCTTCTTTCTGAGAGTGCAACTTGTTTAGGCAAGCAGATTCAACAATTAGTTCAGATTCCTGATGAAATGAATCCAAAACAGCCGTATCATAGAAGACAATGACACACTCAGTGGTGAGATACACAAGGGAAAAACAATGGTTATAAATTCTTGCAGGGATATGAGGATGTGCACGGAAATGACAAAGTGATCACTTACTGTACACCGTTAGTGAGCCGACGTGCCTAGAACAGCATTCTGTGTGTATTCGTGTGCACCACACAGAATACAATGTGCATGTCTGTAAATCTGCTCGGTCAGTGTGTCTCCCGTGTCACCATGTGCGTCAGGTGCATCTTCAAGTGTGTATTAATTCCACACTCTTTCGTGGTAAAGCATTTCATTTAAGCGCGTATTGTACTGCAAAATAACACGTACACGGCTCGTTAGTTTTTTAAATGGCATGTATGATGCACTATAAAAGATGCAATGTAAGACGGTATTACTAAAAAAATCAAACAAAGAGAAATGCGTAACGGGCCATTAAAGCACAGAAAGAAATAAAAGACTTACCTGCGTGTCGCTCTTTGAATTTCTGAAAGACGTCACTTCAAAGCCAGCAATGTCAATAAGTAGGTGAATATATAAATAGACAGTACTAAACATTGTGTTTTTAGAAATTGTATCTTGTTTTGTCGTAGAAATAAACTATGTGCACAAGCGCAACATTTTTTATGTTTGTGACTCGCAGTTAAAATAATTTCATTTCCAAATTCCGAAATTCAAGAATAAGGAAAATAAATTTGCATCAAATATAACTGCTTTCAGAGAAATTTGAAATGTAATGCTAAATATTAATAGGACTCGGATTTTTTCATTCATTGTCTTCTGATTTTCCATCCATCTTGTCAGTTTTCCTCTTGTCTTTCTCCTTAGGATGAATTACTGTCGCTCTGGTAATATACTTTCAGAAAATGCCTGTACTGCGCATTTACTTAAAAGCAATAAATGTAACTTAAGTGTCTGGGCGTTTTCATGCGCTCTCTCGATTGCACCAACCGTTTATTCTATGAAATAAGTAGAATTGCATTTTCAAGTCAGCTACATTTAAAAATCGATGTTTTGCTCTTTTGTTCTTTTAGATGCATTAGATACCAGATTGCAACAAGCTGATTGTAGAAACTTCAAAAAGCGCCAAAATATATTCTAATCGGCAGATGCTCTTATTGACGTAAGTAAAACATCTTGAGGAAATATCGCTACATATTTTCGCTGTGGCATTTCGCTGTAATTTCTCTACAACAATCAATGCGTTACCTCCTTGGCGGACAGCATCTATGTATTATGGAAATCGAAGTAGCTGTTCTCACAACGGTCCGCTCCAGGTGGTGCTTCTTCGTTTATTGGTCTTTCATTGACCAATACGATGATCCCATTCGTTAACAGCAACACCAATACCGTAGTGAGCCATCCAATCGGTGATGCGACGTGCAGGACATTATTTGTCGTGCTATTGGCTTAAAGATGAAATAATGACTTTATGATTGGTTCCAAGGGCAGGGATTGAAAAACTTTATACGAGAATAGGCAGTGCGCACACGTACCGAGGTGCAGAGACGAAGTTACTGACAACGGTATAATAAGCATAATTAGAAAAATAAAAATTAAGTCTGCGCGCACGTCTTCTTTACGAACGAACCTGGTTTCACTTGCTCGTATAAATCTTCCCCATTCCCCAAACCGTACCATTTATTTCTTGACATTAAAAAGCGCTCTGCTCGTTGCCATAGCAACTGACTCATTATAGTGAAGTTAATCACGAATATGTACAATAATGTTATAATGAAGTCAAAAGAAGTGTCACTGTGGGCGCTGGGGGATTTTGCTACGGGAACAATTTCCCTGAGCACGCTAAATTAAGGGTAATTAACTTATCATTGTCAAATGTAATTAGTGGTAAAACTATTCAAGTGTTAATACGTAGCACAGTAACTTGGGTCCAATTTACTGTTCCACTAGTGGCCATCACCATGCACCATGCAACTGTTAATCTAACCCCCTTTGCACTGCGAATCACACGTAAAATCCTATCAACCTCTGAAAGTAGGTGAGGGTGTTAAGAAATGCAATACTAGACAGGGTAATGGAGAGATCCCGAAACGGAGCAGTTTAACTGGACATAAGGCATTCAAAACAGCACAATCAGGGTTCCTACTCACTTTCCATTGTAAAACTCTTCCATACTTGTCCAAACTGTACCGGGGTTCGAGGCGGTAAACCGTCTGTCGCCCACTGGAGATGCCACCCCAAAATCCACCACTGGCAATGCTTCTGTCCACCACGTGGCTAACTACTCACCCATGTTCGAAATGTGAAACACCTTTACGCATTCTTTTTATTTTGGTTACAGTTCACATTTGGTATTCTCTGCTAATCCGTTACAATATCTAGGCTTGACAAGCCAAGCACATGAACACTAGTATGTCTCCATTGTGCAGGTTATAAATTGTTAGGTAGGCTACATCACCATTTACTGGTGGAAATTAATCAAGCGCACACTCAGAGAACCCCACTTGAGAAGTTGCTATTCAGTAAGTATTGAGTACATCCTGCTGCTGACAATAGTATTTCCTCAAAAATATAGTGCATTCCATACTTATCCAGGCAGTTTGCTGTAATAGTCTGGAAAAAGCAAAACACTTTTCCTTTCACTATACTCATACAGACTTTGAAAACACCAAAATCAAAATTGCATACTGCATAATAACCCCGAACTCCTCCTTCCAGATTAAAACAGGACTACCTCTAAAGGGAGAGTGACGTTTCTTACCGTCCACTGCTCTTATGAACTTCTTACTGAGGGAACACAAGGGGGAAAAAAAACAAAACACACTATATGAGAAAATCTACACAAATGCAGAACTGAGGACTCCAGTACTACAACAGGTGTGGAAAACCACCAGTATCTGAATATACTGAAAACAAGGGGGATCATTTTTAGTTTTATTTTATTTTTATTGTTAATTTAAATAACAAAGACAAAAGGGGGGAAATTCCACAACCTCAAATCTCAACCCACAATTTTGCACATAATTTCTCTGAATTAAAACTATCTTTGAAAAAATCTGGACCAACAAGGTTTCATAGAGTGAAACGTATTCAAAACAATGGTTAAGTGCGTAAGACTTAACCCAAACCTGTCACGAAACTGATTCGAATGTAATGTGGGGGACCACAGGAGAAGCGGAGGAGCATAAATAAGATCATCACAAATATATATGCGCAAGTCCAAACGACACCGAAATTCTAGTCATTAAGGACCAAATGCTTCACTGTGCTTGAATGTAAAAAATGGGCAAACCTATTACTGCTAGCAGATAGTCAGTCTAGCTGTTGTGTATTACAAAACTCAATGGCTGTTTATCAGTGGCCTGCATTTACACTGCTTCCAAGATGACATGACTGGCAAAGTAAAGTTCAGCCTCTGTTCGGTCTCTTTAAAATCCCCTTTGAAAGAAAGGGCATTACAGTTAAATTCCTATGAACAAAAATTACAAAACTAGAAAAAACCAACATATTGTACAATAACACTGACCAAAATGTGCCAATCTTACCCTTTAAGTTACTCACTTGACATACTTTTGTGTATCAGTTCTAAACGGAGCTACAATTACAACCTCATGCTAAAATGAATTTATGTATAACTGGACAATCTGACTGACCAATATCCTGATTACTAATGTATCTGGAGTCATGTGTAAATTTATCTAAAATTAAGCTAACCCCTTTGCCTTCCCTCTATTCAATTACACATAAGTGCACAAACCTGGAACTTGATTTGCAACCCCCATCTCCTCAAATGTAAGTCCCAGCCTGATACCATCCAATCCCAAAGTAATTTGACAGGTTTCAGCTGACGTACAATAGAAACACCAGTCAGTTCAATTTTCGACAAGAAAAATGGCTGAACGTTACATCACACTCCTGCTGAGAGTGTAAGAGCACTTGGGAGGAGTGGGACAGAGCAATTTACTGTTTACCTTCTGATATACACAGATGCAAACTGGACCGGACACTACCTTTAGATGACAACAGCACTTGATGCATTTAACAGGATCAGGATTGTTATTGCATTCCGCACGCACATTATGCATCATCTATAAGACTGCATTTACACAACATGATGGCACGATTCAAAAGATCCTGAGAATAACAGAATAATTCAGTGGGGAGGAGGAAGGGATGATAAACAATATACTCTGTAAGAAAAATCACAGGAAAGGGGGCTGAGCAATAGTAGATAGCTTGAAAGAAAATATCCCGGTCACATCTGCATATATACCTGTATCACTCACACGCGCACACACAAGGACACACACATACACACTGCTTCAGGTTCACATTAGAGTCGCCTCAAAGCTCTTTTTTTATCCGTCTTCTTCTTTCCAACAGCGTTAGCATTAGGATTGCTAACGCTACCACTCCCGCCCCCACCTCCTCCATTGCTGCTGGCCCCCACGGGGACAGGCCCCATCACCACCGCCCGTTTATTGGGGTCTCCTGCATGTTTTTTGGGTTGGGGCCCCTCGCCAGGTTCCTGGGGCCCACCCGAGGTCCCTCCTGGTGCCCCCATAGCGTGGATTTCGGTGAGGAGTCTGGCACGAGAAGCGTATTCCGCATAGTCCTCCAGCAGCAAGCGGCCAGCTTCTTCGTTGAGGGCCGACTCAGGATTGGGGTGGATTAGCAGGCATTTGATGGTCTGTGGAGGTGGACAGAGGCAGCAGGTAAGGACAGACTTCCTCAAAACAGAGAGGCTAAGATTGTCAGGAAGAGCAACGCCCTTACGAGTAAAACATGTCTGAGACCAAGTTCTGCCCTCCAGTCCCTCTTCAGGACATTGACACAGATCTCGCCTTTGTGACCCACGTTGGGATGAAAAATCTTGGTCAAAAAGTATCCCTTGGGTGGTACGGCCGGAAAATCCTTCCCAAGCACCAGGCGCATCCGGAACACCCCTCCAGCAAACGGCGTTCCTTCTTTATAGGGAAACCAAAAGAGAGCTGAAAGTGACTACTCAAATCTTATCATCTTTGCTGTGATGAACCCCCCCCCTCCACCTCCACCACCTACTTTCTATGAATATTTGTTTCCAGGGTTAAAGCAAGATTTCATGTCTACCTATATTCTACAGAAACCAGGGTATGTTCTAGTCCTATACCCAAACTATTCATTTAAACACTTACAATAGGAAAAGTTCTCCAAAGAATTCCAGAAATGGTCAGACACCCATCTAAGAACCATCTGAGGTGCCCTGGCCAACTGGTCCATTCCTGTCTGGGACTTTACAGTCTTTTAGGTTACAGGTGTAAAAGCTGCAAGCATTCTCAACTTGAGAGTAGGCTGCCCACAAACATACACTGCCAGACTAACACAGCCATCTTTTAGCTGCCCCTACAAGAAGCCCTGCAGTGAGTAAAGAATGTTAAATAGATGGACATACTGAAAAAATAACTACACGACTTATACTTTAAGATGACTGAATTTGGCTGAAAGGCTACCACTGTAAGACCATGTAATACCTGGACCCTCAATGGCTGTGTGCAGCTCTGTGATGTCTTCTTCACTAGGATAGATCTTGATACCCTCAGGAGGGTCAGCAGCCAGGGCTGTGACCTCCTTGTACACCAGGCGCAGGACCCGAGGGGGCAAGTTCTCCACATTTGAGTTCTTGGGGGTGTGAAAAGATAGATTACATTCTCAGCAAACAAGAACAGTACCTTTCATTCTTCCATAACAGGAGATATAAATGATCAAATCTGTTTAACAAGTTTCTGTAACACAGAGCAAGGTGAGCAGAAAATGGATGGACGATTAACATATTATTGAACATATGTTTAAAAGATAAGCTAGGCTCCCCTAACACGATATATTCGTATGTGGTAGACTACTCTTGTACCTAGTCAGTTTCTGGCAACATCTTCAGTTTCTTCACATTTGAAATAGTACATACAAACAATACTCATCCAAAACGTAAACTTACATCACTCAAAGCATACATACACGTCCGTAAATGAGCAATACAAACTTTATACAACAGCTTACAAATTGACAGTCGCAGATAACTGTGTAAAACTAAAAAACACAAACCGGCTTGTTAAGAGCAACCTCACCTACATGTACTTAAAGCCCTACTAAACGAGCCGGTTACCTTGAACTGGACCGCTAGCCGCCAGTTAAGTTAGACGGTGGGTAATCATCCGTTGATATGAACCGAAAACGGCCCTACTGTATAACTCACCATATCTCTGGATGGGGAGCGAATCCGAGTTACAGCGGGTCTCCAAATTCACGGCACGCAAGACGGCGGGGGCGCCGGGATTAGCTATCGCGGTGACAGACAGCGTCACTGGAAAACAGCGCCGGAGCAGCTGGCGTGACGGCGAACCAGCTAACTAACCCAGATGGGGGTCCGGCTTAAACGGAACTGATAAATCAGCCGCGAGATAAGTGTCAAGACTAGCAAGCAGCTAGCTAACTAGCTACCAGGATACTAAGTAACCCGGAACGCCGATGTGCAAAAGCAGCGTAAGTAATTAGCTTGGTATTCTCTTTAAAATTGATTTATTCTTCAAGTGACAGTTATAATAAATAACATAGATATACCCTCCCTTTTTTATATTTTTATGAAAATTTTTAGAAGGAAATTATCCGTTCGCCTACGGCCCGTATTACCCTACATTCGTTGACACAGGAACAAAAATACGGCCAGACAATTTAAATCGTTGACATCCTGGCCAATTGTCTTCTTGGATATGTGTTACGTAATGAGGAAAGTAACCTTCCCACCAATCAGCTATGGAGGTGCCTGGCAATTGGCAGCAGCACCACCATCCGGAATAGAGAATGTGAAAAATGCTTGCAAATGATTGGCGCGTTTGAATAATTCGTATATGACCAATAGTAGAAGGTTGCAGTTCATCAGCAGTACAGAAAGTAATGCTAAGTTCGCACTGCACGGTTTTAGGCTAAATTTTAACTCAATGACAGTTTTTGGAGATCGTCGACAAAAGCCCCGGTTAAGAGGCAAAACGTTATTCGCTTGGCACTGGAAAATCGACTCTTGATCGCTGTGTGTGATATGTTTACGACGTGACCTAACGGAGTCGCTGATACATCACAGACGACCGTCATCTAGCAAGTTAAATATCTGATAGACTTGTCGGCGACTCCAAGTCTTTTAATGTGAAATGTGACTATGGCAGGTCGTTTTAATATTAAATAAGTGGACGGGATAGCAATTTTTAAATGTCTGCATTGTGATTCTTACTTGTACTAATGGCCATTTAAGATATCTCAAATTAAATTCTTACGAGTACAAATATGTATAATTCATTTTTTTCTAGTAGGAATGACGTTACTTCCCCCATTCAATCTCTGTTGAGGTTTATTTCAGAGGGCAATAGTTAAATTTTCGATATTTCAAAAGCGAGTCATAGATAACAATTATGGGTAACAATTTTCTTCTTAGATGTCTGCAATTTAACTACTCTATTACTAATGACAATGTCTGTTTTAGATATCCAAAATGCAAACCGGTTTAACGTATCTATAATGTAATTATGAATATCTAAATCTGTTGCCATTTGTAACACAGTTTGACGATTTCCCTGCTCAAACACACGTATTATACCTGGCAATTAAAAAATTGCAAAGCAGTGGGAGTCCATCCATTTATCATATCCCGTACCAGAGTTGTTCACAATGTAGAGCAAAGTGTGCCCTGTTGAGAGGAAGATTGTACATATGAAAATGACAGAAAGGTTGTACCAAATGGAGAATGAAATAACAATGAGCGTAAGACAAGATTTCTTTCTTCTTTTGAAACATAGGTGTGCCTGGGTACTAACTTCTGAGGAGCTGACTTAACAGCCAATGACGTTTTGCATCAGAGAGAGGGGGTGATGCTCCCCTAGTGAACCAGATTGACTAAGAGCGGTCCTGGGTCCAGATTTGTGCTTCTTGTAACATGCCACTCCTTCATATTATTATTGTTGTTGGACAAATATAATGTAATGTGAAGATGGGCTGTACAAATGAAATTGAATTGAACAAACTTTGTTCAAAATGGGTTTTTTTTGTGCCACAAAAAAGCAAGTGGGTAATTTTGTTTTTCCTGATTGGGAATAAAGTATTCTTTCAAATGAAAAAAATATGTGTTATTAAAAGGGGAGGAGGAGTTACAAGGTTTATGATACCGCTGTTTTGGGGACTTTTCAGAGAATTTTTGTTGAGTATATGCTGACTAGCTCAGAAGTCTTCAACAAGGCAGGTGTGAAACATGACAAAAGACGCAGAATCTTTAGAACACTGGATGAAGTCGGGATGCCTATTAGCAGACCCCCCCCCCTTAATACAGCACACATTCAGAATCATTTTAAGAAGAACTGAATATTTACGGAAGATGGCGCCCCTTCACATGCTTTCAGATGTACAACACTTCCTAGCTAGAGAAGAGTTCTCTGTAAGCAGGCTGATGACTTGGCCACTATCCACACCTGACCTGAATCCCATCAAGACCATGTGGGTGCTGATGGAACAAGAGCTTTACAAGGAGGGGGAAGCAAAGCAAGAGAAACGAAATGAACTACACAAGCCATCAACACTTTCAAGTTCTCTGACTGAAAGATCAAGATTACGGAGAAAAGGTTTTGTTGTATAAATACATAAACCTGATTCTTGTCCCTGGGTAAAGGAAAGACTCCTAAATTGTGTCCCTGTTTATAAATTTTGCATATGGTTAAACAATTCTACCCATTTAGATAATAAAACACAACTGGCATAATCTCATCAGACGGTGATATTAACATTTTTTTGTTTTTAATATTTATCTGAATAATCTAAAGGAACTGAGATTCTCAAGAGATATTCTCTCAAGTAGTCTTATTTAGCATACAGTTAGTGATCAGTTTAATCAAACTGTTCACAAGATATTTAAAATAAACACATTCGCAATAATACTTTTTTGAGCTTTCTGTTGAGCTATGGCAGAGCCATGTAACTGTTACAGTAAAGAATTTGCAGCTCATAAGGAAACACACTGTGTTCATTTTGTTGCTACCTGCTGTGTAGGCTACATCACAAAGAATTTTTCTTTTTAAATAAACATAAATCACAGATGACAATAGTGAATAGATCACATGGGAATTTTCTTACAACACCAAAAGATTTCAAGTATCTGGTAGCAGCATAACTAGTTTCTTAGAATTATTTTTTTTTAAAAAAACATTGTTTATAGTTAATAAATCCAAATCAAACCTTATTCATTAAACAGACAAGTTGATGAGCCATGATTAAATCTTATAAAGCAAAGTAAGTAATTATGCAGCTAATATTTAGACAAATGACGGCATGCTTGTGGCATTTGTGAAATCTGGCACAGCAATGTCCTATGGCAACAATAGGGAAAGAGATGATAATCACTCAGACTTAGCACTTTCTTGGCTACATCATTGATATAGGAGATATCACGTCAGGTCATGCCAGAGAAGTTTGAATGACAAACACCGTTTTGCATTGCCCTAGTTTCCAAGCAGCAAGTAAATACAGAGAAGGAGAAATTATTACCCCCCTTTCTGAACGAATATCAAAAGTGTTTACAAGATTTTTCCAAAAGAAGATTAAATCTTCAGGAAGTCTGATGAAAATATTCTACTGGTGCATGGGGTTGAGATAAGAAAAAAACAAGAATGGCAAGACCAAAATTTGCCCTGCTGATAATCAGTAGTGTACCAAGTCTGCTGGAATGTTGACCCCCAGGAACCTGAAACAGGTGGGTCATTGCACTGCAGCATTGTGGGTATGTAGGGGAATGTGCATGCTGGTCTATTTTGATCAAAAGTCCACAATTATCTCCTTAGTCTTACTGGTGTTCAGAGTGAGGCCGTTCTGCTGGCACCATGATGTCAAGGAGTTGACCTCATCCCTGTAGGTAGCCTCATCATTGGTGATAAAGACGACAAGTATTGCGTGAGTGGACTTGAAATTAGGAGTGGACTCACAACACATCCCAGAGGGATCCCCTGCTTACAGTTAGGGCGGAGGAGATGTTGATGCCCACTCTCACCAACCATGGGCATTCTGACAGGAAGTCAGGAAACCTGTTACAGACGTGAATGTTCGGCCCAAGGTTCTCAAGTTTGATGGTTCCGGTTCTGAAGCTTTGAAGGTATAACAGTTTTAAATGATAAAATGTACAAACAACATTATCACGTAAGTGCTACTTCTGCCAAGGTGTGAAAAAACGTTAGACTGTTGGGGAGGGTATCCTCAGTTAACCTATTTTACCAATATGCAAATTGTTGTGGGTCCAGGGTAGTGGGCAGTAAAGAGAAGATGTCTGCTTTGACTAGCCACTCAAAGCACTTCATAATGACTGAGGTAAGTGCAACAGGAGAGCAGTTATTCAGGTAGGTGATTCAGACTTCAGGTCATTAAATTGATGGAAGACCCAAGGCGACTTAACAGCAGATTTCTCACATAATGCTTGAAAATGTCAGCAAGTTTCCTGTGCCTGCAGCAGCAAAACAGTCCCACAATTTTATGCTCCCACCACCATGTTTAACTGTGGGAACTGTATATATACAGTTGAAGGCCTCTCGCTTCCTTCAAGCAACAAAAGCGACATCCATGTGCCCGATCAGCTCCAGTTCTGTCCCATCAGTCCAAAAGACAGGCTTCCAACTCGTCCCCATGTTTCAAATGGTCCCAGGAAAACTGCAGTCTGGCTTTGATATGCTGCTGTGTGAGCAATGGAGTTTTCCTTAAGCACTGATCTAAAAACCCATCCTGTTGAAGAGCCCTCACAGGAGACTTCTTTGAGACTTTAAGTCAAAACAAGCCAGTTTCAGGTACAGTTAACCTTGCAGAGATCTGGGTGTTCCTGTTGACGTTTTGGATAATTCTCCTCTCTATTATCTTTGGTATATTGCACTGACAAGCACCATCCATCCATCCATTTTCTCCTGCTTATCCGATGTCGGGTCGTGAGGGCAGCAATCTCAGCAGGGAAACCCAGACTCCCCTCTCCCCGACCACTACCTTCAGCTCCTCTGGAGGAATCACGAGGCATTGACCCGACCGTAGATGAAGATTTGATGAATGGTTGGACTCCCACTGCTTTGCAATTTTTTAATAACCAAAAATAGGGGGAAAGAAGCAGTTCACAAGATGAAATCTGCACTTAAAAGCTAAATGATGTATCAAGAAAAGATACATAGATAAGATGCTCTAGATGTAGATAAGACAAAAAATGACCTAAAACTAGTTTAAGGGTAACTTTTCCAACTAGTTCCTTTATTTGAAATAAAGTATGATTTCAATTTTCTGTCTTTGGTACTTTTTGTATTTTTATGTGCGTTTTTGTTTGACCCCTTATAAGTACGTAACTGTCTGTAGAAATTACTATATGTCTTTTTAACATTAACATTTTTTCAGACATTAATTTCCCCAAAGTTTAAATTAGCTATCAGACTGTACAATTTTGTGAGGGTGGTGAAGATTACATAACCTGAAATAGGGGCAAAATTATTGAAATGCACACCAGTCACTTTTATACAACAACATAAATTTATCTCCACTAGAGCGCACTTCAGCATCAGAATTTAACAGATCAAAATAGCCATCATATGCCAGTTTGCCGTGTTAATATAATTGACTGGAATCAGGATAACACTAAAACAGAATGTGTTCATACTTCAACAATTTTCAACAACTTATGCAAGGCTGCACAGGGTACAGGGGCTGGGGGATATTCCGAATGGGACCATTGCAGAAATAAAGTATTTGGATTAGTTCTCAATCTCATCTGGAGATTCTTTCCACCCAGCCAGGCGTAACAAGTATAAAATTAATTGAACTTAATACCAATCATTCCTGAGTAGTTTTAGTGGCCTGAATATCTGCATATTCAAACACTGTAAGAGATATATTTTTAACCTGTAATAAAATGAAACTATTAAAGGAAATATCGCGTGAATTACAGTAATTTTATGAAGCAGCACTGTACATTCTAAACGTCATTCAGTTATAATACTCGTAACTAATAATGTTACAATAATTTTCTTATATGTATAGCAGATTTTCCCATATTCCGCAGAATCCTATGTGCGAACAAGTGACTGGGCAGTTGAAAATGGCTAAGCCTAAATACACTACAACTCCCACTTTCGCCAATGCATGTGACGATATCAGAACACCATTTGGGCGCGCTAAAGAAATTATGGATAGGACAGTTTTCAAAGTAAACGACGCTGCTTTAGAGACGCTTTGTGGAGTAATTAACAATTCATTCTGCAATTATATTTTGAAAGCTGTTCAGGTTTCCAATGCGGCCTCGCCTAGCCCTAGCCACGGTGTTTTTATACGCATGCGCCACTGACTTGGGCGAGTGTATATGACGTACCGAAAATGTGAATTCCTTGGTAGCGCGCACCCTTCAAATGGGCGTTAACGATTTGCAATAAAAACAAGACGACTTCCGCTTTTACAAGTCCACAAAAGGAATTAGTAGTGGTTAATTTCAATAGAATTGTAGAGCAGGTTATTTTGTCAGTAAAATATTCGAGTTTAATCATAGTTATTGATGTTAATATTTGCTATAGCATAAAAACTATTTAAGTGTCAGCGTGCAAGAATAAGATATTTGAGCTTGATTTGAAACTACCGCTTTACAGTTGCTTGGTAGCTAGCTAGCTACACCGCTAGCTCAGTATTTGCTGCAGCTACAAATACGGTAATTATATTGTTACAGTGACAGTCATTAATATGCAGACATCAAAACTATTAACGTTTGTCCAGGAAGACCACATATTTTCTGATACGTGTCTGCTGCATTTTTTCATATTGCGTGCAGTAACATATAATATTAGTGCTGTGTTTTGCAGCTTGGAGTATCTGATGCAGCATCATTCATATGCATGTTCTCGAAGTGCCCAGTTATTAGATCTACTGAATTTTATAAATACTTGTCATATTTCCCCCAAATAGTCTGCGTTTTTGCACCGACTGCGGGGACCGTTGCAGCTACCTTTCTGCTCGGCAGGGACGAGCATGAGCGAAGGAGAAGTTTTCCACGAGAAGCAGAGGCTGGAGCTGTGTGCCATTCATGCATTGAACAACGTACTTCAGGAGAAAGTCTTCACGAAGGAGACAGCCGACGAGATATGCAAGCGGTAATCTCATCGTGCAACAGGACCGCATTCCTGGTGGTGTAGCTCCGTGTGTATGATGAAATTGGTATATCTCACTCCTTGTTCTGCTTGTCGTTGTATTCCATGTCCACGATGCTGTAATTTTACAGCTCCAGTTTAATCCGTTGCGCAGACGAGACCACATGTTATCATTCTGTACACTTCCGTCATCGGATTCACTGTCGCGCCTCTCTCTGATCTGCAATTATGTCAAAGTGAATTTTATATTCCGTCTCTTATAGTTTAGCGCCGCAGTGTGTCGTGAATCCTCATCGGTCATTGTTAGGGACGGGGAACTACGATGTTAACGTGATTATGGCCGCACTTGAGAGTCGGGGGCTGGTTGCAATATGGTGGGACAAACGAAGGTATGACCCGAACCATTTCGTATTATGACTGATCCTCTCACACCCGCTTTGATCCTTAGGGTGTCTGTCTTTTGTTACAGTGTGACGTGCATGCAGTTAACCGGCTAGTTGTTATAACATTTATTGTAAAATGTAGAGTGTAGGCAGAACACCTTTGCTATAGTTCAAGTCGACAAACAAGAAATAAGATAAGATGATTCTTAAAACATTGGCATAACTATGATTAATTGGTATTTGGTTTCAGGGTTTCTGGAAACATTGCCCTTCCTTCTGTCTCTCATTCTCTCAGGTCTGTACAGTGTCTGTGTGCAGACCAGGTGCAGGGTTTCATCTTGAACGTCCCTTCCCGGGTCTCACTCGGAATGGTGTCCCTTCCTCTCAGGCGAAGGCACTGGCTGGCTGTGAAGCAAGTCAGTGGATCCTACTATAATCTGGACTCTAAACTTAAGAATCCCATTTGCATCGGAGGCGAAGCTGAACTTCGGTGAGAAGGATGGCAGTGGGGAAGAGGATTGGTGAGAATGGGGAATGTAACGGAATTAAGGAGTTCGGTTCATCTGTGGTATTAGGACTTGTTTGCAAACATCTTTTAAATTTGTGTGTCGTATGCAAATTTAAATAAAATTGTTTACATTAAATCTTAAAGGCACCAGGTGCCATTTGAGGCTCATGTTTGTGTAATCCAATTTAACCCCATTTGATTATGCCTTCATGAGCAAATCCTCTTCACTTTATACAGATTTTTAAAAATCATGGTTGCATTCTGGACCTCAAAAGATGTAGGAACTTGAATTCTGACCACATAACTATTCAGTGAGCATCTGTAAAAATATATTTTTATGTAGTATATAGAGTTTCTAGCAGGTTTAACGCAGCGCTTAGTCTCAGCAGTTAGCATAGTGCTAAGTTTTTCTTTCTGTCCTTCGTTTAGCACCTTCCTCAGTGAGCAGCTATCTCAGGACGTGTCAGAGATGCTCCTTGTTGTCCAAAGGGAGGTGGAGGAAGACGGGAGCTGGCTGGCAACCGACGAGAGAAAGGAGTGATACTTCAGGGACAACAAGGCATTTTCTTCAGGATGGAACTCTTAACTCCAGTTTAAAAAATGATATATCAGACTGAAAGCCTTTATAAAAGAACCACTTTTTTGAGGCACTACATGAGTGTTTAAACATTTATGAAGTCCCACACAAATGCACGCACACATAGAGAGAATGCCCAGGAGACTATTTGGAATGGGGCGGGGATACACGTGGTCGATTGGTAAGAGCTGTTACAGACCACCCAATAGTGTTGAGATTTTTACAACTGATGCATTCATTAGCTGTCTTGTCTATTTATATACCTATGCACTGTACCTTTGAGAAAAATGCAATGAAAATCTATGTTTTTTGGTCACCTATGCAGAGAACAGGTACAGTATAGTTGCCAGGAAATAGCCAAGTGGTATCTGGAATCTGTCTGTTCATCTGTCTTTACCCACTCGACTATGCATATAACAGTGGATGAGAGCGCCCTCTCGCACTCACTCGGGCTCAGTGGAATTGCAAACAATAAAGTTAACTTGATATTTATACGAAGCGGCAATTCTGACTGACTCGTTTGACTTGGATCAGTGGCCGTGCAGACTAAGAGACATGAGGCTTCACTTCTGCATACTTGCCAAGACAAGATTTTATTATTAATTTATCCGTAGTAGAATCTGGAATGAAAAACAGTGCCATTGAAAAGGAGCATTAATACCATACAAACTCGGTTTAAGGATCGACAAAGCTGATATGGGGAATTGGGTACAATCTCCAGCATGCTATATATACAGACCATCAGGAGGAGAGCTACAGACACTGTGCCACTCTTCTGTTTGCATTATTGCTATTGACATCATGTGTCAGGAAGCAGAAATCCTCATCTGTTACTCACTGGAGCTGCACTGTGGCCCCCTGTTTGATCCTCTCTGCTTCAGCCCAAAGTTATTGGGAGCAGCACCCACACACGTTATTATTAGAATAATAAGGTCAAGGTTAAGAATCTGCATGTTATTTAGCATGATCTTCCGGGGAAAAAAGACCCAAAAAGTAAGGAAACTGCAAACCAGTAACACTGAAAATGTGTAACTTCTAATGCCATATAAAAACACAAATTTGTAAACCGGATAAAACACCACCACCACCTTGAAACAGTTCACAAAGACTGACTGGCTCATGGTTTCCGGACTCAGTTCTCTTATAAAATCCCTGACATTTACTAGACAAAAGGGACAAGGCTTACCAATCAAGGGGTCCATTCATTTAAAACTCATATCAACGGTAATAATGTTACTAACTTTATATATGGAGATTAGCTTCTTTGTATCAGTAATGTTTCCATTTTTATGAAACTGAACAATTGCTATACTTATACACATAATAATTAGTGTAAATGTGAATTTCTTGAGTGGGCAGGACTTGGCTTTGATTCACTGTCCCTGTAGCCAGTTAACATGCTGGGAGAGAATACTGTCCGGCCAGAGACATTGATCCATAAGAAGATCGCGAAGGGATTCAGAGGACAGAGAAGAAAGAAAACAGTTATTTCCTGAATGTCATACATGTTAAAAGTTAGTATGATTCCATAATCTAACAATCTGGTATCAGTTAACTGATCAGTGAATCATTGGGTCTTATAGTAAGTTTCTGCATCAGATTTCAATAAATTCACAAGTATAAAAATCAATAAACATGCATCACTGAAAACGAGCTTGCATTAATAGCCATCATGGTGGGAAAGTCGGCAGAGCAGAGGAACTCACGGAGGGAGGTGAGGGCCGCCTGGCCACCAGGGGCATGGCCTCATAGCCAGGGCTGCCATTGCAGGAAGCGTTTGGAGTCCTGCCAGGACACGGAGGTGGAAAGGGGGGGTGCCACAGGGGAAAGCAAGGAGAGAAGCGGGACATTTCATTGGGGTAAAGGGAAAGGAGAAAGTGGTTGGTGAGATTAGTATCTGTGTTGGCATAATCTGGAAGGAGAAAAGAGCAATGTGCAATGCGGATGTACCCGAACAACACAGCGGTATTAAAAACAGAGAACAGAGACAAAGACAGAATGGCTTAGTTTACTCAGAAATCATTTTCATAAAATATATTTTAAAGGTATACATCATATGAAGTATTAGTGAAGGACAAAATGAAACTTTGTGAACCATTTGCTGTATTTTTTGACCCCACTAGATGGTGCTCTTGGTTTGCTATGAGGCTTGCTTTGTGACCTTTTCTGAACAGAGAGCACCATCTAGTGGGGTCAAAACATAGCAAATGGTTCATGAAATGTCATTTTGTCCATCACTAGGAAACACTGTAGGCCTACATGTCACGTGTATGATTTGAACATGGGTTTTGAGATGGCAGACACCTCACATCTATTATATATGCAGACTGTAAAGAGTGGATTGTTACTATGCAGATGGTGCTCAGAAGGGGGATGGGGGGGGGGTGTCTGGAAACATTTACCTACATAAGGTCATAGTTCTTCTGAATATGAGTTTTGTCTCGTAGAGGCCAATCTATGCCTGTCTTACACTGAAAGACAGACTGGCAGACAGACACACAAACAGACAGACAGATTTGTGTTTTGCTTTGCTGTGAGAGCCTGTCAATGTATCCGCCTGCGTTTCTTTAAATAGGCCAGGAAGCCCATTCATACAGTTAGCCGGTTTACTTGATTGCCTTGTCTTGATTGACAGCCTTGATAGCCTTGTCT
>JABFDZ020000138.1:2053431-2065159 GCA_019775955.2 Pollimyrus isidori | reverse complement strand
GAACTGTTACTCGATCCCCTCCTGCATTTCTACATCCTCCTGAACTGTTACTCGATCCCCTCCTGCATTTCTACATCCTCCTGAACTGTTACTCGATCCCCTCCTGCATTTCTACATCCTCCTGAACTGTTACTCGATCCCCTCCTGCATTTCTACATCCTCCTGAACTGTTACTCGATCTCCTTCTGCATTTCTTTATCCTCCTGAATGTTACATGATCTTCTCCCACATTTCTACATCCTCCTGAATTGTTACTTGATCTCCTCCTGCATTTCTAACTACAGCCAGCCTCCATTGCTCATGAAATCCCCTTCCTTTTTACAGATGACATCACTGGCTCTCTCCCTGCCTGCTAAATATACAGCCCCACACACACAAAGCCAAAGAACAGCATGGAAGCTTAGCTGTATTCTGCAGTTACAAGGAAGCCATGACAAACAGAGGGGCACAAGTAACAAAGGCAGCACAGAAGTTACTCATACTGAAGCCTACAGACTGACACCCACATGATATAACAAGCTGCGGACCCCAATTTATTCACCAATCAGTGTCATCAAAGCACTGTTATTTATAATCTTAACTGACGTACTTCTAATTTTTCTGGGAGTCTCAAAACAGATGGCTTGTTAATTCAAATATTTTGTAAGTGATATCCATAAAGACATCTGTGCTAACCAGCAATCCAATTCCTGCATCCATAATAATATTCAGTCAATTAAGTCACCTGGTCTCACAAACCATGTTCCCCACCTCTTCTCCAGCTTTTCCAGCTTTCATCTACAGTGTGATAGTCAATGCTTGGTGCATCCATTCCTCAAATTCCAGTTACAAGTCCAGTTATTCTTGAGGCTTCTCAATTTCCCGACCTTTTGCAGAGAGAGCCCTGCCAGTGCTCAGGGGTTTTACTCTTAAACATGTTACAACGAGACCCTCAACAAACAAACTAACAAAAAACAATGAAGTCCAGAGCTGCTATGATGCACTGATGGCCACAGCATTCGGTCCCACAACTTCCCGGACAAGAGCACAGAGCTGAAACTCATGGAATTACACGCTGCAAGATTTCAGTATCTAAAAGAACTAGTGGTGTGTTGCTCTGTGGGTTAAAACCCGAGATTGGAAGGTCGCCAATTCAAATCCTGTGGCTGCCAGTGTGAGGTTACCGAAGGCCCTTTAAGCAAGATGCTTAACCCCAGATGCTCCCAGGGCGGGCTAACCCATGTTGCTTTAGATTAAAGGATCTGCTAAACGAATAAAATAAAATAAAATAATGAATTCTAGATTGACCTGTGCTATCTGCAGCAGCTTGCTGGACACATCTTCCATGCCCTCGGATTCATTCACATGCAAGCAGTAAAGATGAAGCAGAGGGTTCAGCTCAGGATTTATGTCAGGCCACCGCTCCAGGTATCTTTTGGCAGAAATTAAGCCCTGTCTGCATGTTGGTAGCCATGGGACTAAGTGACAGTGACTCCCTTAAGTGAGTGTATTTAAAGACTCCTAAAATGCCAACAAATCAAACTCATAGAGCTTAGGTGTGTGGCAGAGCAGGAAAACATATGAGCTTCACAAGTCTAGCTAAACTGAAGGGTTGCAGTGCTTCTGCTATTTCTCTATATCTATGCAACACAGCAGAGCACATACAGCTTAGCTAGTTCCTGTGGTATATGCAGTGAACCAGCCGGCGAGGTATATATGGCTCTGCTGATTAAAAAGGTGGTACTCTTCATTCACTGAGGCAGTCTGTGTTTTCGTGACATGCTCTAGGTCGCTGAGCCTTGATTTCATCCACATCTCCAGCAGGGAGCATGGGCCAGGTGGAGGCCTTACCTGCTGGTACTCCCAGCTATCGGGGCTGAAGACATTGTCCTGGGTTTGCAGGTTTAAGTCCAGCCGAGGTAGGGCATGACACACCCTCACCCAGAAAGACGGGGAGTAGCCAGGAACTGCCTCCATGGCTCCCAACCTTCAACGAGAGCAACATGAGTGCAGATTAGAGAGGGAGTGGGCAGGCAGTGCATCTTGGGAAATGTGCCTAGAATAAATGAAGCTGGAGAAAGGGCGTCTCTCAGTGACACATAGCATAGGTGATGCTATGGACATCACTGCAGAGGCTCAGAGACAAAGGACAAAACCTCTATGACCTCAATCGACACCCCACCCACAGAGAAAAGCAAGGGAATGCATGAAACTGTCAGTGCACGAGACCCCAGGTGCCGTCAGTCCCACAATGCACAGTAGGACCACAGGAAACTTTAATTGAGATCTGCAGCAGTTGTCGATTGGCCTTATCGATGCTTCAGCAAGCACACTGGGAGTGCAGGCCTTGTGATTTCCTAACGTGCGATAGATCTAGGCGCCTGCATTAGACAAACTGTGGTGAGCAAAGCGCAATGCTTATCAAAGACAGATCAATAGGACTACTAACACATACGCTTATAGACAGTATATATATATAGATTTGTGCACATTGCACAGTGTGTCTACAATGCATTACATGGAAGCCACCTGTCCACAGGGATACGTTGCTGGCAAGCTGCTGCTGGAGTCTTGTAATTGTTAATGTAATTACAGTTATGTGAAGCTTTCTGTCAGCTTGTTAACACAATGGGTGGGATTGCATAACAGGAGGCCCTTTCAGAGGAGGAGGAGGAAGTAGGAGCAGAGGCTACAGCATGACTGTGAAGACATTTACAAACGACAGGAGACGCCTCTCCCACTAACGTACAAACCTGGCAGACTTTCTCATAAAATAGTATCTTATTCATCCACAAGTAATGTTTTCCCGCATTATGAGTTCTGTGACTAAATCGTTGCAGCAAGTCTGTTCGGTCAAGTCAAAGCATGCTACTGCTAATGACATCATCTTAAATGCATGGTTAGAAGAGGGAAATTTTGATGGAAAAGGGGGGAATTAAACCTTATAGCATAGCTTTCAGACAAGTACAAGGTACCTTCATGTGGCATCACGGTCCCCAACTCCCAATAAATGATTGTTTCAGTGTCACTGTCCTTTCTGAGTTTATGATCCATGTTCCCTGCAGACCACTGCTGCTCTAATTATGATTACAACATTTAAAGGACTGCTTAAAATCTCTGGGAAATAAAAACCTACAACTAAAATGAAGAGTGTTCAGTATTCAAAAAAGTATGTGCAGGTGAACAAAGGCAGCAAGCATGCCTGCTTATATACAACTTTACAGTGCCAATAAGTTCATATCCATGTAATATTGTATTCATATGTTAAATGCATGGCACAGTAACATTGAGGTAAATCTATAATAGACACATTGTTAACAAATCACTAGACTGCACCTTATTGCAGAAGTTCTGGCAAAAACCCAAATAGCTTAAACATTTAGCCCGCAATAGAAACACAACCTGTTCCTGCATCTGTAACTTACCTTTTATGCCAGTTTTATGCCTTTTACGTCTTTATCAGAACCTTCCCAGTCACTGTGCTTTACTGGTGGGCATTATTGCAAACAGCTTCACATGAGTTCTCATCTCCTAAGCAGCTCAAAGAAGAACAGTGAAAAGAGAAAAACGCAATGAGAAAAACGAAAAGTGCTTATGTAGCTGAATTTACGGTTTCTCTTCAAAAATATTCAGCCTGGATGAGGACCTCAGGAATTGGGGGTCGTTTCTCTGAGGGTTCCGTGCAGCCCTGTTCAGAACTCAGGACACAATGGTTTGCTCAGACAATATCCCTGATTAGCGAGCAGCCACGCGCTCATTAGCAAGGCGAGGAACACGATCTGACGGGGGGTCTCACGCTGACACACTCCATGGAGAAGCTCAGGGCTGAGATTCTTAGCAGGGGAAAAAAGAAGAGTGATTTTTCCAGTACTGTTAGCGAAAGGCTCTAAAATCCACAAAAGAAAAAAACATGGACAGAAAAAGATATATCCAAAGGTAATTTAAAGAATCCTTCGGGAAATCCAAAATCCCAAAACATTCACGACAATTTCAAAACTTAAAAATAAATAGTACACAAATTCCAGGCACCAAAAATAGTATATTGCAAACGGACTGTTACTCTTTCACTGAGAGGAATGCCAAGAGGCACAGATGCACATATATTGAGTCAGACTAAGAGTAAGTCCACTTAGACAGGGAGAGAGAGGGGATAAGAGGAAAGGAGAAGTCTAATGGATATTAACGAGAGACAGGCAGCTTTCCATGTCAACAAAGAGCAAATCAGCATGCAAAGATGTGTACATACAAAGAGCTTCTTATAGGGACCAGAACAATATCAACAGCTATGTGTCCAGACAGAATAACACAAAGCAAAACAGACAGACGGAGGGCAGGGATGGAATGAGAGAGATAAAGAGAGATATGAAAGGATGCTCTCTCCTACACAGCCTCGATGGTTTGACCAGAAAATAGAAGGATTTAAAAAAATACACACAATACATACAAATAGAGTGAGGGAGAGAGTGAGAACAGGGTGTTTGTGTGTGACTGGAGGTGGGTGGTAAGGGGGGGGAGGAGTGACGAGGAGAGGGGGGAGTTGGTTTTTCTGTGTCACTGAGAGAGAACAAGTGTGGGGGAAGGGAGGCTAAAAGATAGAGTGAACAGAGGAGAAGAGGATAGAGCATGCCAGGCAAAGTGATAGAAAGAAAAGAGGGAATGTGCATTATACATATCGGACGTGTCCAACAGACCACCGTGTGTGTGTGTGTGTGTGTGTTTAGCAAGGGATGAAAGACAGGCTTAATGAGGCTAAGCGTGCAAAATTAATGCGGCACATTAACCCTCAAAGTGTCTGAGCTCCTAAAGGGTCTCAAATAACCACGGTGACTCAGTTAGTATATTCAGCAAATTCATTTATTCGTTTGTGAAAGACAACTCAGACCTTTTTGAAAAATCTGTCGGTAGTTATATAACAGGCAATCAAACATCCGTAAAGTTTACCAAAATGTTTTGATGACAGTGAATGTATTTTAAAGAGCAGGTCATTTAAAGTAGATATATTTAAAAAACGCAGCCACTTCCCAATATAAAAAATTAAAACTGTTGCCGGAAAAAAGCGAAAAGTGCAAACATTATGACAACAATAGAATGTTTGCCGATCCTCATCATCTTTCTGGATTTTCTCTTTTATTGGTTAAATTAAAATTCCAGGTAACTCAAATACTACCCCATGAGTCCCTGACTAAAAACCAGAAGTGTAGTGCAAGTACCCTACATGTTTTCAAATCAATATTCAGCTAGATGTAAAAGTACAAACATACATAAAGTGTCCAGTGACACACTAGGCACACAAGACTGTGCTCTAGAACCTCACCCCTCATTTCTGGCTGCCCTGAAGGCTGACAGTACACAGGGCCTCATAAGAACCATCTGCTGCTTTGGAAGCCCCTATGGCACATAAATACAGCCTATCCACAGCCAGCGTCCCAAAATCGATGGTCCGCACATTTCTTACATTTTTGACCTTCTCCCATACACCTTTAAAATTCCTCTCACCTTCATTGACCTTCTCCTTGGCCAAAGTCAGGTGATAATTGGGAGACAATGAATCTCTGTGAAGCCAGCCCGTCTTCTTAAACAGCTCCTGAAGAGGCCTGTTCAGGGCCTGAATTTGAGATAAGGGCTGTGGGGAGAGGTACAGGACCCGGCCTCCAAAGTCCCTCAGCTCTGGTGAACAGAAGATGGACAGGGGATCCGCCTGACAGCTGTGAGCAAACCGCCTCAACATCTCACATGCCAGGTTAACCTCCTGGGGCTTAGAGAGGACAAGGAGACAAAGGGTGACATGGAGGCTTTTCGTGGGGAGCCAGTAGGGCTTGGAGAGGGGGAGGATTGCAGTGACCTCTTTTTGGAGGCACTGGAAACCAGTGATAAAGGCAGGAGAGTCCACCGGGAAGCCAATGAAGTGGGTGGGCTTTCTTCTGCTTGTTGTCCTTCGCTGCTCCAGAGGGCCCGATTGGGTCAAAGCAGGCTGTGCACAATTCGGAATCGGATCCTGTCAAAATTAAAACAACAAAAATAATTTTACTTTTTCCAAAAGCAAATACCAGTACAGGAGTGGCACAGCAGGAGTGGCAGAGGCAGATAGTAATGAGAAAGCTTGCTACAGATTATAAAGGAAGGGTGGCATGGTGCTTCCTCACATTGTTTGGATTAGAGGTTTGGATCCTGCCTGCCCTGCGTGTGAAATCTGCATGCTCCCCCCTTGAAGTTTGCATGCTCTCCCCAGGTAGCACAGCTTTGCTCCTACACTCACAAGACGAGCGTCTAGGTGAAACGGCGCCTGTAAAACTGCCCATACTATGTGACTGTGTGTGTGCCAATGACAGCGTGGCGTCCTATACAAGGCGATTCCTGGCCCTGTGTCTTTGCTTTGCGGAACAGGCCCCGGGCCTGTTCCAGATAAGCTGGCAGAAGATGGATGGATTATATTAATATTATCTAACTGAATTTTTATTGCAAACTAAATTCAAAACAAGCAATAACAAACCACACTAAGAAACATACATCAATGTTGCCAGGCTGACTTTGGCAACACTGATTCCTTTGATCGTCGCCCTGTTTACAGAAGAGGTGTGGTGTCAACCAGTCGTACCAGTATATCACTCCTAACAATCATCCCCATACTTGCTGTGACTAAGGCCAGATATGTCCACGCTATGAACAAAATGCAGTTACCGGGAAATACCAGGACAGGTGGGCTTTTTCTTCATTCCCATCCCAACTCTCATTCCATTCTTCCTCCTCGCCTGCACTCCCACGGAGATCATCATCACGTCTGTCAGCGAGCGCAAGTCGTCTCGTAAAGGCTGAGTCCCAGTCAGGACTATGCACTGCTGCATCTCCCCACACGCCCACCTCACCTTCCCCACCCTGTGTGCCCAACGATCCAGCCTCCCTATGTTTGCAAGGGGTGCCTGCCAGGCCATCACCATCACCCTCTATGATCTCAGTTAAGCTGCCTTCCTGCATCTCATTAAGACATGATGTTGTTTTGTTTGTTGCTGCTTCAATACAAGAAGGTTTTATATCACTTCTTGGAAGAACATTGCTGCTTGTGCTGGGTGGGTCTTCAATGGTGTCTTGCTGAGTCTCTCCAAAGTCCTGAGCATCAACATCTAAGTCGTCCATTGTGCTTTCATAGGTAGCAGATGCTGGAAATGACAGTACAATCTTAATTATAAGCAAGGAAGGCCCCTAACATGGCACTTTAAACATCCTTACAAAGTATTAAAATGTGATTTCACCTTCTTCTCCAGATTCCCCAACAGCAAAAGGTGGTTCCAGCGACCCTCCTGTGGAGCCAAACACACCATCCATCCTGCTTTCTCTATCCCAGATCTTTTTTCCCTTATAGGTAAAATACTTAATCCTGTGCTGTGGAATGGCAAGCTCCTCTGAGTAGTCACAGCTGCAGACATCGCGGTCCCAAGAAAACTCCGAGAACGGACGCTCCAAAACCCCCAAAAAGCGGTCAAGGTATCCCACCCCAAACTGCTCTGGGTTCAACGATGAATCCCACAAAATTCTGGAGACAACCTCATTGGCTGGTCTCATGCGGGGCTTTTTAGAAGGTTCTGATGGGAAAAACAGAATGAGATTAAACTCACATTCACTCGGTAATCAAAACAATCAAAAAGTTCCCCATGTGGAATGTTATTCCATTAAATAAATCATAACTTGCACAAAGATTATGTGTCTTTGAGTATCACTAACAGAAGGAAACCCCACCTTCGTTCTCCATGTTTTTCGGTGAAGAGCCACTTGTTTTTGGACCCTTATTCTT
This sequence comes from Pollimyrus isidori, assembly GCA_019775955.2. Taxonomy (NCBI): domain Eukaryota; kingdom Metazoa; phylum Chordata; class Actinopteri; order Osteoglossiformes; family Mormyridae; genus Pollimyrus; species Pollimyrus isidori. The sequence goes on along the minus strand of JABFDZ020000138.1, from coordinate 2,057,394 downwards.
GCTGGTTTTCTTTCCGTGTTGCCGCTCTTCCACACCCGTCGCAGTATAGGGATGAATGCTGCAGAGAGAGAGGCCACGGAGGAGCGACTGCATGTTACCTCACACACCAAGACATCAGCAGGCAAAAAAAAGAAGAACGAAAGCCAAAACCTGTGTGACAGGTGACATCGGTTTCCAAAATGACATCTGCCTTGTTGGAAAAACTTGCAAATGCCCACGTGTTTCTCTGGCTGCCCACCTGTGGCACTTCCTTAAAGGTTTAAAAAAAACACAACAACAAAATACAGGATATAAAGGCTCAGACATATCGAAAACATTATGCTTCATAACATCATACTGAGAATTTTTTCTTGACCCTGTGGGTAATATCCACATTTCGTTAGAAGAGTTTTATTCAAAGCTACATACAATTGAGAAAAGAGTGTCAGCCAGTTCCTGGATCAATTGGGAGTTAGTTAGGGGCCTCACTCAAGGGCCTGACTTTGGAATTCCTCTACCAGTGATGGATATAGAAATGGCAACCTTCAGATCACAGGTACAGGGTCCTAACTCGGCAAGCCACATACCAACCCCTGCATTTAAAAACCATCTGTATATTGTTAAGAGTGTATATTAAATGTAATGATTTAGTAGGGGGCAGCACAGTGGTGCAATGGTTAGCACAGCGAGAAGGTCCTGGGTTTGGTCCTCCCCATGTTCACCTGGGGTTTCCACCAGAGGCTCCAGTTTCCTCCCACAGTCCAAAAGTGTGTGCAATAGATTGATTGGCAACTCTAGGTTGGCCCCTTGTATGTGCGTGCATACACACACCCTGCAGTGTGTTGGCACCTGCCCAGGGTTGCCTCCTGCCTGTGCCCTAGTCTTCCTCACGACCTCGAGTTGAGATTATGCGGTTACAGTGATGGATAGATGGATGAAAAAAAAGTGGGGTGCAACAATCCAGATTCAGGAATATTTCTTTTTCTCTGTGCCCTGAACTACTTTTAACTATCAGTAAAACTAATACAAAACATTTCTAGATGCTTCTGTATGACGGTTACCTGCCAGGTCTTGTTCCTCAGTCGAAACTGTTGGACATGTAGACACCAGTCTAGGGCCATTATCATTTGCTGATTCATTGGAAGCCATGACTGAAATACCAAATTAGACAAATCAAATAATGCATGACGATTAAGGCCCTTAAGGTGGACATTAAATAGAAGCAATCATTTCAAATCTCAAAATACTTTTACTGAGGAATAACACTTTCGGTATCACAAGATAATGTTAATACATTTAACAATATCAGTAAAAGCAGGAAGTTTACAGAGATGACGTAATCCGAGTATTTTCATTTGTGTGACATCAATCTTAAACAAAACAGGTAAACTCGCTAATGCTCGTTTGGTGAATAACAATATTAAGAATAATATATCAAGAAAGTTTCCAATCCATATATGCGTAAAAGCGTAAATGGCTTTACAGGAGGCGTTTAACTTAGTTTAGTAGTGGGAATACTTAAAATACAAATACAGTATATGTTCAAATAGAATACAGTATATGGTATTTCAAAAATCCGAATCAGACCTGAAATTAAACATTATAATTACTACCTTCTGGATTGTCCACAGTTATCTGCGTCTCCCTGTCCGTGCTCTTGATCGTCAAACAAGGAAGTGAAACACTGTGAGATCTAACTGGTTATGTAAAGCACAATCATGGCAATAAAATGGTAAAATAGACAGTCCACACTGTAGCAATAATGCTTTTGGGAAGGTTTGATTCATTCTGTAAATTCGTAATATATTTCTAGTAAGTGGGCAAATAGGCATGTAATGTTACACCTCATTTGCTTAACAATAACATAAATCTAAGAGTTTTAGCCAATACGCACAAGCCGCTTCGCTCTTAAATAGCATTTAAGCAGCACCGTAACTCTTTTTATATTAAGATGCAGCATAAAGATTTAAGGCAAAGTGACTTAATACCATAGAGTTAACTCAATTTTCATCCAAAAGACTAGTTATCCGTTCTAAATCGAGTAGGTGACGAAGTACGGCTTGGTGGGTCACGTGTCTGGATTTCTGTGTCACGTGCAAATGTTGTGCATCGCATGCGCGTGACTCTCGCTGTCACATGACACGCGTGCAAAGCGAGACGTAGCGATAGATTTTGTGTTGTACCCTGGAAGTAGACCATTATTCCACTTTATAAACCGTTATTTATAATTAATTCTCTTTTATCGTTAAAGCTCGTCTCTCTAGCTCAGAAGAGCTGGCCGTTTCTGTTTCGACGGCATGTAGGTGGCCGAATCGTTTTGAAAAACATCGCTATGACTGGGGTGTTTTAAGCATTTGTCTACTTAGGGCGACCAGCGAAGGTAGGGCTCCTGGCTTAATCGCTTTTTTACTTATGCATTGCAATATTTGCTGTAATGACAGTTTTAGAAGTACGATGTTACGTGTCAAACCTTGCTAATTTTCCAGGTTAGCGGTAGCTATTTTAATTACACCTTGTCGCGTGGCTGACTAACTAGCCGATTTGTTGTTATAATTTAGGAAACTGCATTGATCTACCAGTAATTAGCTATTTGAATTTCTTTTTAATATATCCGGGGAAATGGAATAACTGGCAAGCTATAGCGAGTAATTTGTGTTTGTCGAGCCCCCCGTGTGTCCGGTGTTTTGCACTTTATGTAGGTGAAACCAAACCCTTGTCACGTGATGTTTGTATGTCCCACCGTGGTCCTGGGTGAATGTTATTTATAGGGTTACAGTATACCAGTGCATGGATGATATGACAATAAAACCCACTTTATTGACTTCAGCAATATATATGTAAATAACTATATGTCTATAGTTTTGCATGGGGATTTTAAATTCTCCTCCCTGAAATTATATTAATTGTAACTGCTTTTTTTCTTTATAGATGAATGCGCTGGTGGCTTTGTGCCATTTTTGCGAGCTCCATGGCCCTCGGACCTTGTTCTGCACCGAAGCTCTTCACCCCCCATCTCCGTCCCCTCCTCAACCTGGCCTTTCCATCGCAGGAGAGAGGGACAGGGAGCCGGACCGGGAGGGGGAGGGACTCACCATGCGGGCCAACGGGTCTGCATCGCAGAGGGCGGACATGTGTGAGGTCAGCTGGGGCCTTTTCCTGCACACATCGAGCTTTCGCTCTTTGTTACTATTTTTTATTGCAGGTGTCTATAGGTTGGCTGGCGAGGTTATATCTGAAATTGTAAAAGTAACTGTAGGAGAGGCTGTGATTACAGTGTTGGGCAAGCTACTTAAAACATGTAGCAAGCTAAGCTACTAGTTATTCTGCATCACATATATCGGAGCTACATGAAAGCTGACTTTAAAATGTAATCTCAGAGACCAGTTAAAATAATTTTCATTTCATAAATTGTTCAAATAATTTATTATAATTCAAATGAAAAAAAAATATTACAAACATATTGTATATTGCATTTGTTGTCATCCTCAGTTATATTATGTGGTTTGGAATACAGAGAAAATAGAATCCCCCTCAATAAGAGTACCAGCTCCAAGCAGTATAAAAGCATATTAATACGTTGGTATAACAATGGAACACAAACAGCAACCCAAAAAGGATACATTAAGAACACCCCCGAAAAGAGGCTGCTTATATAGCCAGAAAACTAGGTAACTTCATATAGTCCTCATTAGAAACACCCTCATTGCATTCATCTAGAAAAAGACCCTGAAAGAAAAAAGCGTAAAAGGTGCCAACATCATAACAGCTTTCTGTTAATTTCATAACATTACTGAGGTATCGTCATGGTGACACAGGTCTACATTTATGGCGCTTTTCCACTGCATAGTACGGCACGGTACGGTTCAGTACGGCTCACGTTTGGGGGGTTTTCCACTGGGAACAGTATCTGGTACCTGGTCCTTTTTTTAGTACCACCTCAGCCGAGGTTCCAAGCGAGCCGTACCGTTACCAAAACGTGACGTG
>JABFDZ020000138.1:2005099-2017164 GCA_019775955.2 Pollimyrus isidori | reverse complement strand
CACCAAAATTGGACAGTTGAAGACTGGAAAAATGTTGCCTGGTCTGATGAGTCTCGATTTCTGTTGAGACATTCAAACGGTAGAATCAGAATTTGGCGTAAACGGAATGGATCCATCATGCCTTGTTACCACTGTGTGGGCTGGTGGTGGTGGTGTAATGGCGTGGGGGATGTTTTTTGGCATACTTTAGGCCCCTTAGTGCCAATTGGGCATCATTTAAATGCCACGGCCTACCAGAGCATTGTTTCTGAGCATGTCCATCCGTTTATGACCTGATGGGTACTTCCAGCAGTATAATGCACCATGTTACAATGCTCGAATCATTTCAAATTGGTTTCTTGAACATGACAATGAGTTCACTGTACTAAAATGGCCCCAACAGTCACCATATCTCAACCCAGTAGAGCATCTTTGGGATGTGGTGGAACGGGAGCTTCATGCCCTAGATGTGCATCCCACAAATGTCCATCAACTGCAAGATGCTATCCTTTCAATATGGGCCAACATTTCTAAAGAATGCTTTCAGCATGTTGTTGAATCAGTGCCACATAGAATTAAGGCAGTTCTGAAGGCGAAAGGGGGTCAAACACTGTATTAGTATGGTGTTCCTAATAATCCTCTAGCTAGGTAAGTGTATATTATCCATTTACTCAGTAATCTGTATACGTTTAGTATGATGCTTTGTAAGCATCAGAGTTGTTGTTAGAAACTAGTACAAGTGGGAGGACATATAGTTGGCATAGGGGCATATAGGGCCATGTATGATAAAATTCCATTCTACCCCGATCAACAATTATCCTATGTCTCAACCTACACATAATATCCAGATAAAGGACCAGTTTCTCTTTCTCCAACATTTCTGTACAGTATGATATATAGGAATGAAAATGGTGTGTGCAAAAAGGCCACTCCTCCATAACATAGGGAGAACGTGCAAATCCACATGGGGTCCTGCTTAACATAGGGAGAACAGGCAAATTCCACATGCAAGCAGTAGAAGCAGGACTGCCAAACAGGGTGCCTGCATTATGTGCAAAACGTATTTTAATACAGCAGCCCGTTTGTGGATTCTTCTCCCACTCATCCATCATCACTTGTCCTTCTCCGACAAGCTGAGACCCTTAAAATTTCACACACAAACTAATTCTGCAGTCATGCTGATAACTTTCGTGCTGTGCGATGATAATATTTTTTCAAACAAAAAGGTCATAAAGTTCCAGATGTGTGGTTAAGTGCTGCATACCACAAGAGCATTGCACAACTACATAGTGCTCGTCCAAGTGACTCCTCACTTCATACACAAACCACGGCAACAAGGCCAAACACCAAATATTTAGCACATTGTATTCTGCTTTCTATATGTATTTTTCTTAAATGCAATATCAAATACACAGATGCCCAGTTACTTTGAAATGGAAACGTTTCCCAGATTAGTTCTTGTTTTTGAAACAAACTTCTTATACATTTAATTTTATTCTGCAGATATGTCTAAAGCTTAACCACGATAAGTAAAACCAACTGGAATTCCTCTGGTACCACTGTTATTTTATCTGTTCCATGTCCTTGTCTAGAACGAATGTTAAATCAAACACGCGACTCAGGCAGCCATTTCGGCAGAACTCGGTTTCCCAGGTTTCCCCGGTAATATTGACGGAAATGCGTTTTACTAAGATGTCCGCGCCCGGCCAAGACACGTTTCCCACAGCAGCAGATGAGATGGAACAAAGTAGTAGCGAGGAGAACGAAATGGAAGAAGAGGAAGAAGAAAACGAAGGGGGAGAAGGGAAGGAAAAAATTTACGTGCCAGGAAGAGAGGTGTTAAATCCAGGAGAACAACTTGAAATGGACCGGTCGGCTTATCGGCTGTATCACGAATGTCAGACGGGTTCGTCATACGCCTTACATTCTACATAACATAAGGCAGTAAAATTTACTGCGTAATTCTAGACAGCTTGGTACCTGTAACACTGCATTAATTACAATGGTTCTGCACGATTGATATTTTGAAAATGTAAACGTATTTTTAAATTTGCATGTATCTTAGCTGTCTTTTTAATGCAACTGATGTAGATGTGATTCCAGCAGTCTAGCTATGTAAAAATAACTCTCAAACAGTCACCGTACTACTTCGTCAGGCAAGTTAACAATCCTGACAGAGAATTATGTATGTTATGTTATTGTTATCTCTGATTTACCCAGTGCGTTCCTCCCTGTTTTACCAGGCGCCCCGTGTCTTAGTTTCGATGTGCTGAGAGATGCGGATGGAGATGGCAGGGAACAATTTCCCCTATCAATGCTACTCTGTGCTGGTACCCAGGCTGATTCAGCTAATGCTAACAGGTAAATGTAACTATATTCATCCGTCCAGGGCAGTGACATCACTCGAGGTTGGGCATTTGGGGGTTGGGATGGTCTCCACCCATTTAAAGGGTTCCAGGGGGGAGTATTGAGAGCGTGCAAATTCCAAACATTCTTTAAATTCACAACTAAAATTCCTTAGACTTTTAAAATACCTGGGAAATATGTGATCCTGAGGATAAGCCGAAGGACGGAGAACAAATGTGAGCTACCTGAACCCAAATTAAATTCATCCTTCCCTCCCCATTGCTTATCTCTGCTTCATGTTAACAGACTCCTTGTGATGCGCATGCACAATCTTTATGGCACGGAGAAAGAGAGTGAGGAGAGCAGTGATGAAGAGAGTGATGAAGAGGATGATGAGGAAAGAAAACCTCAGCTGGAGCTGGCCATGCTGCCACACTATGGAGGGATCAACAGAGTGAGAGTAAGTGTTTTGGTGACCATTTATCCATGTTGAATCGTGCCGATTACCATCAGATGTTAAGCATGTCACACACTTTCTAATTTTCTCGTTGTCTTTTTGAACTCTTCATATTAGGTCATGCAAGAAGCGGAGCGATCCTTGGCGGCGGTGTGGTCAGACAAGGGTCTGGTGGAGATATTTGACCTCAGGCAGCAGCTGGAGGCCGTTCATAGCGCAGCTGCAATGGCTACGTTCTTAGAGCACCAGCAGGGAGAAGCCACGCTTCTCTTCAGCTTTTCAGGTCACATGACTGAGGGTTTTGCTCTTGATTGGTCACCAAAAGTATCAGGTGAGAAATTTTTTAAAAATTTGTGATTTATACATAGTAATAATATGTTCATATGTATGTACAGTTTTCACAACAAATTTCCCCGAATATCTTACCTTATTTTACCATCTTGTTGTCGTGCTAATATGGTATTTTTTTGTACTTTAACATTTTATTTATGTTAAATACTTTGAGTTATTCCTTTAATGATCTACGTGTATTCAATTTACATTGTCGGCTACAATTGATATATTATAAAAACTTGTCTAATCCCTCTCCAAAAGGTCGTCTAATTAGTGCCGATTGCAAGAAGAACATTCATTTGTGGGAACCGCGGGAGGGAGGGACGTCATGGCAGATCGACCAGAGGCCGTTTAGCTCCCACTGCAAATCAGTTGAAGACCTCCAGTGGTCACCCACAGAAGCCACTGTAAGCAGTTAGGGATGAACATCACAAAGAAAACAAGGATGACAATTGATTCTCTGAAGCCCGATTAGTAAAATACCTCTTGAATTCTCTTTAGGTTTTTGCCTCCTGCTCAGTGGATCAGTCCATTCGTATTTGGGACATCAGAGCCCCGCCTAACTCTATGCTCTCAGTGGATCAGGCACACAATTCAGACGTCAATGTTATCAGCTGGAATCGGAACGAACCATTTTTACTGTCCGGGGGAGATGACGGACTTCTGAAAGTGTGGGATTTAAGGCAATTTAAGGTAAGGATTTGTCGGAGACTATTATTATTTGTTGAAGGATTATTTGGTAGCTGACACTGAATGACATCAGAGCATGTGAGTGAGGAGCAGAGTGGGCGGAATTTGGTCAGAGCGCTGAGCGGTTTTCTAATTAAGGCTGGAGCGGTCGCTCTGTCAGTATGTCTCGCTCCAATTTCGCTCCGATACCGCTCACACTACAATTCTGAGGCGTGCCCATTGCTTGAAGTGGGCCCGAACGCAGTTCCGGAACTTCTGTATTTTCGTTTTTTGGGTTCCGCCACTTTTTTTCTGCGTTCCGGTACTTACTGAAAGTGATCCGACGCAGCGACGGTGGCCCGAGAATAGACAATATCACAAGACCGATAAAACACTACATTACCCACGAGCCACGACAGTGCCCTATCATATGTATCCACTGAGTCCCAACCAGTCGCATCAGGGAAGCAATGCAAATTGTTGCAATTTATACTATGATGCCATTGTTCACTGAACAACTCAATAAAAAGATACATTAAAAATGAGAGTTCCTGCACGTATTTTTTCCTACTTCAAGCACTGGGCGTGCCCAAATCTACCCAGAATTCATCTGCACCATTATCGAGACTGTTACACAGATTGGCCGAGATTAAATTCGTCAAGTATTTCACAAAGGAAACTGATAAATCATACAAGTGTAATATTCTTATCAAACGTATAGGTGACAATAATGTAGAGCAAGAACAACAGTGTGGTGAAACTGTTTCAGTGAGTAAAGATTCACTTTGGAATCATTTTTCTCAGAAACATGAAAGTGCTACGCGAACAGGCGGAAGCCGGAGTAAAACGTGAGCAGGTTTTATATGGTTGTAGCATGTCAAGTCTATAAAGTTAATTAAAGTATGAAAGCCTAAAGTAAATATTAGTAATCAGATAAATTAATTTTGTCATTCAAAGTAGGTCTAATCGACTTTTTTTTTATTTCACGTAACGCTGATCAGCAGCATCAACAGAAAAAAATAGAAGAATTTAAAACGTGGTTGCTTAAACTGTATATTCTTTAGGCTATTAAACCCACTGATTCATTTATTTTAAACCTATTTTTGTGTGGAATGCCATCGCCAAACATGTCCGTTGTTGCCTATATGTTGCTTAAAAATAAATATTTTCTGAGTGGCAGTGTTGCGGTTGCTCTTATTTCTTTATGATATAAGGCTTCGGTTTAAGGTGACAATTGTTAGAAACGCAGATTATTTGTCCCTCTTTTAAATTGGAGCGAGCGTGGAGCGATTTGACTGGATTGGGGGAAATTTTAGTGTAGGGAGGAGCGGTGTGGAGCGGAGCGGTTTAGTGCGAATTAGAGCGGAGGAGTGGGCGGAGCCAACAGCCTTGTGAGCGAGGAGCGGAAATTCTCACCGCTCCACACCGCTCACACTCAATGAACGACATTCAGGTATATAATATATTATCAAGCCACATTTCTATCAGTTTACTTGCGTTTTAGTAGATTAGATGAGATTAAATTTACTTATTGATTCTTTTTAATTATCAGTCTGAAATGTGACCGTGTATTATCTTGAATGTCACTGTAATAGTAAGATAGTATAGACAAAGCCTTGACCTTACGTGTTTTCTTTGCATTCTTTTATTCTGTAAGTCTGACTACATTACAGGACCCTTCAGTGATTTGCTGTGCTGATGTATTCCCCCCCCCCCCCCTCCCTTAGTCTGGACAGCCTGTGGCAAACTTCAAGCAGCACAGTGCCCCTGTGACGTCTGTGGAGTGGAACCCACTCGATTCCAGCGTTTTTGCTGCCGCGGGGGCTGATGACGTGGTCAGCCAGTGGGACCTGTCTGTGGAGGCGTGCGGCGGGGGCCCCAGTGCAGAGGATATTGCGGGGCTGCCCCCTCAGCTGCTGTTTCTGCACCAAGGTCAAACGGAAGTCAAGGAGATCCACTGGCACCCGCAGCTCCCTGGCGTTCTGCTCTCCACGGCTCTGTCGGGTTTTAACGTCTTCAGGACCATCTCTGTTTAGTGGGTGGGGGCCGACTCCTTTCCTTCCCCACTACGCCCTCTGACGCCCCGCTCCCCAGCTCTGCCTTTGGTCACCATGTGCTGTCTACCTCTGTTGAACAGTCCACAGGCCTTACATTTTTTCTACACATTTCATTCATCTGTGCAAAAAATAAATACAGCTCTCAGTACCTGTTCTTTTTTTATATCATCGTCTGTCACTTTTCAACACGTGGCTTTTTGAATCTAAATAGAATACTAATATTTTATTGTTTCCCGTTGTCTTTTTATTTCTCCAATCTTGCTCTCCATGAGACACACAGACAGGTGAGAGCAGACTTCCGGGAGTGGGCTTAATGGTGGTATCAGCCTGCTGTCCCTGGGATTTGAACCTGTGACCTGCCGATCACACGGATACAGTCGTAACTAAGTGAGCCAGACACCACCTGGGTGTAATAACTTACTATGGTGGTCAGGCTTTCAGCTATATTCTGTTTTTCCCAGTTTTTTTCATTAGTCAGTGTGCGCTACACTAATATAAACAACCAATAAGTGAACCTGGAAAATCACTAGTGGATTATAAGGGAAAAGAGCACAAGGAGATACAATTAAAATATTTATTTGATTAACCTGCAGATCTCTACATCCACTATGGAGGCCTATGAGGACTATAAGGAATTCTAACACAGAAGTGGGTTACTAAACAAGAACAATTTATAAATACAAGCTTCTACATATATGCTTCATGATCCATCCTGTAAATTCAGACATTACTCATTTTGCCTTTACGTTTTGTGCAAGAAAACATGCTGAAATCTGAAACCTTGAGGTTAGGTGTTTTGCGTTTGACTTTATTCATAAGGTATGAAGCACTTTATTCAACTTGAAGAAAGTTAAAGCAAAATACAGGCCATGACACTCCTGTTTATTATACAGATGTAGTAATGTATCACAACACACCCATGTAAAGCACCTTGGGGCGACTGTTGTGAAAGGTGCTGTATAAAAATGAATTAAACATGGATTGTGTAACATAAAATCACCAACTCATTTGGTTGTTTATGCCATATTTTAATGGATAGTTCCCTATCTAACTGATTTTTACAGGAGAATTGTCACACTTCCTTATAAAAATAAGTAACAAATAAACTACTTTATAAAACAAATCTTCCAGCATAAGTATTTGTGTGTAGGCGTTATTGCCATATCCATCAAATAAGATATTTTAGTATAAAGGAAATAACATTTGGGTAATGCTGTGGGTTATAGTCATGAGATGCAAAGATATGGAATTTGTCCAACGTTGCTGTGAACAGAAAACTCCAAGAACATTCAACTTAATCGCCTAACAACATTCAATGAAAGGAAAATCTTGACAAGGACTGATAACAGACTGTTACGTAACCACTGGCAGTTACATATTCTAGTTTTTGTTCAGTACTGCTAAAATTTTGATTAGATTAAATCAGATTGCTTATATATAAACATTCATTGTCCCTCTCCCAACAATTATATATAGTAAAACTTCAAGACATCTGAATAAAATAAAGGAGGATAAAAAAATCTCATAGAGACTTTGTCCTGGTCCTATTGTCAACCTGGAGGAATGTTCTATAAATTTCTGTCATTCAGTGATTGGTAAAAGCTTGCTGGAGCTCTGTGAAAGTACTGATTAGCAAATACAATTTGAATTACGTCAATTAAACATGCATATGAAACCAAACAGGACACGAGCTTAAAGATTTCATTTTATCTATACAGGAAAATATTACACCAGCATACTGAAAGTGAAACTTGAAGGGAGTCACACTTGTCCACTATGCTCCTCTGCTTCCAGTTGCAGTTTGATAGCAGTTATTCCTAGTTAAACATTTTCCCAGTTCCCTTTTACATGACCAGTTTTAAATAATGAAAAAAACTATACATGATTACTGAGGACAATTCAATAGCCACTGCTGCTGTATGATTGGTCACTGTGATCTGGACCCTGCCTCTATAAGCCAATCTCATCATCAAACTCATCCTCGAACGTGTATCCCTGCTCACTGCCGACAAGCTCCTCGTCGGACTCTGTTTCAGCGAGGTGATTATCCTCTCTCCTTCTGTCCAGTGACGTGACGCCCTCGTATTCAGAACTGTGAGAAGAGGCGGGGCTCGGTGGGGAGTCAGCCACGTGATTGGATGGTTCCCCCTCTCTCTCTTGCCTTCTGAGGGAGTAGCTTCCAATAAAATTCCCTTTTTTATACTCTCCATCTGAAGGGTTTATGCACTCTAATTCATTCCTATACTGATCCAATCCCACGCCATCGACCTCTTGATCAATGATTTCCTCCCTTTTATCGCTAAATCTCACCTTTGGTCTGAAGCTACTCCCCTTCACTTTAAGGCTGCTTTCTGCAGATATTTGCCCTTCTACCTTGCTCTCCAGCAAGCTCCCCTCTTTGCTGTTTACGTCGTTCCTGATGCTCACTAACGACTCCTTGTCGCTCCAGCTGAGCTCCTCGCCCCTGACACTGCTGCTACTCCCTTCCTTCATACGGCCAGTGCTCCAAGCTGAGTCCAGCATCAGTCCATCCATGACTCCGAGAACGTCTCCCAAGATGGACGGACCCAAGTCTAAATCGAGATCCAAGGACAGGATCTCGGAGGATTCTGACTGATGCAGTTGACAGGGCTGTGGGCTGGCGTCACTGAAGACGTCGCTGTTCGCCAGTGGCTCTGGGCTGCTACAGGAGAGTGTGCCTGTCTCTGATTCTGTGCTGGGTGAGCTGGGACCATGGCTGGAAAGGAAGGAGGTGTCCCCAAAGACATCCCCACCCCTGCCTATGTGCATGGTGTGCCGGAAGTCCCCCAGAGGAGCAGAGATCATCGTGGGGTCCAGGCGAGACCCCCGAGATGTCTTGTGGAGTGGCATGACAGCTGGGGGGGGACACACAATGCAGGACTAATAAGCACAGGAAAGGTAGCTGAGGGTGTCAGTGAACACATGCTGTGCTGCTGGCGATTCCACGTTACTACAACAGGAAAACTTTACATTCAAGACAGCAGCAAAATAAGTCACTGAAAACGAAGGCACTGTTTAGTACACTTCACTACTAATACCATACTTGTTACATAATTGTTTTTTAAAAAATTAGCACTTCATAAAATGTCCTGGTAAAGCCAAAGTGTGAGCAACACATTTGTCATTTGGCACCGGCTGTGACAGGGCCGTGCTTGGACTTGCAAGTAAGCCGTATTGAGTCGATGTGTGCGCATATTTCTGAAATCTTTCCCTCGGGGGTGGGTGAACAGCTACAATTGTCCTTAAATTGATTATGAAGGCCACGCATACAAGACTGAATGACTTACTATGGACCCCCACGCACATATTTCAATTAATACAACAAGCCAAACGAGTTTTATGCATGTAAATTTATATAACTTCATATTTGAAAGGAGAGGAATCGTTCAACGTGCCGTAAAAAGCGGTATTTTGGCCTCATCGACTTTCATTCTGTAAATAACGCCAGATAGACTTAGGCAAAATTAATTTGCCACTACTGTATAGTACAATGATTGTAATACAACGTAAAAATAGACTATAATGAACACTTTCGTTTTCTCATATTTCGTTCGTTAATGTTAAACCGACTTATGTATCCAACTATATAAACATCTGTATACAACTATATAAAATGACTCTGCTCTGTCTTTACGTAAACACAGTAGCGATTATTTCTATAGGGAATAGCGAAGCCCTCGCGCTAGACAACTATGTCCCACTCTTGTCATTTTTCCAGTAAAAACGTGTGCGACCTATTCTTCTGCGTCCCCTCCCATTCCACACTGAATTCCTTTACTTTCCAATAAATGATACATACAAACTTCAGTCCAAAACCCCCCATTTTAAAAGGGACGTGAAGTTCCCCCATGAGAGTGCGGGAGGAAAACGTCTGCGTTCCTCCGCGAAGCTGCCTAAGGAATGCGCGCTATCGAGTTCATCAAATAAATGCATAAAAACAAAACTTACTTGGCTTCAGTTGTGCTTGTTTCTGGTTTTCCGCCGGTCCTTTTTTCTAAACTTCACCTTTTTGATCTTCACTTTTTGTTTTTTTCTCGCCCTTTTTGTACTTCGTTCTTTTTAATATTTCGTTTTTTCCCTTTGGGATGGGCAAGGAAGTGACGCGACTTTTATTTGGGAGTGTTTACAAGTGGAGCGCTTCAGGGAGAATGAGAGTATGAGGAAGACGAGCTGCATGGCATTTAGAAAGAACCATAAAATAATAAACTGAATTTAAAATCATAGTAGCGATATGTTCTTATCAAAATCATGATACCATATCGACACTTGATATTTTTTTCTCGTTTTCTTCTGTGATAGTTATACATTTTTCATGTCACCCTTATTTCACTAGGCCTATATAGGACTATCTCGGGAAGGTATTTCAGTGGCATTAATAGAAACTATATTTATAATATATAAACATGTATAACTATATATATATACAAAATCAACACATCGTGTACGTTTAAATCAGAACAAACATTAAGTAAGTACAATCAGAACTGAAAAAGTAATTCCAAACGGACCAGATTAGTCACTCAATTTCGTGACATATACGAGAGGTGTTATGTCAGGAATGTGCAGCTCATTCAAGAATAATTTCCATACGTCAGCAGCACACAGTATATAAATTATGATGTACCGGGACACACCCACACAGAGCCCAGAATCTTCCGATACAGGGAAAGAAGATGCCAGGTCAGAAGAGATCCCACACTGCAGAAGTAGCCTACTGCTGGATGGAACAGCGAGGTGGCTTATGCAACAGACAAAAAAACACTATCCCCAGGTCAGGAAGTTCTGGGAAGCGGCCTCTTCGCTTAACTCATACAGTATGTGAACTTAAACCTAAAGTAGAATAATTCAGCGGTCTAAGAGTATATTCTATTAATATACACATTCGAATAATACGCAAGTACTAGTATATATGCACAGGAGTTCGCTGCCATTTATCAGTTACGTGCCTCATTGTTATCATAAACTCCCCACGCTGCCTCTCATGACATGGACTCGCTCACAGTTTGGATGCTGTCGGTTTGTGATACAGGATGTGTGTCACACGTGAGCAAAGCCGAACATCCTGGAAATACAATTGTCAATGTATTAACAGGAAGCAAAGGCTAAGCCTCAACTTTGTCCTGCGCCTTTGAGTCCCGTCACACAAACAAGAATTTTCATTCTTTTTCACAGCAGGGAACTTTAACAAAAAGTTGGCATTTTATCTATTTATTTTAAAAAACACTGCATCCAACAATGTTAAATGATGACAATTAGATTTACATTTAAATAATGTCAGTTAACTGACCCCCCGATCTCTGCTCCGTGGGATTTCTGCAAAGCGACTTTCTCAGTCGCCGTATCCAATAACCACTGAATATAGAAAACGAATTTAACCACGGCTTATACAGAAAGGGCAGTCACCCATGCACACCTACGGGCATTTGGTAGCTCTAATTAATCTAACCATATTTTTGGACTGGTGGGGGGGGGGGACCCCATGACGACATGGGGAGAACATGCAAACTCCACGCACACATAGCCGGGGCGGAAGCTTGAAGGTTTGCCTCGGAGGTGTGAGGTATCAGGGATAACCACTGCACCACCGTGCCGCCCCGAAAACTTTTACGTGTTTTTTCCAACTTGTGGGGGGCCTGCGCCGCAAACCCCCACACTGTAGGAGGGTCGATTGTATACGTTTATATTTAGCATTTTATTTGACAATATGTCGGGTACAGAGTCAAAAGCTTATGGAAAATAATGATAAAATAATTTTATAAAAATGTTTGACGGGTGAATAAGTGGCCTCACACGTCCAGGACTGAGGTTGCGATTCTCAGCTGCCCAGCTGTATCTCTGTGTGGAGCTTACATGTGCCGCCGTGTCCTGTGGGTTTCGTCCAGCAGACCAAAGAGATGTTGGTAGACTTACTAGTTTATGTGTCCAGGAAATGGGGGTGGGGGGACTAGTGCGCCCCCTCGGCGTCAGAAATAGGATGGCGGGTCGGTCCCCCCAATATTGGCAGATCGCCCCCTATTCTTCCTTGTGAAACTGCACCCTAAAAGGCTTACTTAAAATGATGAAATCATAATAACACATCGCACTCCTCCCCCCCCGTCAACGGCGAGGGAGCTTTGGGGCGGGGGGGGGGGGGGGCGGGGGGGGCGGGGGGGGGGGGGGGGGCGGTGGGGGGGGGGGGGGGGGAGGGGGGGGGGGGACGCGGG
>JABFDZ020000138.1:1976804-1988125 GCA_019775955.2 Pollimyrus isidori | reverse complement strand
CCCCCCCCCCCCGCCGCCCCCCGCCCCCCCCCCCCCCCCCCCCCCGGCCGGCCCCGGCACCGGGCACGCCAGATACCCCGGCGCCGGGCGGTTCGCAAACTGGGAACCAAACCCCCCCCCCCCCCCCCCCCCCGGGTGGGAAGATGTGGGTCACCATGGCACCCAGCGCCTGCTGCTTCTCCCCCTGCAGTGATTCCGGATCCCAGTCGGACAGCAGCATGTCCAGTGACCTCCGGCCCCAGCTCTCCCGGCGCAACCAGAAGGGCGGCAGAGGTCGAGGGAATGACCGAGACAGGGCCAGAGGCGGGGGAGGAGCTAACGAAAGAGGCAGAGGGAGGGGAGGACGAGCCAACAGGGGGCGCAAGTGAGTATGGGGCCCCGGGGGAGGGAAGGGGGTCACCTCCTGTCCAACTCGTCATGCTCAGTGTGTGACTCGGCTAATGGCGGTTCTGAAGAGAACAGAGAATCTTCACATGATGGGCCTTTATGGCCCCTGTGTGGAGGTCCATCATGAGGCACCATAAAGATGCTGCTTAGAAGGGACACGAACCAGAGTTTCTGCTTCTCTCCTTCCCGCTGGTTTTGTAATCTAGGGACTGCTGCTCTATGTTGTCGGGGGGCGGGCCGTGACCTGTGGTGTCTCTCTGACGAGGGGAGCTAGGTTTTGAGGGCACTTCAAGGATCTTTGGAGACCTTGTCCAGTTTGGCCCATGTGTCTGTAGGCTGACTATGATTACCTGCACTTCAGGAACGCGGATGATTCCGGGGGCGTGACTGGGAAAAAGCGCAAGGGTGGGAACGCTGGCCTGGATTTCCCGGATCCCAATCGGGAGGCGAAGAAGCAGAGCCGGGCAGCGCGCTTCCACACCAAACTGCGCACTGAGCCCCTGGTGCTCAACATCAACTCCCTGGATGTGCCCAATGGCAGCCAGGAGGGGCTAAGCTGGGAGGACTGCCCCATCGTGGGCACCTGCCAGGACATCACCAAGAACTACCTGAGGCTGACCTGTGCCCCTGACCCAGCCACTGTGCGCCCTGTGCCGGTAGGCCTCGCCCCGGCAGCCTCCCGCTAGCAGTACTGCCCAGCCTGTATGTCCCTGTATGTCCATGACTCTGCTGCCATCGCGCAGGTTTTGCGGAAGTCGCTGATGGCGGTGAAGACCCACTGGCAGACTCACCAGGACTATCCATATGCCTGCGAGCAGATGAAGTCCATACGGCAAGACCTCACCGTGAGTGAACTGCCTGGTGTCGGAGAAGGGGTTCCATTTTCACACCTGCGTAAGAGTATCGATGCCCTACTAAAGTGTCAAATAAAAAATTTACCGGTTTTTAAAAGTACTTAACTATCAAAGTGAAAAGTACTACTCATTCAAATCCATTGATCTTGCAAAACAATAGTGCTCTACTTCTCGAGACGCGTCATACATATTGCATCATAGCGAAATCGGCAAAAAAATGTCCAAAGTCTAAAGCATATTTATAATTAAAATAATTTAGGTATTTTACATTTTGTCAGAAAGCACGGTCTTGGAGGGTCATTCTTTTCAATCCAAAGCAAAGGGTCATTACATAGCCATATTCATAGCTTACCCGAGGCCTCTCCCTGGTATATATATGAATGAACGTCTTTCTGGTGCATCCCTTCTATTTCCCTTGACGACGTCTGATAAAACGGTTATAGGAGAGGATTGCTGAGAATATTATTTTACAGCAGGCCTCGTAACTGACAAATCTGGGAAATTTTAAATGAGACAGATGGACAATATGAAAAGATCATGAATTTGATTTAACAAGTAATGACATTTTACAGCAATGCCTTTTTTCTCTATAGTTGATCTGAGTAAAGTGATGTCAATTCTAGCCCTAGTCTGTTTTCGGTCCTGGTCTCGCCTTTGTGTGTCTTGGTCTTGATACCCTCCGGTCTCAGCAATGTCTTGGTCTAGGTTTAGGCGGTTTTGACTACAAGACTACAAAACAACACCTCATTCTTTAAAATTCACCGTGTACAAGTTTAAAATACAGAATTTTAAATTGCAATTCATCACAGTAAGCAGGTGTTTTCAGAAAAAATGGTGAAACTTGCTGAGTTTTTTTTTTTAATTGGTTGATTGTAGTCATGCATGTAAGTTATTTGGCTCAGAAAAGTATCAAGTGAAAAGTAAAATTTGCAACAACATCAAAATGCAAAAGTGCAAATATCAAAAACTGTACTTAAGGACAGTAGCAGGTATTTATGCTTCCCCTCTGGTCACACCTAATGGAAAGCTGTGAGGAGAGCCTGCCCTCAGATCACCCTGTCTGCCCGTTTTCCTGCAGGTCCAGGGTGTGCGCACAGACTTCACGGTGGAGGTGTACGAGACCCACGCCCGCATCGCCCTGGAGAAGGTAAGGTGGTGCCTCCATGAGGAGCTGTTGGCGTCGCCTGCGGTGTGGTTGGTCACCTCATGTGTTGTGTGGCAGGGAGACCATGAGGAGTTCAACCAGTGTCAGACGCAGCTGAAGGCTCTCTACCGGGACTGTCCCTCCAGCAACGTGGGCGAGTTCACCGCCTACAGGCTCCTCTACTACATCTTCACCAAGAACTCCGGAGGCGAGCCCCGCCCTTCAGCTCCTTGCACCAAATGGACGTCTCGCTCCTGCGGCCTCCGCCTGCTAACTTGGCAGCCCTGCTGTGCCCCCAGATCTGACCACCGAGCTGGTGTACCTGAACCCCGGGCTCCGCCAGGACCAGTGTGTGTCCCATGCGCTGGCGCTGCGTGCCGCCTGGGCCCTTGGCAACTACCACCGCTTCTTCCTGCTGTACCGGAAGTCCCCGCGCATGGCCGCCTACCTGATCGACAAGTTCGTGGACAGGGAGAGGAGGCTCGCCCTGCGCGCCATACTCAAGACGTGAGTGTGGGCACGTCGGCGTGCGTGTGCGGCGCTGCCCGCCTTCCTCGCTTCACTCACCCCTCTGCTCTCCTCCCCAGGTTCAGGCCGGTGGTGCCGCTTGAGTATGTGCAGTCCAGCCTGGGCTTCCCCTGCCTAGACTCCTGCCTGGCCTTCCTCACAGCCCTGGGCGTCTCCTTCCTGCCCTCGGATCCCAGCAAGATCGATTGCAAAGCCAGCTCTGCTTGCTTAGCTGCCTCCTGAGCGCGGGGATGGGGGTCGGGGGGTGACGCCACTCGGGGAGGGAGCTCCGCCGTGTGCCGGCGACCCAGGATAGGGAGCGAAGGCAGTTAGCAGGAAGCTGAGGGAGGCTATGCAGTTTCACTGGGGAACCTGAGAGGAGGGGAATGAGTCAGAATCATGCGTGCACAGACCCTAGGGGGGAGCCTCGGCAGTGGGTGGATATCTGGGGGGGGGGGCAGATCCCTATCTGGATGAGCTTCTAGGGGGGGGCAAGGTTTACCTGCAAGAGATTGATGCACACAGGCCACCCAGGCAGTGCTGTCAGAGCAGGGCGAATCTCCACTGAGCACAAGCAGCGCTGTCCTTCAGTCGTAGGCATTTATATCAGGCCAGCTGCTCACAGGACCCAGATTAGGGGAGTTCAGTCCAGGGGGGCAGGGTGTCTAAGCTGTAGGTAGTCTGTCCGTCCCGTGGTCTTCGCAAAATTTTAAGCTAACAGTGTTTTATGTCATTTCTCCTTCAAGCCTAACAGGGGAAGATGTATCTGAAAGCCAAGAAAAAAAAAATTGAATCGTGAGCCATTAGAGGCCATCAGAGATCAAAGCCCAGACAGCTGCCCCCAGCGCCGTCACTCCGCAGGACGGCCCCTCCGCCCAGCCCAGGTGGAGCTCAAGCCCCCCGCGACACACTCTGCCTCGCCATGAAAGAAGGCGGCTCGTCCAAGATGCCAGTGGTTAGTATGTCCTGCTCCAGCCTGGAGAAGCCTCTGCCCCCCTCCCTCAAAGTCTTGACTGAGAAGCCGAGGATGAAGAATTTCTGCTTTTAAGGCCCCCCCCCCGCCCCCACCTTACTTGCGCCAGCTGCTGCCCCCTTTCGTCGGGCAGAGAAGCCTGACCACCTCCAGCGAGAAGCAAGTTACGCCTGGCCTGCTGGCTGGCTCAAGGCCGTCTTTTGCGGAAGGTATCCCAGGATCTGCCATCAGCGAAAGCGCGGGGAGGAGGCGGCGGCCCTCCGCCGTGACCCAAGCTGTGTGGGTGTGGCGCTGTACGGGGGTGGCGCTGTCAGGCACGAGGCGTGGCGTCTGTGTGCTCCCCAGGGCCACGGCGGCGTGCACGTATGTATGGCTGGTAAGGAGGGGACTCCACGTGTGAGGCTGCCCCACCAACACGCACCGTCTAGTGGGGCCCTGGCTGAGCGGGACGTGCGTGACGCCGCTAAGGTGTCGGTGTGTGTCGGCTATGAGCGGCTGTGCTCTTCGCTAGCCCGTTTTAACCAGTGTGCTAAGAGAGTTGAACCCACCCCGCAATAACCTTTGGTTTGAAAATTCGGGTCCACGTTCTCTGCCTTTAAGCGCGATGTACTGCCTCCCGGGTCGTGCGCCCGTTTTTATTACATGCACTGATGTTGTGGTGAAGGGGGTGTTTACTGGGCTGCTCTTACTGGATTTCAGCAGCACTTTTTAGTGACTCATTCGTCCTGGAAATTGAAGCGTCGGTTTAGGGTTCGTTAGTTAAGCTCAGTCATTTATATCGACTGATGGTCTTTAATTAAATGGTATTGGGAAGCTGTGTGGAGGCATGAGCTGCGGATTGGTGGCATCTCTGTGGAGCCCGACTGCAGGCGGGTTCTGGGTGCTGCCGGAGCACACGGCCTGGTGTGCATCAGGGAGCCCAGCTGTCTGTGCCGTGGGCTGCGGTGATGGGATCCTGCAGGCCGAGGCATCGACACGCAACCCCAAAGGCTGCCCTTTTATAAATGTCCTTTTTAGCTCTCCTTGGGGGGCCTCATCACCGAGCTATTTATGCCGTCCTTCTCCTCGTCTTGGCGTCGCGTTAAGGGACCCTGTGTCAGTAGGATCAGGGCCGTGCGTCTCGGATTACTGTCAATTAGTTCCTGTCTGTACATTTAGCAATATTTCTCTTGTACAGGTTTGAAGTATGATTTTTTCAATTTACATTTTCACATTTTATGCTGCTGGTAGGTTTTTGGGTTCTCTGCTTACTAATGGGTAAGTCTGAAAGGGAGCAAGTGATGATTTTGTATGTTTTCTTTCAGCTATAGGCAGTGAATTTAGAAATTTAACCCTAACTCCAAATACCTGTTTCTGTATTGTGTGTACAGCTTTAGAGTTAACTTGTTACATGCTTTTGATCCTTGTAATGTCAACTGTGCCAAAACAAAGCTATTCATATCTTGTATAACTGCTTTTAGGCCTTAGTTTTATATTCTATGGATGTGGTGCATAACCCGCTGCATGTGTCCGTTTGATGTAAAGTTCTGCAATTTCTTTAAACCGTCACTGTCCTCTGAGAATTGTCACCTCTAAAGGTTTAACCTACATTACCTATTAACTTTCCAACTCAACCGGGCTGCAGTCAATGCCTGGTTCTTCTGGAGGTGCAGCCATCAGTAACCTAGTTACTTTTAACCTCCTAGTTTAGTTAAAATGCAAGAGTAACTCCCATTAGCTGCAGGGTAGTGTGGAAGAGAGATGGCTTCTGTTTTGGTACAGCTGTCATAAATGTTCTGTCACTGAATATCATATGACCCTCATAGCCAAAGAATCCACAGAAGGTAACGTGAATTTAGCACTTCACTGCTTTTTGCTGTGGTGCTCTGATGGTTTGGCCACAGGCGTGTTCCGTTGTCCTGGGCTTACTGAGAGATCTGTCACAGTGCTGACAGGTCCATGCGGACACCCCACATGCTGTGTTTGAAAACATCCATGTCTTCCCTGCACGTTCAGTATTTTCAAGTAAAATCACCCAAAAGACTTTCCGATTATGCAGTTAAGGTTTCTGTGCAAAGTGGTTTTTCCTTTCATCCTCTGGTCATACGTGTAAGAATGTGGATTGTCATTGTCTGCCGCTGTACTTCACACAACGCGGTTTCCAAGTGCAGACCATTCAGGCTGTTAAGCATCCCAAGAGGACGTCTGCTTCTACAAGCTGAGTCCATGCTAATCGATAAGAGCTGCTGCTGTAGTACCTATTTGGGTGAATACATGTGTTCTGCAGGTGTGTGTGGGTTTATCTTGTGTTGTTTTTTTTCCCTTTATTTTAATTTTTATTTTGGCCGATGTTTTATGTGACTTGTATGCCCAGGTATGTCAGACATTGAGTTGTTTTATTGATTTGTGATAGTCACATCGTCGCACTGTTAACGAGTATGACTCAATCTACCAATTTGCAATGTGCTAACCCCTCTGTGGTCACAAGCACCAGTGTGCCCTAGAAAACAGACCATAAACCCTCATGTTATTCCAATGCGTCCTATTGGTTTTGAGGTATGTTTGATCAGGCCTTGTGAGGATGGTTTGTAAGCAAAAATGTGCAGCTCTGCAGATGTGAACACTGGGCTTGTTCATCCTAGAATTTTTGATTTTTGTGCATATTGTCCAGGTGAAGCTGTCTGTTAGTCTGCTAAAGAGGCAAAGGGGGGAGCGAGGGTTCAATCCGACTCGGTGTTGAAAGGTGGAACGTCTTTCTCTGTTTCTCATAAGCAGATGTTTTCTTTCCCCTCCCTGCAGTCCGGATAGCAGGAGGAAAGCGCTCGGGATGTATGGGGGGAGCTTTTCAATGGCAAGAAGCCAGCTGGAGAGGAGAGAACGAAGACTGGCCCATCGTACAAGGCGGCTTCTCTTGCCTAAACCGAGTGTCAGGCTTTAATTGCGCAGAGAACCTGTTCTGAAGCCCGTTTCTCTTCTCACTGCTGTGGAATGTGTACACATGTTAGCCAAGGGTGTTTAATATTCTATCTCATTGTGTGAGGGCATGTTTTACACAAAGGTGATCAAAGCATTTTACCAGCTTTGATGTACATTTTTGAGGATGTGGTCTCAACCATTTGAAGCGTCACGCCTTGGAGCTCCTTAGGTGGTTCCATGTCAAGTGGAGTTGCATTCAGTTATCTAATAAGTTATACTGTAAATCCAGAGATATTTGGGGGCCAGATTGAGTGTTGTAAATTCAATGGGTGGTGTGTGCTGGTTTGTGCTTTACTCATGTTGGAATTTCCCACAACCAGCAGCTCTGTCATTTTTTAAATTACAAGTTGATTATTATTTTATTTTTTTTACTTTTGATAGGTTAAGGTATTGTTAAGAAATTACAAAACGATTGTGACCCTTTCAGAGCTTTGTATGCATATGTTTGTTGGTAGTTAACGTAGGATTTTCCAACTCATTTCCTCAAGGTAATGTGTTAAGTGAAATTCTCGTGACATGTTTAGCTTGGCAATTAATTCCTGGAACAAAAATTGTATAATCGGTTAGTCAGTTAAATGTTTTGGCCTCAAATATATTTGGATGTACAGTGATGTGTAGTTACAGGTGTCTTGCTTTGGCCCAGAAATGTGACACCCTTGGGTTTCTGTGTGATACATGTTTCTGCTTGTGTTGATTTGTGGCGGTTCTGAGTTTTGTGTAATAGTTTCTAAAGCAAAGTAAATTCCTGCTGAGATTTGTTTTGACCTTAATGCTGGTCTGTCCATATTGCCCCTTTTTCTTTTGTTTCCCTAGGATGTTTCTAAGGCCTAAAATGTAATGTTACGACAAATGAAAGCTCCCGTGTCTTATGGGCAAACCTTGTTTAGGTCAGTCATTTGTAACTGCATAGAATGGTCCCTTTTCACATTTAGTCATGTTTTGTTGAGGGCATATAATCCCCTCAGTATTGATGGGGGTAAAACAAAAACCAAATGTCTTGGCCCATTTCCCTCCTTTTTACTGAAAGGCTTGAAATTTGAGTTCCTTTTTTTGTTTGATTTGGTAACAGTCTCCGGCTAGACACATCCCCTTATCCCAGAATAACTGAAAGTGTAACTCTGAACACTGCCATGTTTGTGTGTGGATATGTCATGTTCCTTTATAAACTTTTGTCAGTAACTAACAGCCATTTTCCTTCATGAATGCTCCTCTCCACATCTGTTACAAGGATTTACAAGGTCATCTAGGGTTTTGTTTTTGTTTTTTTTTTGCCATTCTGGGTCTGAAATGCTGTCCTATATGCTGTCTCCTCCTCTATCTGCTCCACTGCATCTTAAGCCTAGATAGATATCTATACATTTTTTCCTCCAGTTCTCTCCCCTTCACTTTTTTTTTCCTTCTCCTAAATCGTTAAATGTTGCTTCGCTGTAAATAATTAACTATTTGGCAAATGAGTGAGTGTATGTGCTCTTCATGGCATCTGGTTGTTTGAAAATCACCTTTCCTCTTCTCCCATTCTCTGCTTGCCTCCCCTCTCTCCGTTCCCACTGGTCTGTCCTGTACCCTCTCCCGCTAAGTCGAATGTTGTGGCCGCACGTTTGTTAGTAAGTATGGTTCGAACACTGCTTTTACCACCCGGTTTCTCTTGCAGCTCACCAGCTCCCTCTAAAGGATGTCTCATGTCTCCCTGCTCTCTTGCTGATGTTGAATGAGAAGGTATACTGCTATTTTGTAAATACCGGTGTAAATATGTAATTTAATAAAACTTGGTTTTGGAAAACAATGACTGGCAAGTTACTGCATGCCTTTTGGGAGCAAAATCCAACAGATCACAATTAGTTGGTATATAAAATGACAAAACTTACAACAAAGTGAAGATGAAACTTGGAATTTAATTTAAAAATTGTCACTGATGACAGAAGGTGATACATAGTACAGCTTGGAAGGCAGTAATGACAGTAGTGTTGGGCTCTCTGAAATACAGTACAGCTTTAAATGCTGGGTCACATTTTACAAGGCACAGTATAGCCACTCTCAAACTGAGAGGTGGGTGATTTAGTGAGTGAGCTGCTTAAAAAGATTAATAGGAAAGGGAATTGGAAGCAGAAAGGATGCAGGCTACAGTGCATTTTTATTCAGAATTCACAAAAATGAATATTGATTTGTTGAAACTGAATGTCTTGGTTTTTTTGTGTTTTGGTGTAGGATATGATTAATAGGCCTACACCTGGGTTAGTTCTATAGTGTCGCGTATAGTCCTACCAAACAGTCCACATGTGAATAGTGTAGGGGTACTCCTTGGACTGTTATTAGATGTCTGGTTTGAAAAATGCTGATTTGTTGAATGTGCTGTTGGTGTTTGAGGTTTTCAATCATGGACAATTTAATAACTGCCGTGTCAATATCTAACATTTCCCTGGTTTGCTGTAACAGATTTGCCTTCATTGGAAGGCATTCTGATTGCTGAGTAATGCACGTTACTAATAGTATTCGGGTCAGCATGACCGACGTGCCAGTTACAAAGTAGCCCATGAGGAGACCTACTGATGGCATGGGAAAGTAGGTCACAGTCAGGCGTGCAAATGGAAGTATCTAAAAATACAGTCATACAGCCTGCTGCACATCAGCATCCAGCAATAGCTGGAAAGCAATTAAAGTTGTACTGGTGAACCGGGGAGAAAACACCCGGCAGAGCAATTTGAATGTGCTGGGATTCCTCACTCCCCGCCTGGCCAGGTACTATGGTTCCAAACCTTAGGCTGCTCGTTGCATCGGCCTACATACTAAATGGATGTACATGAATAGAAGCATCATTCATGCAAGTAAGTTTAACATGTATGATGGCATGAGCATAACTGACTGGCTACATAAAGTAGAGTGAAGACAAACAGAAGGAAAGAGGGCTATGTTACAAAACAGGAGTGTAGCCGGGCATGGCAGAGATCAGAGCAGGAAGGTGATGTTTAGCAGGCAGGACCTTGTTAAATGCTGAGGATCAGATACGGCAGGCAGCTCAGAGACCCACAATGTAGACACCGCTTGACAAATTGGCAGGGAATAGGAATAAGCTATTCTTTGTTATAAATATGAATTGTTCAAATGGAAAACAAAGAACAAACAGAAAAAGAATAAAAGAGGAACAATGCCACACAGCTAAGTGCCCTTAATATGGAGTTGGGGTCCAAATTGAAATCGGTCATGAATAGAGTAGAATGCAATTAAATTTGACATTATTACAGGGACCTGATTTGTTCACATGGTTATGATGTAGCCTATATGTATAAGTCCTACTCACCATAACAAAAAAGTACAGGGTTCCACGGGGGACAGAATTGTTTGATACGAGGATCTAGATCGGATCACATTTAAGAAACACACTAATAGATAGAGATAAAAGAGATGAATGAAAGTATACACGATCATGTAGCTAGTTGGGATAGAAAAGGTTTAGATGAGTACATTCAAAAAGCAAAGTAGAGGTAAATACATATAATTAAAAAGCGATGGAAAAACAGTTCAAACAAAAACAATGCAAAGTAAACGGTATAGGTAATTAGTACAGTGAAGACGGAAGATAAGATGAAAGCAATAGAAAAGACACATGCAAGAAAAAAGCAATGGAAAAAATATAGAAGGGCATATATAAATACAATTTAAAAACTGTCACAGAACGAAGCTGTGAAATGCAGAATATAGATTAATATAATGAATTAGCCTAGTACAGATTTTAATACAGCCTGGACAGAATGGGAAGACATATAGTTTCATACAGTAAAAGAAAAGAGATCCGGAAAGAGAAAAGCAACGGAAATCAAAGAATAGATTGGTATAATGAAGCAGCAAAGCAGCAGTGCAGAAGCAAGACAGAGTATAGTACAAAATACAATGTACTCAATTTATAGATCGGCACAGAAAGAAGTAATGGAAAGGAGATTATAGATAAGTGAAGTATCAAAGTAACGAGAGTAATACGGCTTGAAAGCGATGGAAAACAGTTTACAGACACTCCTCTTCTTACCAATGTTAATCGTTCTGAATGGCCGTTCATAACTTGAAATATTCGTAAGTCGCTATTCAACATCACACACTACGCTGCTGCGCAGTGGGAGTAGTGAAATGTTGCAGACAGGAAACGGGAGCCTAACAAACACAATTTGGATTTAGGTCCTCCTAATTCCCATGTCTGAAAATTTGTAAACAGACGTGCGAGTGTATATCAAAGTAATAAATAAAAATTACTGGGAGAGAAAAAGCAATAGAACACACAGTATAGATTAGTATATAGTGAAGTAGAAAAGTAGAGAGATTAATACAGCCTGGAACGGTGGAAAACAGAGAATGACTATAGTAAAGTAATGAAGCAAAGTTACAGATTGGAATAGAAAAGGCAACGGAAAGCAAAGTATAGATTAGTATAGTGAAGTAGAAAAGTAGATAGATTAATGTAGCCTGGAAGCAATAGAAAACAGAGAATAACTACAGTAAAGTAATACAGCAAAGT
>JABFDZ020000138.1:1945296-1976704 GCA_019775955.2 Pollimyrus isidori | reverse complement strand
TACAGATTGGAATAGAAAAGGCAACAGAAAGGAAAGTATAGATTAGTATAGTAGAGTAGAAAAGTAGAGAGATTAATGTAGCCTGGAAGCAATAGAAAACAGAGAACAACTACAGTAAAGTAATACAGCAAAGTTACAGATTGGAATAGAAAAGGCAACAGAAAGGAAAGTATAGATTAGTATAGTAGAGTAGAAAAGTAGAGAGATTAATACAGCCTGGAACACATGTGAAACAGAGAGAATATCTATAGTAAAATAATAAAGCAAAGTTACACATTGGAATAGGAAAGGCGGCAGAAAGGAACGTAGAGATTAGTATAGTGAAGTAGAAAAGTAGAGAGATTGATACAGCCTGGAAGCCATGTGAAACAGAAAACAACTACAGTAAAGTAATAAAGCAAAGTTACAGATTGGAATAGAAAAGGCAACAGAAAAGAAATTATAGACTAGCATAGTTGCATAGAAAAGTAAAGAGATGACCGCAGCCTGGAAGCCATGTAAAACAGAGAAAATAACTATAGTAAAGTAATAAAGCAAAATTACAGATTGGAATAGAAAAGGCAACAGAAAGAAAAGTATAGATTAGCGTAGTGGCGTAGAAAAGTAAAGAGATTAACACAGTCTGGAAGCCATGTGAAACAGAGAATAACTATAGAAAATGAATAAAGCAAAGTTACATATTGGGATAGAAAAGGCAATGGAAAGCAAAGCATAGATTAGTATGGTGAAGTAGAAAAGTAGAGAGATTAAAACAGCCTTGAAGCAATGGAAAACAGAACAACTATAGTAAAGTAACAAAGCAAAGTTACAGACTAGGACAGAAAGGCAATGGAAAGCAAAGTATAGATTAATATAGTGACGTAGAAAAGTATAGAGATTAATTCAGCCTGGAAGGAATGGAAACCAGAGAATAACTATAGTAAAGTAATAAAGCAAAGTTACAGATTGGAATAGAAAAAGCAACAGAAAGGAAAGTATATATTAGTATAGTGAAGTAGAAAGGTAGAGAGATTAATACAGTCTGGAAGCTATGTAAAACAGAGAATAACTATAGTAAAGTAATAAAGCAAAGTTACATATTGGGATAGAAAAGGCAATGGAAAGCAAAGCATAGATTAGTATGGTGAAGTAGAAAAGTAGAGAGATTAAAACAGCCTTGAAGCAATGGAAAACAGAACAGCTATAGTAAAGTAACAAAGCAAAGTTACAGATTAGGACAGAAAGGCAATGGAAAGCAAAGTATAAATTAATATAGTGACGTAGAAAAGTATAGAGATTAATACAGTCTGGAAGCTATGTAAAAGAGAATAACTATAGTAAAGTAATAAAGCAAAGTTACAGACTAGGACGGAAAAGGCAATGGAAAACAAAGTATAGATTAGTTTTGTGAAGTAGAAAAGTAGAGAGATTAATACGGCTTGGAAGGAATGGAAACCAGAGAATAACTATAGTAAAGTAATAAAGCAAAGTTACAGATTGGAATAGAAAAGGCAACAGAAAGAAAAGTATAGATTAGCATAGTGGTATAGAAAAGTAAAGAGATTAACACAGCCTGGAACCCATGTGAAACAGAGAGATTAACTATAGTAAAGTAGTACAGCAAAGTTACAGATTGGAATAGAAAAGGCAACGGAAAGCAAAGTATAGATTAGTATGGTGAAACAGAAAGTAGGGAGATTAATACAACCTGGAAGTAATAGAAAACATAAAATAACTGTAGTAAAGTAATAAAACAAAGTTGCTAATTTTCAGTATTTGTGCTGCTACTGGTTTTTATGAACGCCAGCTTTTACATAAAAGACACAGTATTACAACATTTCAAAGCCTCTGCAGAACATTTTTCAGTTTTGACAATTGCATTTAGGACGTGAGTGATTAGAGCAAAGATCCTGAACAGGAAATAAGAGAAGCAGAGCAGAGGTGAAAATATAATACAGCAGAAATCATACTGCCTGATTAACGTACTGTGGGGAGGGGGTGAGAGAGAGAGAGAGAGAGAGAGAGAGAGAGAGAGAGAGAGAAGTGACACACGTTCTGAAGATCTAACAGAGCTGTAAATAGCAATAGCAATCATACAAACCAGCAGAGAAAGACATGATTAGAATATAGATAAGGAAAAAAAACAGTGACAGTGAGATACTGCAGAGGAGATGTTTTGTGTGAAACACACCTGACACTCTTATGATTTCACAAGAGAAATGGCAGGGAGGTGAAACTGAGAAACACTCCAAGGACGTGACTGAAAAGCACAAAGGAAACAGGAAAAGTTCAAAGTGGAATGGAAAGCTCACAGTTCAGGGACCATACTATCACCTTGTGTACTTAATGTATCATAGAACGTAATAAGGACCATTTTGTCATGACTATTCAGAGTCTTACACACTAGACCAGCAATTAACCACTTTTGAAGGAGCTTTTTATGTATTATATATGCTGTTGTATATGTGTTCAAGGCTTTTAACATTGTATATGTGTTAGGCTTTTAACATTGAAGGCATTGTCAATGTATCATGTGTATGGTGGCCAACAGAGGACAAACAGGGCCATGGTTAATATTGAATAACAATAACACGCAGCAGGAATAACAGAATAATTCAGAAGCATTTAGTGAGAGGTCATAAAGCACAAATAGGTCACAACAAAACCAAACTGGAGAGAAAAACAGGAAAATATAGCGCAGAAAGAAGGGATGCACAAAAACGGGAAGAGTGTAAGAAAACAGAGAAATCAGAGGTTTATTGACTTAAAAGCTAGAGAGTGTTACATAGAACAGAAAAGAGAGAGAGTGAAAGATGGCCATATAGTTACTTTTGGAAGGAAGGCCTGAAACAGGAAGTATAAAAAGAAGATAATAACAGAACAGCAGAAGAGAAGCATTAGAGTGCCATTGGATGTCAGATGGGAATAACCATACTGTGCTTTCTCTTAATTTAGGTCATAACCAGAGAAAGGACTCACGTAACCAAAACATAAAATGAGAGGTAGTTTTTATGGCGTGATTAGAGTAGGAGCAGCAGACAGAATCATCTTGAGAAAAGTATTTCTGTGAGTCATTTACCATCAACACTGCACTTGTCGTTACTTCATTTCATCCTGTACTTTTGGGGAAGCCTCACTATTTACACCATGTCCTATTTGCTGACACGCGCGCACACACACATACACACACGTGCGCACACACACACACACGTGCGCACACACACATACACACACGCGCGCACACACACACACACGCGCGCGCACACACATACACACTCCAGACACTACATTTAGGACTCTAGCTTTGTCAGGTCTCCTAGCTCTGCAGATATTATTGCACACTCAGTAAAATTAAACACAGTCAAATTTAAAACATCGTCATATCCAAAGAATGAGTAAGTTCAGTAGATACCCATGTCCATTCGTGTGCCTGTGTGGTACAGCACACATGTAAAATGTCATACTGTACCACTGCATTATTCCTGCTATTACAAAAATAACAGCGTCCCACAGACTGTAGAAGCCCTGACTTACACCTCTAGGTGCAAAAGAGTTCCCCATTTGTGGCAGCACTTGGCGTTTCAAAACCAAAGTTAACTATCAAAAAAAAGTTTATATAAACATTTTAAATCACCCCTTTTCCACAAATCTCTACTTAATTAAATAAATATTTGACTACTCAGCTACATTATATACAGGCTGTGTTAACGTCCTTAAGGGCAGTATGTCAAACATGAAGTGAAACATTCCTCAGCTTGCTGTCAGAGCCCGTCTTCTGATTTGTTGGGACCGGATGGACAGGAAGTGACATCACAGTGGGATCTCCAG
Organism: Pollimyrus isidori; assembly: GCA_019775955.2. Classification (NCBI taxonomy): domain Eukaryota; kingdom Metazoa; phylum Chordata; class Actinopteri; order Osteoglossiformes; family Mormyridae; genus Pollimyrus; species Pollimyrus isidori. Next base: position 1,972,897 of record JABFDZ020000138.1, on the reverse strand, counting down.
GGGCTCAGTATGGTGTGAAGCGGTTGTATCCTCCTCTATATAAGCTTGCCTGTTTGTACAGAATAAATTTATTTTAAAACTAAGTTGTATTTGTTGTCTATAACATAGGATAATGTGTCAGCCATCCTAGAAAGATAATTGCCAGATGTCATTATTTTATCTAAAGCAGCAAGAACTATTTTTTTCGCAAAGCCATATGAGTGTGAGCTGTATTTAAGATGTCCAATCACAGATTAGGAGCCCAGATACTGTAAAACAGATTTATGGGTGGAGCGGCTGTACAATTCTGTGGACATAGTTACAGGCTGGAATCTCATGGCTACTCAGAGTAACTGTTCATTTTTATATTTTATAAGTGCAATTTGTATAGTCAGTGCAATTGCATATTTTTTTAATATATTCTTTTATGATTCCTATGCCTCACATTGAGTCACCTGCACTTTCTCAATTTCGTTGTCAAGTGACAGTGACAATAAAGATTCTTATTCTTATTCTATTATACGACTGTTGGGCCCTTGAAAACAAAGCACTGATATTAAAAACCTAGCGGTTTTCTCACCATTGTCCCCACTCCATATGTAGCTGTGGGCCCCACGGTATGATGGTATGGATCAGTGGCGGTGGCGTAAACTCTACCGTAACTGGGAGAACATTTTCCATGCAAAAAACAAGAGGAAAGATGATCACAAGGGCTGCAGCACATCTTCAGGGAGAACACACCTCCTGTGAGGCATTTCTCTCTTCGTCCAAGCGCTAGCTGTCCTCTTACCCGTCACTGTAGGTGGCGGCAGCAGCAGAGGCTGATTGAGCTACACGGTAGGCAGCTGGGTAACCTCCCTGTCAAAACAGTTTTCAAAACTGATTTATGATGAAGAAGTGTTATGTCTATTTCTCAATATTTAATGCTTACATTTTCAGATTGTCAGTGTGTAAATGCCTTTGACGTTTACATTCTGTTTATTGCTCTTTCCTGCATCATGCTCAACCAGATAATAAATTCATCTCTGTGTATTAATTAATAAATTAATAATATTAGTAACATATTAATAATAAATTGCGCACCAGGGTGACATGTAAATAGAAGGACTTACGTAGACTTCTGCTCCATATAGACCATCTTGATACACCACCCTAAAGACATGCATAGAAACTCCGGTTAACAGAATACTCAGAAAAAGGAAACTTGTTGCATTATGGATCTTCATATGGTGGCCTGATGTGTAGATAATGTGTTAAATTGTATTAGAGGCACTGGATGGCACTTAGGCTGAGTGGGTGGACTGTTGCCTCACATCCCTGTGTTTGAATCCCGCCTTCACTCTGAGTGTGTGGAGTTTCTGCAGTCTTCCCGTCAAGCAAGTTTCCTTTGGGTACTTTACTGCCCTCCCAAAGGACAAAAACATGCACTTAGGCCCTGAAGTGACTTTTTAAGTAGGACCCCACAAACAAATAACCTGCTCCTGATTGCATGTACCCCAGCCTTGTGTCCTATGCTACCTGGGATAGGTTCCAGGGCCTTGGAGCCTAGAAAAATAAATGGATGGATGTGCTTTTGCAGCATGGGGCCCCCAAGGTTTAGAATCCTGACCAGGATAAGTGGTTATATGATAGAGGGTTAGAAGGAAGAGTATGTGCCCCATCTTCTGCATACATAATAGTGCTGAGAGGAGCTTACCCAGGGTAGGCGGGGACAGCGGTGGGCGTGGCAGCTGCTGCAGAGCGAATGGTATTGTAGACCGCACGGCCCCGCCCCCGCAGAGCAGATCCTCTGTATGCCAAGGTGGGCGTGGCCACGGGATATGGGAAACTGGCCACTGGGCACAGAAAGAGGCCAACATCACAGGAGTTATCTGACTGGAAACATCAGCAGATGCACCAGATAAAGCAGCGGCAAAGGCGCTCACCGGTGTACAGCTCAGGGGCATACATGGCTCCCATCACTGGATTGATCTTCCATCCAGCAGCTACAAGGAGAGATCAGATGTGAACTGTATAAAAAGTGTAGAGCCTAGGAGAGGCCCTGAGGTACCTCTAACAAAAGTGAACAAAACAGAGCCTCACCGTTGACCAGCGGAGCCTGTGGCTTCTTAGTGACCACCCTGGCTGTGGCGTTATTTACCTGCCAGACAAAACCAGACATCCTCCCTGATACTGGACATTGGTAAGATAATTATAGGTCATCAAAGAGGGAGATAGAAGATTGCAGTCTGCCTTACCTCTATTTTCCTTCCTTCCACAATCGTCCCATTCAATTTCTCCCTTGCTCTGTCTGCTTCCATCGCGTTTTCGAAGGTCACAAAGCCAAAGCCCTGAGCACAGGATGATCGACAGCGAGCTCACACCACTAAGCAAACGCACCCCGTAAAGAGTCACCCCTCAACTAATTCCTTCCTACCTTTGAGCCACGCTCATTGAAGATTATTTCTACGTCCAAAATCTTGCCAAATTGCTGAAACACAACAAATATCATGACAATTTTGTACCGTTAATGATTGAAATCCATGACCCAGATCAGGATAAAAGGAGACGATGGATCATTAGAAATGGATGGATGAATGGATGAATGACAGTACAATGTTTATTCGGAATCAATTTTCATTATTTTCATAATCATTTTATAAATATATTGAGCATAAATCATGTTGCGCAATTTCGCATAGAGGTGTGTGCTTTTGTTTACTCACGCCGAACATCTGCCGGAGGTCAGGATCCCGGAATCGAAATGGGATATTTGAGACATGAAGCCTTTTTGGCTGGGCTTTTCCAGAGCCTTCCTCCTCTGTGCCGCCCCCTGCCCCACCTCCCGATGTCACAGAGACACTGAGAGCCTGTGGATCAGAGGTCACGGGGGCTAAGGGGTCGTCCTGGGGTCACAGGAGAGGGAAGCAGGCAAGGAGGCGGAGAGGAAGGAACAGGCGGAGACAGGTGATGAAGAAGAGGACAGAAACGCAGCAGAGTAAAGAGAGAGAAGAAGAGATAGAAATAAAGAAAAGTTACAGTGGAGAAAAAGAAAAAACTGTTAATACTTTTGCAACATTAAATTATATATATATACAAATAAAAAGTATTTAAGTATTATTGATCTCTATCAGGAGTGGTGAATCTGTTCCGTGGAGGGCTGGTGTGGGTGCAGGTTTTTGGGATGATCACTCAATCAGCCAATAACAGTGGGTCCCCAGGACTGGATTTAAGAACCACAGATTTATTATCGGCTGATTTTAGAGGTGATCCCAAATACCCGCACCCACAGTGGCTCTCCATAGAACAAGTTCACCACCATTGATCTCTATCAAACCACATAGTGTGTGTGTATTATCATTCATGTTCTATTTTTTCAGTCAATAAGAATGTGGTTTCAAATCCCATTAAAACAACATCACTTTTCCAGATCAAGTGTCAAGGCTACTGAACAAGTAAGCATTCCCCATCCAGTGTGCCTACTCAAGCAGCTGTGAGGAAGTGTGAACAAATCTTCGTTTTTAGTGAGGTGGCTGAATACATGCCCGTTAGACAAGGAAACGCCAGTACCATATATTCATCTGCTATTGTGGAAATGAGAGCAGTCAGCAAGTTGAATCAAACAGCTTCAACTCAGAAAGTTTTAGAGAGGCAGAGAGGCAGTTAATATGTACCGCATCTCAATGATTGTATTCTTAGCAGGTCGGAAATCCACATTTAAAATGCCACACCTATGAACTAAGACGCTGCTCTTTGACATCAGTGAAATGCCCTCATGCAAACAAAACAAAAGGAGGAATGTGCGTCAAAGCCAAGACATCCACCATCCCACAATGCACCACGATGCCAGTGTGTGTGTGACAACCTAACACAACCAAACTGTTACAACCCGCAAAAACAAAAAAAATGGAGGATCAAAAAAAGCTTGAGCAATAGAAAAGAGAGGGGAGTAAGAGAGTGGAGTGCAATTTAAAGGTAAAATGGAATAGAAAACAAAAATGGAAAATGTTTAAAAACCTACAAATTTATAAAAGTAGGGAGACTCGGGAGTGTAAGAAAAAAGAAAGATGGAGAGATTAATGTGGATCAACGAAAAGAACTAATGCAGAAAGTTTCTAAGGAATTAGCAATAGATGGAGATTGAAAGCAAATAAGGGACAGAGTTTGCAGGGGTCTACAGAAAAGCAGTGACAAAGAAAATGAAAAGCTAGGAGAACGGAAGGGCACACAGGCAGCAGTTTGTGCCAAAAGCTCAGGGTGGCGGGGGGGGGGTGAAAGGTGTTCAGATATCAGTCTGGGGTCACGGTGCTGCTTTTTTGCCAGAGGTTAAAGGTCATTACCCAAGATTCCAAAGGGGCATTTATTATTAGGAGGGAAGACACAGGGGGAAGACAGACCCATTCGTAGCTTAATACAGACTCATACAAGCACACAGCTCTGCACTGGCTCTCCATATCTAATTTAGGGCCTAGAGCAGCGAATCTCAGGTAACATCCACATGTTCATTCTGGCACATGACACTCAAACAGTGGGGACACAAGGGGGGCGGGTTGAGTCGGGTGATGGTGTCATGTCACGATGCAAAATGTTTTCTGAACCTGAGCGATATTTCGGAGTGGGAGGGGTCATCCGGTCCGCCTACCCCCCCCACCCCCCCTCCTGGGCGACGTCTCAAATTCCGAATATCAGGATCATGTAACACAGGGGCTCTAGCAATGGAATATATAAATGTTGCCATAAAACACCTTCAATATGGAAAAACAAAGACGCAACTGTTGGTTATATTAGCTGAATTCACAGGTGGCTTGATTTTCTGTTGAGATTCTGCACTGCAGTTGGGTAAATGGTCTCTTAGACTTAGTATGGGTGTTATAAACTTGGCAGCATGATATATATATACGTGTATATATATATAGACGCTTCCCAGTTTACCATGGGGTTACATTCCAATAAGGCAAAATATTGTAAGGTAAAAATGCACCTAACCTAACAAACATTACAGACTAGCCTATCCTACCTTAAACATGCTTCAAATATTTACATTAGCCTACAGTTGGGCAAAATCACAATCACAAAGCCTGTTTCATAGTAAAGTGTTGAATATCTCATGTAATTTACTGAATAATGTACTGAAGGGGAGAAACAGAATGGTCATCGTAACCCAGGGAGCATCTGCATATATATCACCATCGTTTATAAAAACAAAACATATCAGAAACTAAAGACATCTAAAGACAAATTCTCTGTCTGAGAACCTTACAAAGGCTGCATACATTTAATAATGATACATTCTCTCAGTCAGTCACCTTCACATCGACTCCTCTTCCATATGCACCCTTCATTTGGCCCTGACCTGTCCCTGTCCTAAACCTGCTATTTGGACATGTGCACACGTGTTGACACTTATTGGGATTACCTGTTCTATTTCAGGAGAGAGTGGATATCTCTGAATGACACCCCCCGCATTTCCTTACATGGCTGCAGTGCTGGAGGTGAGCATGTAAATAGCCTACATTTAGGGCAGCTGCCAGCAGCCTCCTCTCATCTAACACTGACATGACTGACTGACGCTCGGAACTCCCACTTTCTCCGTAGCCTATGGAATTTGGCCCAAAATAGTTTGCTAAAAACGCACTTCTCCTTTATGATGTGAAATTAACTCTTTTGTACACCAGTACAACTTTTCATTTCCATTCAAAATTGAGGAATGGTCTATTGTTGACATAAGCTAAGTTGGCTTTTATATAAGTATTTTGTTTTTTAAAAAAGATTAGCATTGATAAGTAAAACACAATATTTGTCACAATCATATGAGCCAAGATCAGGTAGGTTTTGCTTCCCTCTGCACTTTGACTTAACAGGAAATCCCTCTCCCTTGCATCTGACCATCACTCTCATGCTGCTAACATACCATTTTCCTACTACACACAGCTCTCAGTTACACACTGACAATGACCCCCAGCTCCTCCCCCCCTTACCGCGCCGCTGGCCGCTAAGGTTTCCGCTCCCTCGTGCTGGGAGCTTTGATAGACCCTCAGCTGGTGGTGATCCTGGTACTCTGGACCTGGATGGGCAGGACTAAAATCCAGAGGTGGAAGTCTGCTGGCAGGAGTGGGTGGGGCTTGTCCAGGGGGTGGGTAGGAGGGGGGTGGGGCATAGACTTGGGGGAGGGTGGGGTCCCCGCTGCCAGGCCCAGCCTCCTGACCCGGGGCACCCTGTTAGCAGAGAAAAGCCAAAGAAATTAGGAGAAACGCCTGGGGATGTGAACACAGCACTACATTTTGCTTTTTATTTTTCAAGATAACAGGACAGAAATACTTTCGTGTTTTATAACATGATTCTACATATACGACGGTTTTAGATATTCTGCAGTTATAATAATCCATGGACCTTTTGATCAGAGGTATGAGTCAGGCAGCAAAGTTAATACATACAGAATAATCTAGGCCTATTCTGAGATGAACTGTAATTATCCAAGTGCCAACTTTCAAAATACAGCTGTAGTTACAGAAGTTATATATGCATCACAGAAGTCGTGACATGCTGAATATTCAGACAATTCAGACAAAAAAAGATGCTAAAAGAACAAAAACAACAATAATATTTAACAAGCCATAATTACCACGATACAAGGTTGTTCATTGACCAGTGTACATACAAGCAAACACAGAGAAGCACTCTCAATTATTCAGGAATGGATCTTACCCCCTCACTGCATTCCAAGGAGTATGACTCACGGAGAAAGAACAGCCTCATATTTAATGTCACACAAATCCCCGCCCACAAACACAGAAGCTGCCCCCATTAGCCAATAGGAATGCAAGGCAAACCCCCTGTGGCTCAGTATGTGAGAAGGTCTAGCCAGCTGGAATCATCTGTCCATATCAATCATGTTGCTCAGAAGACCCCCTACCATTTTTATGAAGCTGCTTTTTGATCATTTTGTGTAAAAATGAAAATATGTAGTATTCATAAATACAAACAGAGTGACATTAATAGTATACCCTAATCACAAAATCCTGATCATCTGAAGTTCCAAAACCTATATTTTAAATATCAACTGACTGAAACCCTCTTTCATTGCAAACTACAGTATTTATCCTGAAATTTCAATAACAAAAATGGAAGTTCCACCTCTGATGGAAATTAGAACTTTTGTATCTATAATAACAGCAAAATTAGTAAAGCCGATATGTATATATCCTACTATATTCTTCTATCCATCCATCCATCCATTTTTTGTACATACTTCTCCTATGCAGGTATGCAGGTATATATAATTATTGAGAGTATCTTTACCCTATGTACTCTGGTTAATTAATTAATTACATTCACCTGTAGAAAACTGGCCATACTTTTTTAAAACATTGCCCATTGTAAGGCTTTGAGATGCATGGCCCTTCCATTGGGCTCTGGCATATGTACAAATCGACAGACTAATCTTTTCAGACTAATCACGTGGCCAGTTTCACTCCAATTTATCAGCCTGCAGACTCTTTTAGCAACTGGTCAGATAAGCTACATTAACTGAGGGCATTTGCAGTGGGAGAAGCTGAAGGATGAATTGGTTACACATTCCCACAAGCACAGGTGGCCCCACTTATCCTGGAAAGTCCTTTGGATGGACACTAAGTTTGGATGGCCCTTGACAGGTGCAGGTCTTTGGCTGCTGCTCGAGAGGGGGGATCATCTGCTGTGGGAAATTCATTCACAGCTGTGCCTTTGACCGGAGCGAGCAGGAATAGCCAGTGTTATGGGACGGGATGGAGAGCAGCGCAGATCTCAATGTTAAAGTCACAGGGTCAGTCAGAACGAATCGGCCCAAGTTACAATGATGCCAGTAAGGGTGAAAGTCACAATGGAATCATTGCTGATATTCTTTATAATACAGCCAGCATTACCCCAGTGATAATGTCAATTACTATTCCTGTCAGCGTGTAAACAGTACACACTGTTATCTGGAAGCCAAAAATAAGCACATTCCTAAAAGTGAACCCAAATCGCTATCACTGTACTTCGATAAAAGATTTTAAATATAGTGCCTAAATCAGATGGCTAATCCACATTTTTGGAGCCTGTTCTGTGTTTATTTTTGGTGCGTTGAGCCACGTTTTAAGAAGCTTCATTTGTGAGAACCGTAACAAGCACCTGTAGTGGCTGCTTAATGCTGGTCTGAAATGTCTGTCATACACTCAGCATCACCATGCTTCAAAATCACTCTCAACTGATCGGTTCCCTTCCTGTGCTCCCTGTCCCGAGCCCCCCGCGCTGGGACTGCCCCCCGGCCCACTGCAATCCTGCACAAATAAGTGCTTATGATAGACAGGCTTTTAGATTCTTATATTCCGGCAATGTCCCATTCTTTGCCACCAATGTACTTCTTTCTTTAAAATTTTAAAGTTAACACCATTAAACAAGCCCTGACACATTTATTAAAGCAAGCCTATGAAGCTAGGCTTCATTACCCTCCATCCCATCCATGTCACCCACCCCCACCACCACTGCTGCACCATTTGCTGCTGAGTCCACAGGCCCCCACCCCCCTCCAGCTGTCACTGATTCAGGTCAAAGGTCGCAGCTCCAGTGCCAGCTGTCAGCTAGGCCATCAGCGAGCAATAACGCAAAGCTCCGCAAACACACACCGACACCTGGCCCTCACTTACACCTACATGAGCGGAAAGTGAGCAGATGGGTATAATCATCATTTTCACTTCACATTGTACATTTTCACATGTATGCAGCTCTATGGTCTCATTGATTATCTTTAAACATGCTTGCAAGCCTCTCTATCGCCCCCTATCTCCTATCAAACCAGAGCACACAGCCACTTGTGCTAATCTGCTCTTTAAGTAGGAGGCTAAAAATACATCGGACACGACAGGAAAAGATCGCGGCAGAGAAATTCCAGAGACACACAATATCCAGCATGATATTTACTTGTAAAATGTCAGAGCAGTATTCACTAGGTGATGCAATCCTAACTGTTCTGTCTTTAGTTACATAGTGTCTTTTCGCCAAGATTTTACTTTTTGGTTAAAACTATAGACATATTTCATCTATTTAGTAGTTATCTGTCTTTGTACATCCAAATGAGTCTAGCAGATAATTTGTACATATTGCTTTGATTTAGAATGTCGTTTTAAATTGGAGCTCTCTACAATAATAAAAGTTCCCCACAAGATTAAATAATGATAATATAAAAATTGCCCTATCTACACTGCTAGATGTGGTTATTTGAACATATGTGGACATATGGTTGTTAATTTTGATTAATGAACTATGTGGGTTAATTAGGCGGGTTGGGGTCATGAGTCAGCTGTAAGTTTCAGGGGGAAAACAGGATTTAACCAATGTTACAGGTGACGGAAAATTCAGAGAACAAGACGAATCAGACGATGGACATGCATGCAGAGGGAGAGACTGAATTACCTGAACAATGCTGGGGTAGCAGGAAGCGGTTTGAGGGTAAACAGGCAGTCCATAGGGCTGGAGAATCACAGTAGGAGAGGAGAGCATGATGCAGAGAGATGGAAGAAGGGAGGAGAATGGATGGGAAAGGATGGATGGAGGGGAACCGGTGGAACTGAGAGGACAAGATGAGAGCAGGGAGGAAAAAAAAAGTGTACAAACAAAAGGAAAAATAAAAACAATATCCTAAGGAAAAGAAAGGCAGTCCAGAAGGTGGAAAGAGGACTTAAAAAGGTTGGAAAAGGCACCCGCAGCTTGATAAGAAAAAAATGTGTTTTGAGGCCACGAGACAAAGAGGGCTGGACAGCTTGCCCAGGCTGAAGACGTGGAGATGGAGTGAGTAGGAAAACATGAACGTCTGTGTGTCTGTCTCTCAGCCAGGCAGCTTGATGGACAGGCACAAATGCAAAGAGTCCAGTTACAGTGCGGCAGAAATAGATTTACCCTCCCCATACCTCAGACCCCCTCCCCATTTTGTCTTGTGTGTCCACATCCATTTACAACTTAACACCGAACTCTCTGCATTAAGGTGGACTGAAACAAAAGGTGCAGCTCTCTGAACAATACAAAAGAGCATTTGCTTAAAGTGATGCATCAGCTGAGCTCCATGTTATAGCGGCTGTTGGTAACTTCCGGAAGTAAAGCCATTGCCAGGGATGCACCGCTGACATTCATGCATGCTTCACACAAACTTGTTTCTCAGATCAAAGGTGTAGTATAGAGGTTGATTTAGCTGTACCTTTCCAGATATGTGCATAATCACAATAGAATGAATAAAATGATTTTCAGAATGTTTTGCTGGGCTGTACTGTACCCTGTTGTACTGTATACTGGGTCCATGGTGTAATGCTTACTTCTCCGGGCTTTAAACCCCGTGATCCGTGGCCAAGTCTCACTGGAATATTTGTTCTGGTTTTCCAGGCTGCTCTCGCCATCACATGGAACCCTCCCTTTCTGATTCCTCTGTAAGTGTGTGGTCTTGCATGATAAAAGCTTTGTTTTGGCCACACCTGATCTAGTCCCCCCAACCAGTGACCTGTCATGCCTTAGGTCTTCCCTTGAATATACTGCATGTTCTTTTTGCACTTGTCTTTGACTGAATCACCCCCTTACAGTTTAAGATTAAGATTAAGATTAAGATAGTACTTTATTGATCCCACAGTGGGGAAATTTGTGCATTACCACAGCTCAATACAGATAGTAAGAAGGTGTACAAGAGAAGTACCAAGAATATAAAAGTGCAAGAATAATAAAACAAAAAGCAAGTAAAGTAAAAATACAGTACAATAAAACAATAAATACACAGTAGTGTCTACTGTATGTACACCCATACAGAGTATGTAATATTGATAGTGGGTTGTTATGGTACTGGCATATTGTACAGCTTTTGCTCCATTTGCACTTTTTCCTGGCCATTCATTGGAGGTGTACCTGCTGTAGCCTATCTGTACTTATGTCTAACTTGATTCCCTAACTGCAGTGTACTAGTTAAGTACAATCTGCCTCCCTTGTAAGTCACTTCAGATAAAGGTGTCTGCTGAACATTTTTTCAAATTAATTAGTTAATTAATCAATCAATCAGTCAATGAATTAGCTAACTAATTAATTCATTAACCACCAAAGAAACAAATAAATGTGTATTTTTCAAAAAACGACTACTGATGACTCCCACCAGTAGGGGGAGACAAAGAAAGGTTTGCTTGCAGGTTTATCTGTTGCTCATAACTGTTGTCCCATTCAGGGTGTACTATGCTGCCTGAAGCTAATCTACAGTCCCATATTTCGAAAGTCTGTCCCCCCCCATAAGTGTTTATGTTACGCAGGCTTTTTGATTCTTATATTCTGCCAATGTTCCGTGATTTCCAGTGTGTTATATAAAATTTACCATTCTTGCTGAAAAGTTCCTCAAGATGTGCATTGAAATTGCTGCAAAACTGGTTTTAGATTCTCTTGAAAAACATGCTCCATAGAATTATAGCATCTGAAAACAAATGTCATATTTTTCTTCAGGGTGTGCCAAAGTTTTTCTTGGGAAGTACAACAATACGATGCTCATATGTTAGTAGGTGTGGAGTATGTTCATATGGGACGGTGTGTGACTCTGTGGGTTAGGATCTTGTGCCCATCATCAGAAGGTTGCCTCAAGTCCTGGAATTGGCTGCATAATGTCACCATAAAGCAGGGTCTTTTGAGCCCTTAATTACTCCAGGGAATGGCTGACCCGGTGCATGTTACTTTGGATAAAAGCATTTCCTAAAGGTACAGAGATCTATACTTTGTGCAGTATACGCATTATTATAATATTACTTATATAAGCAATTATTTAAAATGAATGAACACATTCACTAACGACCAGTAAACATTTTTGCAGAATAAAGATTTAAATGTACTAAAAACTACAAATTCCAAATTCTCTTGCATCCGGGCAAATAAAGAGGCTCACGGTAAATGACGTTCTTCCGCGACCTATAAAAGATCATGACTCACCACCATGCGTTCTCTTTACTGGACCAGGTTGAGTGTGTTAGGTGCGTTTTTCTGCCAGTGAAGCATTTCAATATTTTTCTCTGCCCTTTTCACTTTTAAGTGCCTGTAAATTACTTTAGTGCCTATTTTTGAAACCGTGTCGGTTTAATGAACACTGTATCAAGTGAAAAACTTAATGTGTAAGATTAACATTTTTAAGTAGCAACGTGGTTGCTTGCTAATGCTAACGCTCGAGTACATCCGGTTTAATGCCTGGTGTCTGTATCAACTGAATTGATTTTAGATTCATATTATTACTAATGATGTACAATATTAGTTTAGACCGCGTTACTGTATAATATTATACGTGTAGTAATTATCACATCTTTTGTCGCCCTGGCGTCGCCATGTTGCTTAGCTCTGCAAATAGTACAGACGACTAAGGCCAGTGGTATGATTTAGCCCATTCACTTTGGCGAGGAAAGCTAACTTTGTACCGGATTGATTCAGATTAGTACACTTCTGACGTTACCGAAATGCTTAAGATCTTGCAAGCATGTTAAAATATTTAGTAACTGTACTTAACGCCGCTCGTTTCAGCGCCCTGGGCCTGTTTTAAATGCGAAACGTGTGGAGGGTAGTTCAGGTCCAGGAGGTAAAATCCAGAACAAGATTTTGATTCTTTAAATTCAACTAGTTGGTTGGAATAGATTCTTGGTCTGGATTTTTAACTTTCTGGACTCGAATTATGTATGTGCCTTTTCAAATATACGTCTAATGGTGAATCCTCTATTTTCCAGGCACCTTTTGACCGACCATGCCGGTTGCCAGAAGCTGGGTCTGTAGTAAGACCTACGTCACCCCCCGCCGCCCCTTTGAGAAGTCCCGGCTTGACCAGGAGCTGAAACTCATCGGTATAGATCTGCATTTTGCAGTCCGGCTTGGTGTTTACTTACTCTAGCTCAGTACAGTGTGACCAATTCTGAACATTCTTTCAGGGGAGTATGGCCTTAGAAACAAGAGAGAGGTCTGGCGTGTGAAGTTCACTCTGGCCAAAATCCGCAAGGCTGCTAGAGAACTGCTCACCCTGGATGAAAAGGATCCCAAGCGACTATTTGAAGGTAATTATAATCTTTAATTTATTTGTGCAAAAAAATGTTGCGTATCTTATACCAAGTTTTAATGAGCTAATGCGTATTCAGGCTTGCATTTCTATGAACTGCACATTGGTATCGAGTAGCTTGTCTTTTTTTTAATATTGCATTGGCTAATTCCAGCTTGGTTTTTGGTGTTTTTGAATTCTTTTGTGAAATTAGATGAGTAGTAAGGTTCAGCTACTTCTCATTGGTTAAATGTAACTATATTTCCCATCAAGGTAATGCTCTCCTGAGGCGTCTGGTTCGGATCGGTGTGCTGGATGAGGGCAAGATGAAGCTCGATTATATCCTCGGCCTGAAAGTCGAGGACTTCCTGGAGCGGAGGCTGCAAACCCAGGTCTTCAAGCTGGGCCTGGCTAAGAGCATCCATCATGCCAGAGTGCTCATCCGTCAAAGGCACATCCGGTGAGCGAGTCAGGGTGATGCTCCGATGGCCTGGAAGGCTTTGCCTTTAGCATATGAAATGGCTTGGCAAAGACCTGAGGATATTGAAGCTCTCCTTCCCTCTTTTTCACCGTGGGTCCAGCCGTTTTGGTTCCACCTGAGCGCTTTAAATTCAGCAAGGTCAATTCGGTGACAAACCGTATACCTTGTAAGAGACTGGTTGATCCAATCCTTTCAGTTGGGATGAAGTTTTTACTTCCTGTTGAAGATTTGGCAGGTAATGTAGATCACATGGACCTGACATCTTGGTAAATGTACGGGCTCTGTAGTTGTACTAGTTGAAATTTGAATGATTTTCTCAGGCCGATGATTTAATTTTTAATCAGATTGTCGGTGGTGTCAAGAATTCCTCGTGAATGAGGCCTGAGTTGCACATTTTGCAATGTGAATGTGTTTTATCTGGTTGGAGTGCTTCTGTAAACCTAGCCTTGTTGTTTTTCCTCCAGTGTCCGCAAGCAGGTGGTGAATATCCCATCTTTTGTTGTGCGCCTGGATAGCCAGAAGCACATTGACTTCTCCCTGAGGTCTCCATATGGTGGTGGAAGACCCGGCCGTGTGAAGAGGAAGAACGCCAAGAAGGGCCAGGCTGGTGCTGGAGGCGCTGATGATGAAGAGGAAGATTAAGCCTGAGGAGATTGTATGCCATACTCCTGCAAACTTTTCAATAAAATCTGGAAACCTGAACTGTCCTTGCCTTTTTATTTTCCTGAGGTCTGATCTACAGATTTGTTTTACTATTCAATGTGATGTATGACAAATTTCAGTTTGTTAATGTGTCAGTTTTATGTATTGCTCAACTAGCCTGTCATACAGATGTGGAGGGTGACTGGCCATTTTTCATCTGATCATATAAGCATTGTAAGTGCGGTTCTGTAGTACTTAAAAGGCATTAGTATAACGTCTGATGTTTCTGTAGGAGAAATTTGTGCTGTGGTGCCTTGTTTACTTTTGACTTTCACAGCACTGTTAGAACCTATGTTGGCGTGCCAGCTGTTTGGATTCTTTATTTAGCATTGTAGCGCAAGTTTTACGACCGCGATTCGTATGCAACTGCCCCAAATTGAATTTCACCCGTATTTCATTGTGTGAAGACTAACTGGTAAACTGTGAAGTCGCATTGCGAAGCTCGCATCCTTTGGTTAAACAAATCGATGGCTGGTGACCGGAAGCGGCGGTTCGGTGACGTAAATATGCAGCGACGCAGTTCTTCACGCACCTGACAGGTTTAGTTTTATTGTCTTTGCGTTTCCCAGTGTAATTACAAAACATTTTGTGTACACAACCTAATAAATACCCCACTTATATGGGAGGGTTTCCGCAGTAATGGTTTTCAAAGCTTTGGCGGGTCATCTTGTTGTGAGTTTTAACGAGGCGGAAATTAACGGTCTTCCGTGTTAAAGGTGGATCAACTGAAGCCGGAACTCGGGAGTTTATGCTACATGCATATTTAGAAGGTTAAGCTCCCGATATGATGGCCGATATGGACGCAAGTCTGTCCGTGTCACTCGATTTGTCCTCGGTGGTCGAGGAAGCATTGCGTTCTGCAGTGTGCTCGGTGCTCTCGGAGATCCAGAGGCTAATCGGCAAAGATGTGGCCGAGCTGCGAGCGGCCGTGGCCAGGAAGGACTGCGAGAACGAGGAGCTGCGAGCCCAGCTGGAGTCGGCCAGGCGGGAGCTGCAGGAGCAGGCGAGGTTCAGGCAGAGGTACCGCCGGCACGACGGCGAGGCGAAACCCTGTGACCTGGATGAAAGTAATCGCTCGTGCACGTCGCGACAGGACACGCATCGTGTCACACATGGGGGTGCAAGTCATTTGTACCTCGGTCATGGCTCGCTGGCGTTCAGTCATAACTGGGACCAAGTTACACGGCATGACTTTACAGAACGATTGGAAAACCTTAAACAGGATCTGACTCTAGAAGCAGACTGCAGTGTAGACACGGCCGAATCAGGTAGTACATTCTCAGGTTTAACTAAATATATTCCGTATATAACAATGACGTTTAAAATTTAACTAGTAAACAGGTATCTCTTCTCCAATTTAAAACGTCATGGAAGTGCCAATATCAGTGACAATCATTTATAGCAGTAATGTATATTATAGTTTTAAGCGAATTACATCTAGCCAAGCTTTTCTGTGAGATTCTGTAAATAATGTGAAATTCAGGGATATGGGTTTCTTTATCATTGCGGAACTTAATGAATTTCTGTCCCCAAAATCCAACACAGAGCCTGATTTGATCTCTGGCCCTGAATCTCTGGTGACTAACCCCGCACTGAGGAAGAATGAGGACAGCGACCTGGACAATGCCAGTGCTGCTATGGATCTCAGAGTCATTGAGGTGAAGGAGGAGGTTGCACCCAGCCAGCAGTTGTCTGCTGCGGTAGAATCTGCGGGCTCCACAAGGCCGAAGCCTTACATTTGTGGTGATTGTGGAAAAAGTTACCTCTGGCTAAAGAACTTGAAGAAGCACCAGAAGATCCACACAGGTGAGGCGCCATTCAGCTGCAAGATCTGCTGCAGGCTGTTCTCCTCGCAGCAAGTGTTAGAAGAGCACCAGCGTGTGCACACGGGCGAGCGGCCGCACCGATGCACCTCCTGCCCGAAGACCTTCAACCACCTGTCTAACCTCAAGAAGCACCAGCTGATCCACACCGGGGAGAAGCCGCACCATTGCAGCCTCTGCGGGAAGCGCTTTCGACAGATCCAGCACCTCAAGGAGCACCGCAAGACCCATGAGGACAGCAAGCCTTTCCGTTGCTGGGAGTGCGGCTGGGGCTTCAACCATGGCTCCAACTTCAAGCGGCACCTGCTTGTCCATACCCGACAGAAGATGCGCCACGGCCTGGCCACCTGAGCCGTCCGCAGGCTTTGTTGCCATTGTTGTTCCCATTGTTGTTTTTTAAGTGGTTCCAGGTAAAGTCACCTTCATCTTCTCTGGAACACATTCATTGTCTGAAATCATTTAATATTAAAGAGCATCCTCAGAGCTGATAATGTGCTAAAATTATTGCCTTATTTTTAGAGTGAATGCTTAATGCTACAGGGCATCAGTTAGACGGCTAGTGGCGAGACCTAAAAGAGGAAGTAACAGCATTTAATTTATCGCCAGCAGTAATATAAATATGTTAATGACTGATATACTTTGTTTAATTTGATAAGATTCTTCATAAACTTGAAAAATGGATTTATGTTTGATACTGAATTTTATTTCGTGCATGTTTCATGTTTAATAAAATAATGCAATGCATACATCTACTTCCTGGTCTGCAATGAACATGTTTCGTGAAATTGCAGGAAATATTTACAAACAGATTGCTTACCTGATGCAGTTTAACTTGTGATACCACATTTTTAATAGTCCATTTTCAAGAATACAGCAAAGATATATTTATAATATAAACTTTGCAGTACAATTGTGATGTGGGGAAAATCAAATTGTCATAATTTACTACTATATCTACATGGGTATATTGGTGGGGAAAAAAATGCTGAAATATTTTTTTATAGAAAAATGTGCTTCATTTATTTAAAATGTTTTAACTTATTTAACCTGTTAGCTGAATATTGACAGGATTTGTGTGTGGGGTAGAACATCTAAGTCGGTGGTCTCCATCATTTTGTCTTTTTTTTTCTTTTTCTTTTTTTTACAGTGAGAGCTATTTTTACAAACGAGTAATGAGTATATTTTGCTGATGGGGAGCGATAGGGGTGGCGGTCTAGTCGTTGCATTTGAGTAGAACATGTGCGGTTTGCATGCAAGAGTCTGTGCTGGTGTAGTGCTGTCCAGACGGCAGGCAGGCTGCACATGTGACCCCCCCAGTGTCCTGCACTGATGCAGTCTACAGTGACTCTGGCCCCAGAGCCCGGACACAGAAACGGGGCTGCATTTCCCAGAATTCCTGGGTCTGTCATTTTAAAAATGTTTCCTTTGGATTGGTGCATTTTCACATTTTATGTTTGATCTTTGCATTTTGACACATTGTTTTATTTGCAATCTTTGAGATCTTTTGTTGTAGACACAGTATTTTAGGCTACTTCAAGGCAGTTAATAAAAGCTGAGCTACCATGATAACATAATGCATTTGTTTTTATGATGATCCTGTGGGTGGAAGCTGACCTGAATGGATGTTCTAAGTTTGTAAAAGGGGAAGTATAGATTGGTGTCTGGCCACTTTATTAGGTACAACTGTTCAGCTGCTCATTGGAGCAAATATTTGATCAGCCAATCATATGTCAGCAACACAGTGTATAGAATCATGCAGATACAGGTCAAGAGCTTCAGTTAGTGTTCACATCAAACACCAGAATGGGGAGGAAAGGTGATGTAAGTGACAGTGTGGCATGGTTGTTGCTGCCAGATGGGCTGGCGTGAGTATTTTGCAAACTCCGGATCTACCTGGATTTTCGCACACGATACAACCATCTCTAAGATTTACAGAGGATGGGCTGAAAAACAAAAACATCCGGCGAGTGACAATTCTCTAGGCGGAAATGGTGTGTTGATGGCAAGAGTCAGAAAAGAATGGCCAGGCTGGTTCAAGCTGATAGAAAGGCAAAGGTAACTCAAATAACCACTTGTTAAAAAAAGGTATGCAGAAGAGCATCTTTGAACGCACAACACGTCAAATCCTGAGGCAGATCGGCTACAGCAGCAGACCACACCGGATGCCACTCCTGTCAGCTAAGAACAGGAAACTGAGGCTACAGTGGGCATAAGTGGACAAACGAAGATTGGAAAAACGTTGCCTGGTCAGATGAGTCTTGATTTCTGCTGTGACTTTCAGATATAGAGTCAGAATTTGGCATAAATAACATGAATGCTTGGCTCTATCCTGCCTTGTACCAACAATTCAGGCTGGGGGTGGTGTGGAGGATGTTTGCTTGGCACACTTTGGGCCCCTTAGTACCAACTGAGCACCACTTAAATGCCACAGCCTACCTGAGTATCGTTGCTAACCATCTCCATCACTTTTTGACCCCAGTGTACCCAGCTTCTAAAGGCTACTTGCCGAAGGATAATGCCCCATGTCATGAAACATTACATCATCTCCGACTGGTTCCTTGAACATGGCAATGAGTTCAATGTACTCAAATGGCCTCTACAGTCACCAGATCTCAATCCAATTGAGCTGCTATGGGATGTGGTGGAAAGCTAGATCATGAAAGTTCAGCAGAAATATCTGCAGCGACTGCCTGATGCTATCATGGCAACATAGACCAAAGTCTTTGAGGAATGTTTCACCTTGTTGAATCTATGCCATGAAGAATTGGGGCAGTACTGAAAACAAAAGGGGCTTCGACCTGGTACTAGCAAGACGTACCTAATAAAGTGGCCAGCAAGTGCATAGAGAAAGCCTGAGAGAAAGAGATTAATTTTATGATGGTGTTCTGGCTGCTAAGAGGCCATTAGATGTTCTTCTGGATCAAGGCAAAATTTAAGCAATTTCACACAGGATTTTGTGACTTATTACCAAAAATTGGAAATGGAAAATGGTGCCCTGGCACATACCAAGGGGTAGAAACTGTAGGGAGGAATCAGCACTAAATATTTAGTCAATGAAATGACCAGGTTGACATGATCCAGAGGAACCAGCAGTCACTCTGCCTGTAGTCGATCGTTCTCTTCCAATGGCTGAATCTTGCCAATGATTGCTCAGCCGCAGTTGCTCTCTTTCTTGATCATAATATGATAGATAGGTTATTTGATTGATTGAGAAGGAGGCAATGCTTTTTAAGAGATTAGCTTACATTTAGCTTGGCGTTCAGTCTGATTTCATTTCATACAATGTCAACCAGGAGTTTTCACACAGCCCTTTGTTGTTTGTTGACTGAAATAATCTAATCAAGCTGATGATGTAAATGTTCCTTACAGAAACCTGTCCATCTTCCAGCCACTTATCTTGATCAAGGACAAGGGCTGGGGGGGGGGGGGGGGGATGGACCCTGTCCACGGCCGAACAGGGCATTAGGCCGGGGAACAACATGGACCGTATTACATGCACAAAAACAAAAACATGGGGAATTCAGAAGCAAAAAGTCATATAACTGCACGTATTTAGGCTGCAGGGGGAAACTAAATCGTGTAGAGGAAACCTACACAACACAGGGAGGACATGCAAGCTCCACACAAGCACACATACACACACACACACACACCACTGATGCTACCCACTGATTCACTAGTTACATTTAATAATTTTGTAACAAAACAGTTAATTACAAATGCATATATTACTTTAAAAAACACTGCGGTTGCACCGAGATTTAAAAAAAAAAAATAAAAATTGAGAAATTATTTTATAAAGTTACCAAATAGTAATTAATGTTCGTGTTGTCTACTGAAATATACACTACGTGAACCCTATACATATTTTCATCTACTGTACTCGGTAAAATATTGCGACACATTTTTACTGCGGTAGAGATCAGGGACCAATTTCTTGTGTACCAATGCCTCTTGTTCGTAACACCGTTACGTAACTTAACCAAAAACACGGAGTTATGAAGTAGTTTCAGTGCGAGTGGGATCGTGCCTTTGTTGCTTCGTTGGTTTGACATAAAAATATGAAGATACCACCAGTTAAAACGGGACATTTTGCATAATCGTCATCATAATATCATCTGGGCCATTAAAAACATCCACTCGCCTCTTAACGTTTCCCTTGGCAAATATTAAATGCATTTCCGTAACTAGTGCATTCTACATCACATGCAACACTTAAATATTTATGTTTTCTAATCAAATACAATTTGTCAGCAAGAAGCGCTACAGTGTCACCGAAATCCTGGCAGGGATCTCCGGGGAACCGAGCGCCAGACACCGACGTGGAGATGCCGATCGAGGCCGAAAAACGTGCGTGGGAGTGGGGGAAGGAGCGGCGTGTGTCTCGCAGGGGCGGAGCGACCCAGGCAGCGCAAGTTAGAAAAGACTGCCCTGTTAAGAAGCAGGAAACCAATTCGTTTGGGCGGGTGGTGACAGGCGCGGGGTCCGGGGCTGTGTGCAGGCGCTTTTGTAACGTGAGTATCGTTTAAATTGGTAATGTCGTCTCCTTATCCAGTATCGGTCTAATAGATAGCACTGATTTGGTCTGTTGTGAAACAATCGCTAGTATTTGTGGTACATCTGACTGCCGTGTATGATGGCTGCATATTTTGAGCCTCATAAACAGAATTATGAATTAATGCTGTAAGCTGTTAATCTTGATGTTTTGGTAAAGTTATGGGAGATTGATCTGTTGTTCTGAGCTGCGTTGAGCTGTAAGTAATTATATATGTGCCCTGTATTACTCGGAGCAACGCGTGTTACTGCACGCAAATATCCATTTGCTTACGCGAACATGACTGATTCATCATGCCCCGACTATGTGGCAACCTTTTCCGGTGTCAGCTTGAATAAAATAGAGGTTTTAGATCACAGGTCTTAAGACGTGTCTAATGGTGATATAGCGTGTTTAAATGGCCTGCCGATCAGCTGTCATAGTAAAGCAGTTCCCATAGTTGTCTGCAATGTAACTGCGCAAGTAGCATTACAGCCTTGGAGAAGTGGTGTATTTTCAACAATCTGGTAATACGAAAAATTAAAATGCGAAAATTGAAAGATACAGTTGAGTTTCCTTAACACCCTAAAATAGTGCAGCTGTAGTGGGATAATGGGTTAAATCTGATACCAGCGGGTAGTAATAAGTAAATCAGGGGTATTTGTTTCTAGCTTTACCTTTTCAAAAACATAGCTAGGTTTTACGTATAAGTGCCCCCCCCCCCACCACCACCACCACCAAATGAATAACCTTCGTACAGAAGTGCTCTTTAAGAAATACCTCAGCTGCCATAGATATTAATATAAACAGTTACTGTTGTTCTGTCTGTGTGGAAACAGAGGCATGTCGCCAGATGAACTCGTCTATCTCGCAATTCTTGCTGCTTCCATACCTGTTGGATTCCTCTTCCGTTACTTGAGTGAGTGTTTCTCAGTCATTACAAACAGCTTCTGGCTTTCTTTGCATAATAATTATTAGGAAATTATGTTTAACCTCCGTTCCTAACAATTACGCCATCGCACTCCTAAAAGGTCCATCGGCCAAGCAATGGTCAGCTCTGTTCCTAGGGCTGTCCGTTACCATAGCGACCTGCCAGATTCACACTCTGCACTCTCTCGTCACTGTGCTGGGAACATGGATGATCATAAAGTATGACTGGAGGTAATAATTACAGGAGTAATGACCACCCGCATTCTGTATATACGTGACGTGCACGCGTGTCATGGCGCATAATGAGTTTCTGATTTTCTCTCACCCCCCCAGAGCTGCACCGTCTCTTTCTTTGGGATGGACCTTTCTCTATCTCATGTTTTTCCGTCTGTCGTACTTGTTCGGTTTGCCATCTCCAACGCCATTCGCCAACGCAATTCAGCTTCTGCTTACTCTTAAGGTAAGCTGCAATTTGTACAGTGTTTTGTGTTTTTTTTCCTGTGCACCGGAGCCACTCTAGCAGCTGACGGTGATGGCCTTAGAGGCCGTCTTCTATTTGTGAAATGGGTCAGCCATTGTTCTGATACTCCTAGTTAGGACCGTTATCAAAGCAGAGGGGATCCTGCCCTCTCTTGGATTATCGCTGTTATTACAGAGATTGTGTCCTGATTGGCTTCTGCTCTGCGTGAAGCCGGTGTTCTGACGAGTTGAGCTACCTATCGAGTTGTACTATCGAGTTGTACAGGGCTATTCAAATCACGGTCCTCAAGGTCCGAGCACTGCTGTTTTTCCAGCCTTCCTTTACCTGTCAGTCAGCTGTGAGGCCTCTGACCAATCAGAGGCAGTAATTATTAAACAACTACCTGGGAGAACTGAAAACACGGCCTGGATTTGCAATCGAGGTCCAGATTTGAAGAACCCTGGGTTAGGGTAAGGGTTTTAGGGGGGTTAGGGTAAGAGTTAGCGTTAGGGTTATCGATTATCACTACGGTAGGATAACTCGACAAAGTAGCTCATTTCGACAGAACACCGGATGTGTCACAGAAAAAGATTAGACAGAATGCTGAGTTTAATTTTGGTCTGTGTCATCATGCAGATGGTCAGTTTAGCCAATGAAGTTCAACAATATCACTTGGCAAAGAAAGAGGACGTGACATCATTCTCCAAGTCTCCCCTGATTTGTGGACTGACACAGGACCCTTCTCTCTATGACACAGTGTCCTATAGCTATTGCTATATTGGCCTGTTGACAGGTGAGCGTTCCTTGATGTTTTTCATAACTTTGTCTGGTTCATTCTACATTTCACCCTTAGAAAATTACATGTATAGGTTGTACACACAAGTCAGACACAAGTCTTTGTTTGTTATTTCAAGCTAATTACTTTTGTAATTAACACAGAAGAAAAGATGTATGACTGGGTTGTACAGAAAGCATGCATTCAAGAACATGTGTGTCATAAATGATTATACTTGGACTGGCTGGTAGAAGTGCAGTTTTTTCCATTTTATTTGATTGTGTGTTTTTCTTTATTAAAGTTCATAATGATCGAGGATATCCGTAAAAAAGTCAGAGAATGTGGTATAGCTAATTGCTATTATGCTTATTTCAGCAATATGCATGTTATTAATAACAATAATTAAATAAAAATGAAATCTTGACTGGCTCTGCAGTTTTGACCATGTTGCAACGTAATAAATACTCAAGCTCTTAGATACTCAAGTTATTAATGGTTCCCATTCAGTAAATGGGGGTCATTCAGTAATTTGAATTTCATCTATTCAGTCTTCCTTGTTTCTCTGCCTCTTCTTCCCTGCTGCATTGATTTATAATGTCTTAGTTTCCTGCCTGTACGGCATCGGCTTCCACCTTGCCTTCGTTCCCTGGTTCCCTCATGCCTCCTCTCTTCTCATCTTCCTCCTCGTTGGTTCCCATCCCTCGTTTCCCTCCTCACCAGGCCTGACCGTCATTCTGCTTTTGTTCCTGTTCTTCTTCTCGGACTCCTATACCTCCAGGTCCCTTCTTCCGGTACCAGACATATGTGGACTGGCTCCAGCAGCCCGACCCCAGGGAGCTCCCAGGTCGTGTCCCGTGCCTCCAGCGCTTGAGATTCGTGCCTCTTTACGCAGTTTTCTTCCTGGTTGTCAATCAGTACTTTCCCCTGGCTTACGTGAGGACTGAGGAGTACCATGACCACCATTTCCTCTTTAGGTACGAGTTATTCCAGGCTTCATTCTTTCTGTGTCTCCATGATCTGCCATTTTAGTCCCAGTATGAGCCTTGTGATGCCTTACAGGCGATGACACGTGTGACCTGTTGTGGGCGGTCCTCCTGATTGGCTTCTTCCTGTGATGTAGGTTGTTCTACATGACGGCAGTGTTCTTCGTCTTCCGGATGAGGTTTTACGCTGCTTGGTGTGGTGCAGAGGCCGGCTGTATCAGCTCGGGGCTGGGCTGCTACCCAGAGGGGGCACAGTCCAAACCAGGAGGCGGGCCCACTGTTCAGTACAGGTTTATATACAGCTCTCTACTTATTTTTCTGTTTGTTGGTGTAAGTGGATCCATAAGCCTTTCCACCAATCAACTTATTTCCGTTTAACACGTAGTCTAATAGTGGTTTCCCACTACATTACATTGTCTTACTCACTCTCTTAATATTTTTCCTCCTGTTTGTTTCATGCCCCCTACAATCTTTTGATTTGCCCATAATAGCACAGTACTGCATAATAAATGGACTACGGCATGCATATTAAAAAGCAGATAATTCCCATATATGAGTGTTCTTTGCCTCCAAATGATGCCGGCGAAGCAACACAAGCACAGACTCCCCGTTGTTAATGGTTTAAACCTGCCTGCCTTTGTTCAGCTCGGATCCTGCCTCAGCTTCCTATGACTTCAGAACCATCCAGAACATCGACTGCTACAACACCGACTTTTGCGTCAAGGTCAGGCACGGCATGAAGTACTGGAACATGACTGTGCAGTGGTGGCTGCATCAGTACATCTACGCCAAGGCGCCCTTCAAAGCTTACACGCTGAAGTAAGACTTCACCCCGCCGTCTATTTGGCCTGACGTTGGCGTCAATCTGAAATGCCATGATTAATTTTTGCGGCGTGCGGTCTTTGCTTCTAGAAAAGACCTTTAGCCATGTCTTGGATGATTTTCTATGATTCCCTCTAATTTGTAAAAATGTATTAGAATCGCCTAAACGAATGTGTTTTACCTTCTGATTTTTACCTCAGAAAATGAGCATAAACCGTTTGACTTGTATGGTTAAGCGGAAGCTCAATGGCTGCCGCTATGCCTTTGTTAGGGCTGCCTGGACCATGTTCATCAGCGCTTACTGGCACGGGATCCACGCCGGCTACTACCTGTCATTCCTCACCATCCCTCTCTGCATGGGGGCGGAGTCTGCTCTCGAGAGTACCGTGCGAGTCAAACTGGGTCCACAGGGTCAGAACATCTTCGACTGGATTCACTGGTTCCTCAAGATGAGAGCTTATGATTATATGTGCATGGGCTTTGTCCTGCTGAGCTTCAGTGATACGATCAACTACTGGAGCTCAATCTTCTTTTGCATCCATGTGATAGCAGTGATGTGTATGGGCTTAGGGATGCTGTTGCAGGGAGGGAAACGGGAGAGGAGACTGGAGCGAGAGGGCAGAAATGACAAGGCTGGGAGCCAGGAAACGAGGACCGAGGCATAAGTGGAGACATGTTTGCCAAAGGCACCAGCGCACAGCTAAGGAAGGAAAACCATTGTGCGTTTTGTAAGGTTTGTACTGCACCTGCTGTGGAAAAGGCATTAGAGACAACATTTAAAAACATTTTGTATGATAACACAAGAGTTTTTCAAAAAATACATTGATATGCCGGTACTTGTTTCAACAATTAGTCCTTGGTGTTTTTCGGTGCCAAGTAACACCATGAGTATTGCTTGGCTAAAATGTGCAGGATGGCATTCATTATGTAGTAAACGAGCGTGACGTTTCACAAGACCCTGTTTAGCCGCAGCATGCCTGTTTTAATTCTATCTGAAATTGCTTATTTTGTTAAAGCCATAGTGAAGAAATGGAGACTAATTAAATGGCGATCCTGTACAATGGCACAGTCGTTTCACGGCATTTTTAGAGTTTACAAAGGTATTTATTTCATTGTTGCGAGGTGTGTGTTTGAGTGACTGCAGGGCGCTGACCCCCACGCCGAGTATTGGATCGTTTGTCGGGGGCGGAAATGTGATTTTATGCCCCTTGTGGTCTTTAGTATTATTAACGTTGTTACACATTGGAACAGATATGTAATGCTGATATTTGTACTCACAATGGAATACTTTTCAAAATGTATGTAATTTAATAGCAGATTGCCATATTAATCTCCCAAGTGAAATAGTTCCCTGTGTAAAATGAAGCTGGGGTAGCTGCAGACCTAATATTACAATGAGTTTTTATGGTAAAGGGGGTGTTTTGTATATGTACAATGGTTCTGGTATTTTTAATATGCTGACTTTGGGTCCATAATTTTTTGAATAATTTTAGTCTGGGGATTCGAACTCTGCTGTTTTAAGAAATCGTTTTAGCTTCACAAAAGGCAGCTTTGAGATCTCGTCCACTTTGTGTCATGAAGCTCTGAGTCTTGTCTTACTGCCAGTACATGCGACCTGCCTCCTGAACAGGGCACCATCGTGGCCACAGACCAGCATGTCTGTCAACGTGTTTTCATGACCTTCATCTCAGACAAGTGATTCCCTTCACTTAGGGGCTGAATAAAAATACCAAATGGATGAAAATGTCTGTTCTTTGTGTCTGTTCTTTGTTTGTGGTTAAGTAATGTTGCCCATGTTTACAACTGTCATCAGTTTATTTGATTGTATCGTGATGTCCGGAGCAGAAGAATTCGAAACATGCTCTCCCCCAAAAGAAAGAATCTCCGCAAGTCTTTCTTTTCTTCTGTTCTTCTCTGAACTGTCCTGACTCAAAGTACCGTCCTACTAGTGTAAAAAGAACATGGCCATTACCAGTATGGAGACCTTTCATCTAAATTGCTCATGTACCCTAGAAATTTATTGTGTTTACATTCTTCAGTGGCATATTTATGAGTGCCATAAATTCTCTAAAGTTCAGTAATGGTTATAAGGTGTTATTTGGAAAATCAATTAACTGTTACCCTATGCTTTATCTATCTATTTTTAATTGCTGATCTTGGTCAGGGTCAGAGGGGAAGGAGTCTATCCCAGGTGGCATGGGGCTGGGGGACACATTGGATGGGATTCCGGCCCAGCACAGGGGCTGAGGCTGGGCAGGATGCTGGTCCATCACAGTGCTGGGGGACACCCTGGGTAGGATGCCAGTCCGTCACGGGGCACACACACTTGAATTAGTATACAGTGGAACCTCAGTTCTCGAACTTAATCTGTTCTGGACTCCAGATCGAATCCTAAAAAGTTTGAGTTCTAATAGAATTTTTCCCATAAGAAATAATGGAAAACCAATCAATTGGTTCCCGGCCCCCCAAAATTACACCTAAATATGTTTTTTAGCATTTAACCACAACAACAGGATAAAACAAGAAGGGCATTTTTTTCTTAATGGCTTCAAAAACTTAAAGATGTTATCCCAACATTACCCCTGTCCTGCCCTGATCCTCTGCTTCTTCCGTGTGCCACGCCCCCTCGTTAACCTCATGTGGGATATCCATGTGATCAGCTGTTTCTGGTGGTTATCATTAGTCCTCTGTATTAATTCCATGTTTCAGTTTGTTTCCCCAGTCTGGTCATTGGGTGCATTCAACTTGTTTACAGCGCTGGCTTAAAGCAATGCATTCTGATCCCGACGCAATGCATTACTGTTAAATGCACTGCGACCTCTCACCCGGCTGCACAAACTGGAACGGCCTCCGTGACAACACACTTTTTCCCTTATTGATTGAAGAGTTTATTTACACGTATAACGTTTGTATCCCAGGCAGTCCTGATGCGTAATCTGCTATTTCTCCCAAATATCACGTAATGCAGTGAGAGCTGGTTTTTAGTTAATTTACCTGGTAAAATTATGTTTAAATAAATGACATAAATGCTCTAATAGTACACGTAAATTAGTGGTTTATTTATTGTTAGTTACTGTAATGTTGTGCTGCTTTATTT